>VCJN01003259.1:0-479669 GCA_006384855.1 Tetraselmis striata | reverse complement strand
ATACATATGTATACATATGCATCTTAAACCTACGAGTCCGATTCATATTACAAGTGCCTATGCGGGCAAACTGATGCATCAGAGATGCAGGTCAGCATGCAATGCGGCTTCTTGTGTGGCTTATTGTGTCGAACCCATATACACTTGTCGACAGAGCTGTGCGCCGCTTGCCACACTGCCGCATGAATGGCTTGGCTCCTGCGCCAAGTGGCATAGTGCAGACGACAGCCAGAAACGATGCGGGATGCCCCCTGTCAGCCCCCGCCGGGCCTCTTCAAGCGCTCAGGCTCAGGATCAAACAAACAATAAGCCTACTAGGGTGCAGATCTCCTCATATAATGCTGCGGCTGATCCATCACTGACAATTCGGGCGCCGCAAGTATTTCATGCACATGCTGCCAGGATTCGTTTAGAATACTAGCAAGGGGGGGCGGGGGGATATGAACGGGTTTCCTTTTTTATGCTTGACGGACATTGCCCGAGTACTTTGCAAGGTACAACTTGAGGCACCGAACCGCCAGAAAACATCGCATTAGCTGCAGAACAATACTGGTTGCTAGTATGCTATGGAAAGAATACTGTCTGGAACGAGTGCGCGGCACAGGGATACGAGGCCGTGCCTTTGAGAGCTATCGTTGATGCATAACCGATGCTGCGTCTACGGATGCAACAGCGCACTACCTCCCAGACACTGAGATACCAACCCGAGCTATGGCATTTGCTGAGGATAATAAGCTCGCAATACTCACATGTATATATAGTGCCTGGGGGGGGACTTCCTTGCACTATTTTACCAACTAACATTAAACGGCTCAACCATTAATGATGATGATGATGAGTGGAATCGGAGTATCTTACTACTGTGGGAGCAGCGAGCCGGGCTCGAGCTGCGAGGACTGTGGACAGGAAGAGAGTGAAAGCAGAGCGCCCGGCGGGCCGGGAGACAGACATCCGCGCGCCAAGGCGCGCAGCGCAGCACATGTGCCCGACCGGTGCTAGGGTATGGGTCGGTGCTAGGGTATGGGGCAGATTCCAACAAACATGGCACCACCAGAACTATGCCATCCGGTAGCAGTAGTACCAAATAAATGGAGGGAAGATTGCGCGAATAACAATGGGTGTGTGTTGTAGTTGCATGGGAAGCAACAGCAAAGTACTTAACAAAGATTGAATTCCACCTCAACCAGGTATTCTACATGTGCTGTATAAATGCGGGGTGCGCCACTTCAAACAACGCGATGCAATGGCGAGGCACGGCTGCTGGCACAAGAGGAGTTTATCTGTGTGCTGCAGCGAGCAGTGGCATGGATGGGTGCATGAGGGAGGTCCCAATGGCCAGCGGGCATGGCAGCATGCAGTCAATGCGCCAGCAGCACATTATTATTCAGCGATCGAAGGTAGAGTGATTGTGTTTGTATTTATATCGCCTGCGGGCTCTTGAGGTGTAATTTAATATTCGTATATCGCACTCGTTGAAGTAGCACCCCTTTAAGTTGCCACCTCTGGTTTGTTTGAAATACCCACCAGCTCTTGTCAGCGTGCCTGGTCCGGCCTGAAAGATGCCTCAAGCATCGTCCTCGAAGTCGTCTTCGTAGTCATCAAACTCCTCTCCGCTGTACCCGCCAGATTCTGCCGCGTGTTGAACCGGTGCTGCGATCCGATTCGTGCCACCGGCGCCCCCCTCTGCACCCGCCGGAGAAACATTCTCCATAGTGGCGTCGCCGCGACCAGCAGAGCTGCCAGGCCCCACCATCGAGCCAAAGTCGATCTCGACGTCGCTGCCAAGTGCGGACGAGCCACGGTATCCTGCGGGCTGCGGCAACGCGGCCGCTGTCGGCCCGTTCCCAAACACGTCGTCGTCGACCTCGGCGGCGGCTGGCGCCCCCCCGGCCAACATCTCCGAGGCCGACGCCGCCTCAAAGCCGTCTGCGTCCTGGTAGGACGACTCCAATGGCCCGCTGCCCTGCGCCAGCCCACTCGGCTGGTAGTCCGACGTCCTAGGGGTTATGCCATCGTTCGTCATGTTCAGCGGCGAACCCATCAGCACGCTACCGTCCGCATCTTCCAGACCGTTGCGTGCCGACACGCGTCGCTCGACGGGTACCTCAAGCTCAGCTTCCGGCTGTGCTGCCTCGAAGGGCTCACCCTCAGGCTCGGCAGGCAAATGCGGAAATTCCGCTGACGACAGGGCCTTGCTCATGCGAACGCCACCATCGGGGCGAGGACGTGACACCGACTCATCCAGGCTGGCGCCAATGTCAGCGTCCAACAGGAAGCTCGTGACGCCGTCCTCCTCGTTGATGGCATCCAGCAGCGGCTCGACAGCAGAATCCTCGGTCGCCGGGGCCTTGGCAGCCGGCTCACTGTCCGCCTCAAACACGCCGTCGGCTTCTGGAAGCGCCGACGACGGCGTCGTCGTCGGATTATACGCCACCGAGGCATCAGCCGCGGCCGTCGCGTCGACGTCGCTGACGCGCCGCCCACGGCTGCCCCCCAGCCGCTGCTTGGATAGTGAGCGCTGTGCCTGCGCCTGCACCACGACTGCTGCGGCGCCCGCGGTACTCGTCGTACCGTTGATGCGACGCTGGCTCGTGAGCCGAGATATTTTACGCGCCAGCGTTCCCACAGCTGGCTCGGGCGGCGCTGTCGCATCGCTTACCCGCCGAACCTTGCCGCTCCCCTGTGTGGCCAGCCCTGTCTTCGATGAGGTGGATGGGGCATCGCTTGCGCGCCTCGAGCCCGTGCTTGAGACCCGCCGTGAGGGCTGCTTCAGCTTTGTCATCGATGATGAGGAGCCCTCGACAGCTGCCGCAGCATCGGAAGCGGCGTACGCTTCGCTGGGGGCGCGCTGGCTTGTCATGCTGTTTCGCCGCGAGGATGACAACCGCCGCAGCGCTGCGAGTCCCGTGTGGGTCTTGCCTACATCGGCCGGTGAGGACGCGTCGCCCGTGATGGCCGAGACGCGACGTTCTTCTTTCTGGGAGCGCAACCGATCGAGGCCTTCCTTCTGTGGCGTAGATGGCGCCGCCGAGCCCGTCGCTGCGACCTCCACCTCGCCTGTGACGCTCGTCCGACGGCTGCTTGCTTTGCTTAAGCCGGCGGATCTCCCGCCGCGGCGGTTCTTCAGTGAGGCGAGTTTGCTGCGAGCGCTCTCACGGCTACTGCCCGGCGTCGAATTGACATCGACGGTGTTGGCGGCGGCGGGCTCAGAGACAGCATTGGCACTGCCGGTGTCGTCATTGCCATTCTTCTGCTTAGAGACATGTGGAATGGAGGACTCTACAGGGAGATCACGATCAACGCGGCTCGACGCCGAATTCCGACTCTGTGCGCTCTCACGACTGCCAGGCGACTCGCCAAGTTTTGTATCGATGCAACGGAGCGCGGTGTCGTCATTGTTGACACTGGCCGACTCGCTGACTCCAGAAGTTTCCTGTGGCCCCAGTGATCCGCCCTCATCTTGCGCGCTGGCTGTCTTGTCGCAAGTGCGGTTCGACACAGCCTTGCGGGTGCGGCTGCTTCCACGACTGCTGCGAGTCGAGCGTGGCTGTGACGCATCATCGGAGGCCTGATTGTCCGGCTGCGCTGCTGCAGGAATGAACGATGCCGTAAGAATCGCTTTCATCTCAGCTTGAGCCGCCTCGTTCGCATCGATCGCCTGCTCCGACTCCGGCGTAGTAGAAAACCGATAGACAAGTCGTTCGTCGGCCGCTGCAAATTCGTCATCCATCGCCACTGCTGCGGTGTCGTCGATCGACAGCCTCGAGGAGCCCTGGAAGGCCCCGGCGGGGCGCAGGTCGGAGGCCGTCGAGCATGGGGCCCGGGCTGCCCCAGAGCCCGTCGTCGACAGCCTCTATCACCATGTCCATTCCGCGTCCACGGGTCATGCTTCCCACCTCCATATCTACAGTCGCCAGGTCCGACAGTCGATCGTTGCAGGCTTGCAACGATGCCGACTCGTCCGCCCCGCCGTCGATAGCAATAGGCTCTCGCCCAGATGGTCCCTGGGGGCGCTCTGGAGCAGCTGATGGGGGATTAACCTTGGCGGAAGCGTCGGCCAATATCTCCGCCGGCGTGCGAGTGTCGCCGACAAATATGCGGCGCCTGTCATCGATCGACAAGTGCACTGCGATGGGAGATTGGCCTGCCTCGCCATGCTTGGAGCGGAGGCTACCCGGGAGTGTGTCCTGCTCGGAGGGCAGCGGAGGCATCGCCGCTGCCAGCTCCTCTAGTGTCAGAGTCTCGTCAAGCAAGCGCGCCGGCCGGACGCGCGTCGGGCGCGCTGATCATGATGTTGAAGGCGAGGACGTCGGTGAGCTGCGGCCGGAATGAGCGCGACGGCTCTTTTTTCCGCGCCGTCGAACCTGATGCTGCCACTCACGCTGGTCGCAGCATCCTTCAGCAGGTCACCACGGCCGTCCTTGCCGGGTAATGACGCCGCAGCCGCCTCCAGAGCCAGTAGCTGCGACCGGCGCTCCATTTCCTCCGGGCTTTCCTCGATCGGTGGCAACGCCTGTGGCATCTCTCCGTAGGGCACAATGTCGAAAGGCGCTCCCTGCAGCGGTGCATATGCGATGCGTTATATTCAGCGACCGAAGTCACCAACATGATTCCTACCCAATCTTCGTCCGCAAATACGCAGCCTCGGCAGTCACACGTTGAGCGAGCATTGAAAAGCACGTGCGGCTTCGTCAAGCAACAGAGCAAACATGTGGTTTCCAGCAGATGACAACCCGTACGATCAGATCATGCGGCAGAACAGCAACCGTGGCCGCACCTCCTGCGTGGCGTAAGGGTCAATCGCGTGATGGCCGCCCATCTCCGCCTGCCCTGGCGCGTAGAACATTAGGTGCGGCGGGGGTGCGCCCACTGGCATTGGCAGGTCGCCCATGCCGAGGAAGCCCTGGTCGTCAGGGTGTCGCGGGGGGCGGGGCGGTGGCTCCGCTGGCGAAGCGCCATGCACCTTGGGGAAGCGCGTCTTGTTGGGCGACAGGTTCAGAGTGTGGGGGGAGGTGCGCTCGGGCGTGTCGTGGGAGCTGAAGAACTTGGGGGAGCCCTTGCTGGACGGCGAGTGCATCAGCTCCGGCAGCACCAGCGCCATCTCATCGCAGTGGCGGTCCTTAGGATGTGCGGAGGCGTAGGTGGCTTTGCTTTCCTGGATGATGGCTGTTGTCTGCGAGCGGGGTAACCAGCATCAACATGGGATTAATTCACTTGGTCAGCTGACCGATGCCATCCCACACTTGTGACGGTCTGTCTGCGATGTCGCCACGGAATATTAGCAGGGCTCAGTACGAACAGCGAGCGAGTCCGTTGTTGAAAGCATCGTCAGATGCGAAACATGTAAATGTGGCATGTGTTAAACTGATACTCTGATGATGGTGTGATGACGCAATTTTGCGAGTGCAGAAGGATACCCATCAAAATATATGACCCAAGGAAGGGAGCGCTCGAATTGATGCTTCCAGCACAATGACGAATCCAATGTCAACACAGGTCTCAATGGCGGGTGGAGTGTGCACCGAGTATCAGTCGTACTTATTTCTCATGTCGGCACCCCGCAATTACCACGACTGGTGCTCGTGATGGCGGTAACATTGACAGCGACCATGGTTGCATTGTACAAATGGGAGACTCGGCAATGAATGAGAGGAAGCAGGGCCCCCGAGGGGGGGGGGGGGGAGGGGGGGCATGGGTGCCAAAGCAGTCTCACGCACCTTGCGGCGGCGAGCCTCGCCCAGCTCGCGGTTGTACTTGTCCATCTTCTCTGCCTCCTCCCGCGCCGCGCGCCGCGCAGCCTTCTCCTCGAGACGCTGGTACAAGGGCTTCACCTTCTGGGCAGCCTGCGCACACAGCGACCACTCCACAAGTCAGGTTGGCATCAGAGTAACATCAAGCAGGCTTCGTGTGCCCTGACAGGGGGGGGGGGTACTGCAGGGGCGGCGCGGCAGCCACGTACCTGCCCCTTCGTCTTGCCGCCCTGCTGCTGCTCCTTCGTTGCCGCCCGCGCCTGCGCACGCGCCTGCAGCTTCTCCTTGATCTGCAGCTCGCGGGCCTCCTTCTCTCGCCGCGCCCTCTCCTCGGCGCGCTTGGCGCGCACTGCCGCCTTGGCCTCCTGCTCCTTCTGCAGCCGCGCCTGCGCGCGGGCGGACACGCCGGGGCGAGTGAGCATGGGCGGCCCTTCACTGGCGTTCACACCGACATCATCGGAGCGCTGCAACAGCACCGCACCTTCTCGGCCGCCCACTTGCGGCGCTGTCGGATCTCCTCATCCGATGGCTTGGACACCTCCACATCTTTCATCTTGACCTGCGCCCAGCGCTTAGTGTGGTCAGTCGGTCGCCATGTGAGCGCATGGCTCCGCGGACGGGAATGCAATATAACACCTCAACGCCGCGAAACACCAAGTTACTACAACATTGCCGGCCAAAGTAATTCATCGTTCACCTTGCCCGCTGGGCTGCTGTTCTTGAAGGTCCATCCCTTCTCACGCGCCTCCTCTCTGGCGGACGGCCCCGAGGAGTGCGCCCGCCGGCCGCGCTGCTCCGGACTGCCATCCGACGCGGCCCCCGACGGCCGCTGCCGCACCACGGACCGTGAGCGTGGCTTCGGGCTGCCGTCCACCGCGTGCGCTGAATCCACGCGCCGCCGCGCGCGCGCGGCGCCCGTCTGCTTGGCGTGCTGCTCATTGAGCGCCGCGTCCCGCTCCATCTCGTCCACGACGCCCTTGATCTGCGGGGCCCGGGAGGGACGCACCAGGCCGGACAGCGGCAGTCAGCTCTCACACAGATACCGCCAACAAGAGCAACACGCTTCCTCCTATCATCACCATTGTCATCCAGCATCATCACATTTGTGCAAATATGTGTTCATATTATATATTTCTAGTCCTGCGTGGGGGCGAAACAGTGTGTTTATATAGACTGCGAACAGATACCAAATATATGATAGTATCCAGCCTGGATTAGCTACTAAGACTGCCAAAGTGACACTAACTGGTGAACTTCCCAAAAGTAACACATGCAGCCTGAAACAAGCTGCCATCAGTGTTGGAACAATAACACCAAAGAGAGTTGTGATTCACGCCATTCATGACATGATTTCACGGTATAGGTGCGTCCCAGCGCGGCCGGGGCAACGCTATCTTCGCTCATCATATGGAATCCTAGTTTGTCCACCACTGTCCCCTCCTTTCCTCACTCTCAATCGGATAGTAAACGACGCCGCCCATCGTCAATATTACAATCCGAGTTCAACGCCTTAGACGAATAAGGATTGTATTGGATTGTACCCCATCCCCATCTTGCCCTCCATCGCGGCGCACATATGCATGGGCGCTACCTCATCCGCCACGCTTGGCTTCTTCCTGCCCTTCTCCCCGCCGTTGCCCTGCCGCTTGGCCGCCTTGCCAGTGGCCTGCGGCGGCGGCGCCTGGCTGACCTCCAGCCGCGCAAACAGCGCGTCGATGTCGTCAGCGGGCGCCGCCGCCGCCGCCGCCGCCGCTGCGCTTGGCTGCCGCAGCTGCGAGGGCTTCTCTGCGCCGCCACCGCCGCTGCCTCCCGTGGCAGTCTCTGACCTGGGTGCGGCCGACTTGCGCGCGCCGGCCCCCAGCCGGTCCAGCGTGAACACCTCGCCCAAGTACCCGCGCGGGCTGCTGCCTGCGCTGGGCGACCCGCCAAAGGGCGCCTCCCCCACCGCCTCAGCAAGGGCAGGGGTCACGTGCACGGGCGCCTCCTCACGAGTGCTGTCAGGCGAGTCGCCGTGCGGCGGGGGCGACGAGGGCGGCGCCACAGGCTCCGCTTCCTGCTGCAGCTCACGCGCCTTGTGCGTCTCCACAGGCAGGGACATTATCCCTATGGCGCTGCCCTGCCTCTCAATGGCTGGCGGCGAGGGCAGCGAGGGCAGCGCGGGGACCGGCAGTAGCTCGGCCGATTCTTCCTCCTGCTCCACCACCATCATAGGTTCATGAGTCCGTGGCAGCGGCGCCTGCTCCGCCTGCTGCACAGCATCCATCTCCCGCTCCTGCTGCCACCCTGCCTCCATGCTCGCTGGCCGCGGCTTGGGCTGCACACGCTCCACCGACCCCTCTACCTCAAAGCCCTCGTCTGTGTAGCCACTGCCTGGGCGGGTGTCCCCCGCATGGCCCGCACCCTCCCGCGCTGGGTCCTCCCAACGCGATGCTGGCGGGCTGTCCGGCTGCACCAAGTCCAGTGGCGACAGCGGGCGGCTGTCCAGCTCTGTGAGGGTGAAGGTGGGCAGTCCAGAGGCAAGTCTTCAGTACAAGCGGAGAGACAAGTGGGAGGAGGGGGCGAAGGGGGGGAGCAGTAGGGGAGGAGGGGAGGGGGGGGGGGGGGGGGGGGGGGGGGGCTGCCGCAGGCTCACCCCCAGAATGCGTCTCGGGGTCCATGTCCTCGTCCATCAGCAACGCCTCCTGGTTGACATCCACCAGGTCCCCGCCCCCGCCCAGCTCCGCCGCACCGTGGTGATCGCCGACCCAGCCGCCCGCGCCGTCGATGTCCGAGTGCGCGTCGAAGCCGCCGGCGTCGCTGCCCAGGCTGTAGTCGTCCGCGTCGTCGTAGAGCGGATCATCCTCCAGCTCTGCGTGCAGGGCCTGGGAGCGCCGCGAAGGAGGCTCAGTTGCCTGCCATGTGCGCTTCCGGAACGCCGAGAGCGGGCTGCCTGGATGATGCCGTGGCGAGGCTGGGGCAACATGCAGCATGCAGGGGTTGTGGAGTGGGTGGGTTGGTGGCTGGTGGAGGGAAGGACAAGAGTGGGGTGTGGTTGCCAGGGATGCCAGCCTTACGTTGATGTCCACGCCATCCTCGCCTGCGCTCGTGAGTCGCTCGCTGCCGTATGCCTGTGCACGAGAAAGCGCAGGAGCGAAACTGTATGAGAGCGCGACGAGCACACAGCGGAGCTGCGCGCCGGGAGTCTTGCCGCTCGAGGAGCTGCGGCGGCAGGGGGGGGGGGGGGGGCACGAAGGGAAGCAACGTGCTGGCGTGCGCAGTGGACGGCTGGCGAGGTGGTTGGCAGCCTGACTGGGAAGCTATCACGCCTCGCCACTTGGACCGAGCAGCGTTCTTGGACGACCGCGTGCTCGTGTTGCTACTTTTATCGACGGGCTGCCGGTGGTGATTTACGCCTTCCCGGCCGGCCGGCATGCCGATGGCGCCGACGCCCCATGCAGCATGTGTGGGCACGAGGGGCTGGGCGGCGGCGACTCACCAGGTCTGGTGGCGTGCTAGGCGCAAGGTCAGCCATGCTGCCAGCCTAGCGCACCACGTTCTGCTCCCGATGGCGGGAATCCGTCCAGTGGCGGCCCAAATAACCACAGTCCACCTCGCAGCCAACTGAAGCGCGCGCGAGAAAGAGCAGATGCGACCTGTGGTAATGGAGCGGATGGCTCCCGCGCCCCCCCGCTGGAACAGCACCGCCTGGTGCCGCCGCTGCCAGGAATTTTTCACCGCGCTCTCCAGCGGTGGCTTTCTAGTCGCTGGCTGCCAGTTGCCGCCGTGCTCGACTGCGGCGCTTGCCGGCTGTGGGCGCCCTTGTGGTTGGACCGCGGCGGGAGGGTCGTAGTATTTAAACCGACGCCTTAATTCCGCTGGGCCTGGCGTGCTGCTGGACGCAAGGGCCGCGGGAGGCGCGCGCGCGCAAAGCGCGCTCGTTCGGGCCGCGCCGACGAGCCTGCTAAAATGGAACACAATATTCCGTGAACTTTTTGGTTTAGGGTCGTGAACAATATTCCGTCGTAGATATCTGGAATAGATATACAGATATATGATTACATGAGCGAGACGCAACATTTTACAGATATATGGAATAGATATATAGAATATGGCCGTCGTAGAGACGCTGCAAGGGTTTCACTGCCAGTACTGTCCCGGGGGCGGAAAAACAACACAATATAATCCTTTTTTTCCCCGCCCCCGGGACAGGACTGGTACCAGTGAAACCCTGCTTGCAGCGATAATATAATCCTTACTGATATACTTACATGAGCTAGCAGCAGAAGGCGATATCGGAAATCACCAAAATAAAAGGCAATCAGAAAGGTCCTCTACATCGACTGCGGGGTGGAAGCAGTAACATGAGAAGACGCAGAGTGGGCACGAGCACACGCATCAGACTTGGCCATCGGCACACCGGCAGAGAGAATGTCGCCCAGGGTACCATGCACGCAAGCCGAGACCCGCTGCAACAGCCCCCGCCGTGTGCGCGACAGGTGACGGCGGAACTCAGCAGGTTGGCCGGCGACAAAGTTTCGAAGTGCCTGAACGGATTGACCACGAAGAAAGCATCCTTATTGATCAAATATAAATGTAGAGGACCTTTCTGATCGTCCTTTTTTGGTGATTTCCTGATATCGCCTTCCGCTGCTAGCTCATGTAATCAAATATAAGAGGCATTTCATACTGACATCGCGTCATCAGATAATCCTGTCATCGGATAAATACTCGCACTGGAGCGTGCCACGTCGTAACTGATGACATGCCCCGCGCCGCTATCTGATGACAGACCCGCGTGTATGTATACTGTATACGGGGGCATTTCCCATTTGGAAATGCCCCCGTGTACAGTGCACACGCGTCATCAGATAGCGGCCTCGGCCAGCCAATTTTCAAAACATTCTCGCCCAGTCTACCTACTTGCCCGGCACCCGCCGACGCCATGGCAAGGCTCCACCGAGCAATCTCCACAACGGACACCCAGGCGGGGCGAACCCACATGGGAGACCCCCCCTCCCCGCACTATGGGGGTTCCTGTTGCCCCTGGGTTCACGGTTTCGCCGCGGGAGCTACGCGTGAAGGCCCGTGCACTGCCGGGGCGCAGCGGCTGCAGCCATGGCGCCTCGCCCGCCGCCACCGCGCTGCGCCCGTCTCGCCCGCCCGCGCATGGTCATCCCTCGACAGCCGGCGCAGTGCCTGATCCCTGTCGCGCTTCTCGTTGCCTGCACGGTTAGGATGGCGTGCGCCCACGTTGCCATGGGGCGTGGCCCCGTTGTCGTCCTCATCGGTGTTCGCTCTGTCTGTATGCGGTGTGTCCATGTCTATGTCCAATGCGGCCCCGGCAACGGCCAACATCCGAGGGAACGCGCTGCCCTCCGACTGCGCGTTGCCGTAGGTAAGTGCAAACCCTCCAACTTCGTCTACGGCAAAGCTGGGACGCTCTATGACTATCCAGTGTGGATGGGCGGGAGGGACAGGGCGACAGACACAAGGGAAAAGATGGTGTTTGCGGGCCCGATGGCGGCGGCGGAACTAGAAGCGCCGGCCGATTTCTTGCGATATCTGATGACAGACCAACGAATGTTGTTGTTTGTCCGTATGAATCACATCTCTTGTCATGCGTTAGCGTTGTCGACGTGGCGGCCCACGCTGCGCGAACGGTAGATGATGACAAGGATTGTCTGATGACGCGATGTCCGTATGATATGCCTCTAAATGCATATACGACGAGCTGTACGGATTACATACAGTCAGTCAGTCAGTCAGTCGGTCATCAATAGCGGTACATAGTAATGGTATTGGTGTGAATTACAAAAAGGGCAGTAACAAATCCACCTACTGCTAAAAGTAGTACTAGAAAATCAACACATCAAGGCCGCCTAAAAGCGGCCCGCATCCCGCATGAGGCGGGATGGATGAGTAATGCGCACACGGTTCAGAGTACGGGCCACGCGTGCACGTGTGTGTGTGGGTGATCCTCGGACGTGCTGCGCAGCCTCAGCAACGGGCTGGCAGACGAATCTGCGCCGTCTGATGAGGCTGCGAGCATGCTCTTGAGCCGCTACTAAGCTCAATATCCCGAGGAAATCTCTTGCGTGTCAGGCCTCCTGGTGAGCCCGGGTGGTGCACCGAGTGCCCCGCAATGAGAGGGCACCCCGATCCGCAGCCAAGCATGCGATACCGCGCACTGTGCGGCGCACCCCCTTGCTCACCTCACCCACTGCGCCGAAGACCGTGCCCGTGTACCCCGACATGTCCAGGATATGTCTCGAAGAGGACCCTTCTGTTCGGGCTCCGTATTGTGCCACGCCGCATCCCGCGCTGCCAACCCCCGTTGTATGTCGCCCAACAGGGAGCGCTCAAACCGATCCACAGCTGTGGCCCGGGGCATTGCAATGTACTTGACCCTGTACCTCATAGTCTTGAACTCCCACAGCGTGGACTTCAAGCTCCGGGGATCATAGCTCCCGGTCACGACGTTGAGCGCCGGAAGGGAGCGCTCTGCGTCCGGCACTAGTTCCTTGAGTTCATCCCTCGGTACGGTGTTGCCTATCTAGAGGCACTGCCTGCTGGAACAAGTCATCCACCTCCCGCCGTACAGCGATACCTAGGTCGTGAGCACAGTGATCGCGGAAGGCATCTGCGATAGCGTCGTGTTGTACACGCCAATGAGCGTCTCTAGGCGCCGGGAGATTCATGAGCGCGTCGCCGTATAGGTCAACAGTGACGGGGTTGTGCTCCGTCGAGGGCATAATGATCTGGCTCCCAACCACCGGGGCCAAGCACGGGCTAGGCAGAAAGAAGTACCCTGCAGCGACCTCCCGCAGCTCATGCGGAGTCATGACCGTCCGCGCGGTGGGGATGGCCACTGTCCACATGCCCGACGCCGCGTCGAGCTGGTTGAACAAGATCCGTTCCCTACATGTGACAGGGAGAGCGCACACCTCATTTCGAAGCGGAGAGTTGTTGGCCTGGTCTAGAAATGCCGTCAGCTCCTTTTGCGAGCCCGACGCAGCCTCCACTTCCCGCTCCATCCATCACGCGTGCATATGCGTCGCCGAGATGGCCAGCAGTAGCCGCTTGGAGGCGGCCCCATGCCTCGCGCATCTCAGCGGCGTAGCTGTCCCGACCCATGAGCATCGTTGAGGAAGTGCTGGTACCGGTACTGGTAGCGGCGGTAAGTCACTGTTACATAGGAAGACATTAATCCTTACTACGTCTCATCGAGATTTTACGCCTGATGAAATTACATGCCAAATCACGGACGACGATGGGCGCCGCATATAGGAAATTGCGGATGGACTCTGGGCACTGAGGCACTGGGATTGTATAACCCTCATGGATTTTCCTAGGTCAACGACTAATGCTCGTACTATGATATCAAAAAAATAAAACGTGAAATTTATGACAACTTCATTCCGCCTGCTACGGGTATGATGATTAGTCGCGAATTCATCAGTCTGAAGTCATCACAATATTCCAGTCCACGCTGTTATCCGGGCGAGTGACTCTAATGCCTTGTGTGCCCGGGTTAGAGGGTTATTATTCCCGAGAAGGCAATTAGGCATGTGCTATCCTCCACACATGTGCTGCGTTCACCATCAGTTCCGCGCTTTTATAATTCGAGCAGATGAAGCACGCCAAATATGTTACTATGGGCATTATGGGCCAAACTATTATCATTATTATTGTTATATTATTGCTGACGCGGGGTTTAGTACCGTACTACAGTTATGGTGTCCTTTTGCGACCCTCTGCTTGTGTCGTGGTACCGTGGACCCCCCCCCCCCCCCCCCCCCCCCCCCCCTCTACCTCTAATATTGCTGACAGTAGTAGTCAAACCCAACTTGGAATCCATTCATTGAGCACATGCATCATTCATCCTCGCACTCGCATCTTGTCAGCACGCGCAATTCATTCCTTTCAGACGCCATTATTATCCACTACCCCTTAACTACTTGCGGGCTAATATGCCGTGGAGCATATGCGTTCCATCTTGAGGAGCAGCATGGGTGTTCACATCTCGATTCCCATATTCAGAAACTGTGACACTTGCGCGTATGTGTAACACTATACGCATAATAATCGTATATAGCTGGAGTACAAGCAGTCCAATGCCGGCGATGCGTCATTGATATCTTACATCGTATTGCAAGGCAGTAGGTAGTGTGCAAAGTATAGCCATTGTTGCCAATCTTCACTTATATCAGCAGGACGCGTCGCGTGCATCAGTCACAACCAAATCGGTAAAGCATATGCCAGGCCTACGACTGCAGTTGGCGCAAGAGGTCAAGTGCTGGGGCGGCTTCGGCCGATCACCCGGGGCGGCCTTGATTTTGCTGTACATCCAAGTAGGTATTTGCAGCAAACTGAAATCGGGCAAAATCGCTCAGCCGCAGGGGCATTATCAATACATCTCCATACAAACTCCGGCGGAGCATAGAAAACAAGTTCCCGGTAGAAACATTCCGCCCCCCTGGATGATGTTGGTTAAATATTCCCAGACACAGACATGCCGAGATGCAGCCAGCCCGAGGCAGGCTGGTGCATGGTACCTCGGCTGCCGTCACATTAGTATAATCTGATGGTTCTTGGATTACTGTTTTTGTCATTACTACTGCGTGCTAGTGTCAGCTGTCCAGCAGTGGTTGTTCCTGCCGGCCCAGGGCCTTTTTGTGTGCTGCATACAAGGTGGTGTGGGATTGGGACGGGGAGTTTGCGATAAACCGCAGTCAGGCTTTCGCGCAGCCCCCTTCTGCACCTTCCCCCGTTGTCATGGACTTTGGCATGGGATTGATTTGCAGTGATGCATGCGCTATTGTTGTTGATAGGGAATTCAGCATTGCTTGCGGTTGCTCACAATCCCCATGTGCGCAACCATGACTGTCCGGAACTACAACTGGGACTGCAAGTGAAACACTTTGAGGGTCAATTTACATTGGGATCGTAGATAGAAGACTACGATACTAAAATTCTGAGTTGATGAGTCTGAGTACATCTTCCTTGCACCGTTCGAAGTTACCAGTGACTTTGCGGGCGCAGAGAATCATGTCGTTCCGCATGTACACTTAACCGACATGCAGTGTTTTACGCAGAACGCAGCTTGCGAAGCACCTGGCTGCCGCTAGAGTCGACAAACACCGCTGTTCCAGGATGCACAGGGATGACTGGCAGCGGCTCGTTATAGAAGGTACATGCGATGACGGCTTCGGTGCTTCTGAGCCTGTGCAGCCTCACAGCCGGGTGAGAGGACTTGGTATCTGTACGTTTAGTGGCTCTGCGTCACATGCCATTGGACATGATGGACGAAAAACTGGGATTGAACTTGCAGTCGCGGAAATTCCTCGCCGACCAAGCTGCCTCACCCTTCCATGGACCGTGCAAGTGCGTACTGGTCCTGTCAGGTTTGCACATTGCATCAAGACAGGAAGTCGTCCACCTCGGGGCCGTCACATCACCGCCGATGATGGATGCTGTATTCTGCTTCCTGAGTACCTGGTACTAGGCGCCCGCCCATGCGGTCGCGGCGAGGCCCTGGGGCGCCGACCTCCCACATACATCCGCCACATTACCCGCGAAAAAGTCGTGGCTGCAAGCACTTGCCTGATAATAATTTACCGACATGTACCGAGAACCCACCAGCGCAGCGCTCGCTCGTCGTCCACTGCACCTGAGCTAGTCACTCAATCAGCAGTGCCCAGAGATTTCGCACTTGTGTGCCTGATCAGGCGCAATTTGATCAGGCGTTATGTCGTGATTGGACGTGTGTAAAACTGATAAGCTGACTGATCCCGCCGCTTGTTGATGTACCAGCAGGCGACATCACGTGCTTGATTTGGAAATATGAAAGTATCATCGTATAAACAGTGGCCGTCCCGGTTCTGATCTGTGTTTTCCTCTGTCTGCATGAGTGTGTAGTCTCGGATGCAATTTGGGTACCTCATTTAGGAACCCTTATATTTAGGTAACTTATAAACATCCCCGTTGATTAACCAGAAGGCACAGTAGGATCTGTCGGCATTCGATACTAGATGCTTTGACGATATCAAAATATAAAGATGATAGAGAAGTGCAATTGTCATCATATTCAACATATTCCGGGCCGACGCATCACAGCATTGCTGTATTGGTGTAAAGGTGATATTTGAAGGGCAAATGTTCCGAGACATACGTACTATACGTCCATTTTCAATAGAAGGAACAGAATACATAGCGACTAAATACATGGGGCAAAAATAGCAACTAAATACCAAGAGAGGGGGGGGGGGGGGGGGGGGGGAGGGGAGGGAGAGAGATTTGCTGTTTAATATGTAGTCGCTATTTCACATGAGTATGCATACCAGCCAAAATGCCATGCCCTGGTAGCCAAAGCAATAAATACTTGTGCTGGTGCACCTGGGCCCTATCGTCCATTGCCTCTTCCGTGACCGTTTGCAATATGTTGCCCCAACCATACCATATTCAAATCGCAAGACAAAGTACGCACAGTTTTTCACTCCAAAGCGGAGTACGCGTTAGCTGTGGCCTTTGCTGCTGATATACTTCTGGGTTGCGTATCGTCAGACCTGCAAGTGCGGTGGCCTGGGTACTTTCAAGAAGGCCACTAGCCCAAAAATGAGTAGTTAACTATGCACACGTGTGAAAAGCACAAACCGGCAAGAAAGCCACCTGCACTCACAGGGAACTCATTACACCCATCCTCGAACATCCAACCCGCTGCAGCGCCAATTCTCCGCGGCTTGCTCCCATCTAGCAGCCACAGCAACAGCATGCCTACAAATTAGATCGGCCAGGGCAGTGATCACCATGTTGTCAAGGGTATCATGGCCTATTTCGTGGGCGTCTTGACCGGGCTGGGGCATACTGCTGCGTGTAGCGTAGGAAACATTCCAAGAAGCGCGGGCCGAGTCCTCCTTTAAAGATGGCGAAACGGTTGGACTGCTCCGGCACAATTCCCATCTCCTGACACCCCCTCTCCCCCGCCTCCGGTAACATGATGGATCCTCACACATGCCGTCTCCTGGTCCCTAGGTACTTCGGCCCATGCAATCAAGTGCACATTGCTGCGCCTGACACAATGACTGGCATATCGAGTGTATTGAAAGGTGCGTAAACGGAAAAACAGCAGTCCCAGGTGACTCCGCGAAATCTTCTTACACAAAAAATTCAGTAAGGCTACCTGGGAGGACAGGTGGAGGTGGATGGGGGGGGGGGGGGGGGGGGGCAGCAACGGGTCGGATTGCCGTTGCCTCAGTTCTGGGCCTTCCTCCTGCAGGAAAAGCGGGTATGGACAAGCCGCTCAGCGCCGTGCAGTGAGGGCATGGGATGTCACAGCTTATGCCATGGGGGCATGTGGCTGGCCCAAGTGCAACTGGTGGGCCTCACCTGAGGGCCTCCAGCTCTGCATCAATGGGGTCCATGGCCTCAGACAGGGGGCGCCCTGCCGGCAGCTCCGCCTTGCTGGCCCCGCTCGACAGCTTGTTCTTCATCGCGCTCTGCATAACACGAGGACGCGCATGGGTATGAGGGGCAGCGCGGCTAAGCAGGCAATGGGATGCTACATGCTGAGCAGGGTCACACCAGCTCAGAGTCGACGTCGTCGCCCTCCAGCATGGCAAACTTGCGATCAAGGTCGTCCCCACTGGCGCCGCTGACACCGGGCAGCTGTGCGATGGCCTCCGCCTCTGCCTCGCTCGCCATGACCTTCTCCTCCATGCGCTCAAACGCAGCGTAGGAGCTTGAGGTGCCGATGCTGCTCAGCATCTCGTTCACCTCCTTGCTGGTGCGCGCAGAAGCAGCGCGCGCCTTGAGTGTGTCCTTCTTGGACTTGGCCTCCATCAGCTTCTTCTCCAGAATCCTGCCAGCCAGCCAGAGCCACGTCAATGAAGCCGATTAGCGAAGAGCCGCCCCGCAGCAACCAGGACACCCCAGCTCGAGGGCCACACCTTGTGTTGGCCATCATCTGCTCGGACGCGTTTTTCTGAGCGTTAATCTGCTCCTGCCACTGATCGGCGGTGGTCTGGCCGGGCAATCACAGACAGTGAGGGGGATGTCAGGTCGACGGAAGGGCTGGGCAAATTGGCTGTGCTAACACATGCGGCAGTCCGCGCATCAAAAGCATAGTGGCATCCACCTGGTAGTTCTTCCGGCGCTTCAGGGCCTCCTTCGCAAGATCCTCCTCACCCTTCTGAAGTGCCAGCTCCGCGCGGCGGTACCACTCATCCTGGGGGCCAATGCGCGTACTTGGTGTCAGGATGGGCGCGCATGCCCGGTAGGTGGGACATTAACCCCAGCTGAGGGTGGATACAGTTGGAAGGGAAGGGGGGGGGGGGGGCGCACCGCGGCCGTCTTGGACTGCTGCTGCTTCATCTCCAGCTGCTTCTGAGAAGCGATGACCTGCGCGTGACGGGACACAGGGCGTCCGTTGAGTGGGTCATGAGGGCTGCCATCGCAACGACGCCGGAGCTAGCATGGCGCGGTGAGGCGCTGTGACTGCCGGGGGATCTTCCAACCTGGGCTGTAGCCTGGCGCATCTTGACGAGGTCCTCCTGCATGTCACGCACCGCCTGGTCCAGGATCTTCTCTGGGTCCTCCGCTGAGCTCACTGCGCACCGGAGGCCAACAACCACCTCAGCGGCAAGGCGGCACCACGAAAACCTCCGAGATGAATACAGTCACATGTGTGCCTTCAATGATACAATGTTATTCTATGCTTAATCATGTTGCACTAAAGACATATGAGTGTAAGCAGTGTGCCATCGAGAGCGCAATGTCGAAAAAATGGGAGATGGAGTGTCGAAAAACGGGGGGTGGAGAGGGAGAGGAAGGATGGGGATTGTGTGTGTGTGTGTGTGTGTGTGTTGGTGGTGGGGGTGGGGGTGGGGGGTGAGCGCGCGGGGGGGGGGGGGGGGGGGGGCACCGAGATTGTTGGCATAGGACTTGACGACCCGTCCCATGCGGCTGAACAGGTTCATCTGCATCCCGGTGGCGCCGCACGCCACGCCGGTGGGGCGCGTGCCCGCGCTCAGGACATGCATGCCTGGACAGGCCCACATATCCAGCGGCTCAGCGCCAGAGACATCCCTTCCCTTGCTGGCAGATGTTGGTGGAGGAGGGAAAGGGGGGGCGGGGTTCAGGAGAGGGGAAGGCTGGGAAGGTACCCGGGGCCACAGGGCGGCCCACGCGCATCATCTCGCTCTTGGCAGACCCGAAATGCTGGCTCGAGGGCGTAGATGAGCGACTGCGCGCCGCGGGCGCAGCAGCGGCGCGCAATACGCTGCCAGCGGACAACTGGACGGTAGCCATGGTGGGCAGGCGGGACCTGAGGCAGGAACACGCAGAGTTATCAGCAACGACGCGGCCGGTGCGCCAATTAGCCAATTTGGGTTCGGCGGAGGTAGCGGGAGCGGGGCCGACTGGAAACATAGGTGTTTTTTTTTTCGGGGGGGGGGGGGGGGGGGGGGGGGTTCATGGGGCGATCAACGGCGGCGGTTCGGCCGCCTGACGCCTTACGAGAACTACACGCCGTGTAGTACCCGGAGCCTCCCGGCGCAGTGCTCGAAACACGGACAAAGCGAGGGGGTCGAGTGGCATGCACCTTGCGGAAACTGCGGTCGACTGGGGAGGGTACACGTAGTGCGGCTGTTGAAGTTGGGCTGGCTGCGCGAGCGGAAATTGCTGTCACTCGCGCTGGGGCGGGGAGAGCCCTGCCAGTAGGCCGAATAAAATATCAGCGCGTATCTAAGGGTAGTCGCTAGTTAATGTCGGGCACCAGAATGGCAAGTATATGGTCGCTAGATATGCGAACGGACACTAAGAAAGCAACGATCTAGGTACGACCAGGTACCGGAATTACTAAAGAGCGCGTGGGTGGACTCCCGGCGTGGCAGCAGCGTCGCTTGACAGCACAGCACAGACGACGACAGCGGCGCACCGGAGGGGCGTCGTCGCGCCGTAAGAAGTCACGGTCTGCACAGGAACAACCGGGGGTCGGCAGCTGGCGGCTTACCTGTTGTGAGTGAGAGCGTATGTGGGTGCTGTACACGGGGCTGGCAGTGGTTCGGTCCGGAATGTTCGTGATGGGTGGGAGGTAATGTGTGGCGGTGCGAGCGGGTGCCGTTGCTTTTGCGTCGTCCTCGCTGGATGAGCAGCCGCGCGTTTTGGCGCCCCTCTCGAGCGCACGGTAGTACCTGGTACAGTATGTCACAGTAGTGAACCATGTCACAGTAGTCGCCACATGGTTGGTACCAAGGGTGCCAGGGGTGTACGGACGATTCTCTGCCTCGATCCAGGATTCTCGTCCTTGCCGTTTTATTACGCATCTAATACGCGTTTGTATCGTCCTTCTTCTCGGCTTCTGTGCGGGGCCGCCGGCGCGCGATGCGCATGGCGGGCGGCGGGGCGGCGGGGCGGCGGAGCAGCAGTTGTGCGGCTGACGTACGACGACGCGACAATCAATGAAAAGCGTAGTCAGGTCCACGCGTATTTTTATTGTACAGTAGCAGTATGTAATCCTCAATCCGTATCAGGATTTGTCGCTTTCACATAAAGCAATTATTCATCAGGATTAGCGCTAAAATAGTCGCAATTTAATCTGAGAGCAAAGTATAATAGTTGTTAATATGCTCGATGAGCGTGTGTAAAAGTAGATGATGAGCGTGTGTCACCGTGCTGCATCGGTCTGGCGGAGTAGCGTGACAGAGGGCGGCTCTCCGGTTTACAGCAGTCAGTAGGACCACTGTCGTACAGAGAAGACAGACTCCGGTTTCGTTGGTGCGAGTGTCCTCCTGCTGCTAGAGTTTAGGGAGTCCAAAGCTAGCCCATCCCTCTGCGTGGTTGTGCGCTCCGTCGGGACGAATATGGCCCTTTGCCGCCCAGCAGCGACCGCCGGGCGCCCTGCGTCAGTAGCGCACTCGTTGCCGATGCAGCCGCTGTCAAGGAGGGTCTGGCGGCTTGGAGCCTTGCCGCTCAACACTGATGTGCCACCGTCCCTTGCGGTGCCAGAATTTCACATTAGGGAAAGACCCCAGGTGCGCGCGTTCTTGCGAAGCAAAACGCGCCAGTGCGGGGAGTGGGTCGGGATGTCAAGGGATTTTACACAATTCCCGTTGAACTATATTGATTGGTGCTTGGAGGCTTCTCGGGCTTTCATCCGCAAGCACCTGCCTCTTGGCATGAGCATTGGATGCCTCCAGATGGTTGCACAGCTCGCCAGCTCATCGAATCTGGGGGCGCTGGACTTTGGGTCAGACGTGGCGCCTCCTGCGGACTGGAGTCCGCCAACCTCAAGGTGAGGAGTGTGAACCCGGCCCCCAAAGCACAGTCGACTAGCATGTATCCAGTCCGCTCGCTCGTCTCATGATACCTTGAGCGGCGATCTCCCAAAGGCATCACCCACCAAATTTGAAAACTCGTCCCGATACACAGCTGTGTTTGATTGTCGCATAACTTGCATAAGCACAGCCCTTAGGTAGTATGTTTGGAAAAGCAGAGCGACGCCCCGGCCGCGAAGGGCCGGAATTTCACAGCTGCTGCGTGCGGTGCGCATTTTGCACACAAGCGGGGCACTCAAACAGCATCCAAAGCCGTGCTGGCTGGGGTATTGACTTGCAGTGTGAGTGTGCTCCACGTGCAGCTTCGAGCCGGGCGTGCGCGTTGACCCATCCGCCACATTTGCATGCGTCCTGTTGGGTATCTTTGGCGTGGATGCGGCGCTGGAGTCGATGAGCGTGCCGTTTTTGGGGGTGGGCGCCTCAACATTCTAATCGAGTTCGCAGTTGGGTCCTCATCTGCAGGTAGAATTTGAATGGGGGCGAGCCCGAGCGTGCGTTTACGGCGCTGGGTGTTACTGTTGCAGAGGCGCATTCGCAATTATATTAAAAGCAAAAAGGAGGCCGAGAGGGAGCGCCAAATTGAGGTGCTGCCTTTGCGTATGGCTCGGCATTAATACCTGCCAGTGCATGGCCAATGCGCAGACAGCATGTCACTGTCAATGTTGCAGTTGTGCCGGCTGTTTGGATAGTGTCGCTCAGTGGCTGCATGCTGAGAGATGGTTCGTTTGTTTATTCTTCACAGGAGCTGCGAAGGCTAGGAGGAGAGAGCACGGATGATGACGCAGGGGGCTAGAAGCAAAACCTGCAACTTGCAGAGAATTCCCGACTATAGTAGTCGAGGGGCAATCAAACATGCACATGTGTGGAACTCTAGAGCCCAAGCCGGCACAACGCTGCATGCAGCGTGTTTTGCCATCAAGGGATCCCGGCGCACGTGCGGCACTGTACTGTGCGCGTTTCTGTTCCCTATGGCAGCAAGCAGTTGCAACATTCCCTTGACCAGCATGCATCAGCACAGGTTGCTGGGCCACATGACAGGTGTAGATCCCATTTATGTACGGAATGCTGTGGCGGATGAGGGGTACTCTTGCATCGTGGCTACACCATGTAGACTTTTCACTGACACCACTCACACAGCCCGGTGTTTGCTCACACCCCTGCTGGCCAGGCTTACGCGGCATGCCATGCTACAGGAAGCTGTCTATACGGCGTATTGGCAGGAATATGTGCAATGCGAGAGGAGCTTCCCCGCTGCAGCACCTAAGCACACAGTCTAGTTAGTAGACGCTCCCTTACCTGCATCCATACCGAACGCTGGAACAGTGCTACCCAACTCTAGGCTGCATCTGCAGACTCAATGGGTAATCGGATTTTTAAGCAAATAGTGCATGAGTAGGGCCTAAATGTTGCTGCTGATAAGGGGCTTGTCACTGCCATCAGACTGCCCGCCGTAGCCATGCGGGTTGGGCTTGACGGGGCTGGCAACGTCCAGCTTCTTCCTTAGCTGCAACATCCTTGCGCTATTCTTCAAGTACGAGTACAGGAAGACCCCAACGGTTGTCAGCATGTAGCCGCCCACGCTCTGCACCGTCACCGGGTTCCTGAAGATGAGGATGGACAGAAACGCGCACAGCACTCCCTTGAAGTTGCCCAGGACCTGCAGGGCTGTGGGCCCGACGCATTTGGTCACCAGGAACTGGAAGAGGTTGAGCAGGAAGGCGCTCGTGATGTTGAGGACCAGCCACATGATGAACACCATGTTGCCCGCGTCGTACTGGTCGAGCACGATGTCAATGAAGAGCATCGGGCCTTCTAGTATCAGCACGCCCGGGATGAGCAGCGCCACCGCGAAGAGGCTCATGTACCGCAGCAGGTTCATGCTGTCCAGCTTCTCCTCCTCGTTGGATAGCAGGATGTGCTGCAGCACGGACTTCAGGCCGCGCGTGACGGTGGCTCCCATGCCCAGCATAAACCCCAGCAAGTTCCACATTGGCTCCCCTTCAGTGGCGATGATTGCCCCCACGGCAACACAGACCAGGCAGAGCGACCTCGCAAGATCCTCCCGCTCACCAGCCAGAGAGAAGGCCAGCATCGCGGTGAACAAGGGGGTCGTCGCAGCGATCATCTCCTGCAGGGGATCCCAGCGTAAGCCAAGCTCGCCGCGCCCCACACTCCCGGATTCACCAGGGCAAGACTGGGGCCGACTCGCACAGCTGTCCCTGTTGCTTGCCACAGGTAGTTTGCGAGCTGCTGCAAGTATCTATCTAAGTGAGTGCCTGCGTACCTTGAATGAGACTGGGATGTAGCCGAGCGCCGCTACTCCGCAGACTATGCTGAGCGCAAATGTGACCGTGAGAAGGAGCACCTGAGAGCGGCAAGGCGGAATGCCGCCACGCACGGCTCAATGCGGAGCCTATTAAGGGACACCTGGGTCACTCATTTGGCGCGGCATGCACCACCTCGCATCTGTGTTACCAGCATGCACAACCGCCTGCACCCTCCTGGAGCCTGCTTCCGCGTGCGGCCACTGGCCGGCGAGCTGCTCAATGCTGTTTCACGCACCTTCATGAGCTGTCGTTTAGAAATCAAGGGCTGCGGCGTGAAATTGGCACCACACATGTAGACGGCGGAGTTGGAGAAGATGGTGCAGCCGATCATGTGCATCAGCGTCAGGGAGACCGGGGCCCGCAGGCCCCCGGTAGTCTGCAGGAAGCGGTTCGTCATGATGACTGTTATGTTGAGCGCATACCTGCCGCAGAGCAGAGGCGAGGAGGGGCTAAGTACTGACCACCAGTTCAGGGGGTCGGCTGCGGTGGGTCGGTCTAAGACGCGCAGCGAGCGGACGACTCGCAGGAACGCGGGTGGGCTCGCGGGCTCGAGCGAGGTGCGCAGGCAGCAGGCGGGGACTAACCAGGCCAGAACAGTGGCTGCAGTCCTGACGGCGCTAGCCAGGGAAAGCGCCATTTTTGCCGGACCCGCGGGCAGCGCTGTCGACCGCTGTCCACTCGCCTTGCCTCGGGGTCGCGAACGAGAGAGGAAAAATGGCGCGAAGCCTGAGCGGCGGCGCGAACCCACTCCGGCAGCAGCTGCAGGCGCCCACGCTGGCGGCTATACACAAGGCAGGGCAGACCTTCCAGCACTAAGACTCAGATTACAGTGCCGCGTTCACGCGTCGAAGTGGCGTTGTGCCTTACTCTGGACTGGAAACAGTGATCTCCCATGGTGTCGATCGCGACGACGATCGGCCGCGCTCAGACTACCTGCTGTAGCGACGACAGGGTAGTCGACAGATGGCGCGTCGTCCAGCACGGCGAGCGGAGTAGATAAATCCTCTTTTGGGTTTTCCGCCCCCTTTTTTAAAATCATCCTACTAGCTGTATTGAGAGACAAAATATAAATATACCTCAGTAGTGAGAGACTACTGACTGCTGAAAAACTACATTGAGATTTACATATACGAAGTACATTTACATGTATTGCATATTTTCGTGCACGTCCTGAAATAAATACAATTTATGATGTATCTTACATATTAAGTTCGCCCCGGGACATCGGCCGAAGCCGCCCCAGCACTTGACCTCGTGCGCCAACCGCAGTCGTAGGTCTGGCATAGCCCATAGACCATTGCCTCATTCGAACCCCGAAGGGCTAATGCATCAACCGAGGAAACCCGGGACACGCCGGGCCGATATTGCCGAAATACATCGGCCAGGAATCGAACCCGGTACCTCTCGCACACGAGACGACCGCTCTACCGAGCGGACAAGGGATGTACATATTATTACTACATATTCAGAGAGATAGAAATATACGGAGGTCGTACATATATGAATGAAGTACAAGTACCAGTAGAAACTAAACCGCCAAACTAAACCAAGGATCGGACTGCGTTCGCTCCCCGCCGCCGCCGGCCTGGGTCATCGGCCCCGCCCGCCGAGCATCTGTGCGCGCGAACTGCTGCTATGCAGTCACAGGTCTGGCGCTGTGCCTAACTAGCTACGGGCAATACATGTTTTATTACAGCATACCATGATTAATCCATGATGTTTAATCCATTCAGCCGACCATAAATAGTTTTTGCAGCCCTCTGATGTTCTATATTGTTTCAGGGCGACTACCCTATGGCTTTGAGATGTCCCGTGCCACGGCGACAGGCATGCCGCCAGTTGTCCCCTTCTCTTACTACACACATGCTAGCCGACCACACTTCCAAGCACAGACAGTGTAAAACGGTCCTTTGCGCATCGCGACAGGTGACAGTAGGCGATAAAAACTGCAACACACCGTAGAGCAGGCGAAACTCACTGGCCGTGCCGCGGACGGCGCGGTGGACGCTCGATTAGTAGGCCGTCCCCCACGTCCGCACGATCTACGAAGACAGCAGAGCGCGTACCGGTACAGGTAAGGACATGCCATGAAACGCACCGCGACCTGACTCGCGAAAGGTCGTCTGAATGCAAGGGGCATCGTCCTTCAAATACGACGCCTACATATCACACGACTGGGGACCAAGTCAAGAAACAGCAGCGGCGGTGAACGCGGCGCTTTGGTCGGCGGGGCTGCAGGCGTGCACGCACCAGGGCCCCGTCCCCCCCGGCAAGGCAGCGCTGCGCTCCGCCATCGACGACAGCCGCGTGGTGGTCGTGCTGGCCAGCGCGGCATACCGCGACAAGGTCGCAGCGGTCGAGCAGGGCATCGGTGTTGTGGACGACACCTACCTGGAGTTTAGTCACGCGCGCGAGAGCCGCCCTGAGTCTCTCCTCTTCGTGGCGGTCGAGCGTGAAATGCTGCAGACTGAACACTGGCGCGGCCCCCTCGGGTGGGTTGCCACCCTTGCCCCCCCCCCCCCCCCCCCCCCCCCCCCCCCTTTCGCGCTGCACCATTACGCTGATGAGTTCATCGAGCTGCTATTTCTGATCCAACTTACTCCTTTCGCACTGCTTGGGCTCAGCCACCGGGGCACGGAGTTTTTCACCACCTGGGCACGGATGCTACTTTCTTATTTACCTAAATATCCCTCTTCAGCCATGCACTCCTGCGCTAATGCGCTAATGCCTTATCACCTTCCATTCGATAGGCTCCAATCCCCCAGCCATTCTTCTTTCTCAATGTGTGCGTTAATGCTATAGTCCACCCTGAGTCAGGCTCCCAGCCAACCGCCATCTCTCACCTCCCATGCCTCCCAAACGTACAATCACAATCAGATGCCTCCAGTCACAGTGCTGCTCAGGAAAAATGGCTTCTCCCATCCGGTCTCAGCCCACAATGATCACTAAAAGACATCTATCAGTTGCTGAATGCAAATGCACCCTGGCTTGACTATGCCATGTCACATTCCGCAGTGCTCTGCTGCTGGCAAGTATTTCCTTATCCTCTCCCCTCAATCTGCTCTCGCCGAGCGACACCGTGGGGTAGTGCCAATGGCAGGGCTTGCCCTGACTTCAGGCACTTGTGCTGAACTGTGCAGGGAGGCACGCGGCGGTGGTGCACTGCATGACCTGTCAGGCAATGGGGCGGGTATGGATGCACTGGTAGCAGATGTGGCTGCGCGCAGCGTGCCAGGCGGGGTGCCGCCCGGCGGCTTTCTGATAAGCGCCGAGGTGGATGCCTTTCTCATGGAGGAGTGCCAGCTGGAGCGCTCGACGATTTCGTCATTGGCGCGCCTGGGGGTACGCACAGCCGAGCACCTCGCGGCGGCGCCAGCGGAGTTTCTCACGCAGGCAGGCTTCACGCCCATGGACCTCATCTTCTTCGAGAAGAAGCGCCCCTCGCTCCCGCACAGCAACAGCCGCCTCCCCGCCCGCGGCTCGCAGTCACCTGCAACCAGCCGCACGGCGGAGGTTCTGGCCATCCAGCCCAACAGCCAGTCCGGCTCCGCTGTCGGAAGCCCCCAGCGCCTCCCCACGCACGGCGGTCCTGGCAATGGCAACGGCCAGTGGAGCGACTGGGGCAGCCCAACGAGGGCAACACGCAGCCGCGCCGCCTCTCCGCCACCCATGAGCCGGGTGCCGCCCCTACCCCCAACGCTGGACTCGCCGGGAGGTGCCCACCCTCATTCTCCCTACGCCGCAGCGGCGCCATCACTTGCGCAAACCAGCGCACCTGAGGCGCCGCAGCCACCCAGCCCTCTGGCGCTGCCGCCACTCACAAGCTCAGTGGTGTCACTGCCGTCATTCTCTCTCTCGGACAGCCCTCCCAAAGCAGCCAGGTCCCCAGGCGGCGCCCGCCCCAAACCCAGCGCCGCCAACAAGCCTGTGCTAAGCTTCCCGGAGACCGGCTCCCCAAACGCCACTGCGCTGCCGCCGCTGCCCGGCCCTCCCGCCGGCACCAGCAGAGCTGGGAAGCAGGCGCCCACAGATGGCCGGACAGGCAGTCCTAGCCCCGTCAAGGGGACTGCGACCTCCGCTGCAGGAGAGGGCAGCCCCAAGAGCATCCTGCCCCCAATCAACGGCGCCCAGGCGTCCGCTACGCCGCCCCCACCGCTCGCAGCACTGGCGGCCATCGCTAGTCCCGGAGGCGGAGATGCCTCTCATAAATTGTTTCATCCAGTAATGCCCGGTCCAAGCTCCCCTCACAGCCAGACTGCCAACGCCCCAGACCGCTCTGTACCAGCCGTCCCTGACACAGTGCCACGTGCCCATAAGGAGGCTATGCCGGCGGCGACTCAGCTCAGCAGAAATGACTCCACGCTGCCTGGCATCAGCGAGGCACCGATGCTGCTGAAACCCGTGCCAGCCAACCCACCCCCCTTGGACCTCAAGCTGCTGGCCCATGAAGAACGCAGCCCCACGCCGGATGAGACTGTCGTGCCTGAGGGGAAGTCGGATGATGTCAATGCTGAATCGGCGCAGGCTGAGCCCGACTTTGCAGACGGAAAGCCAGCAGAAGCAAAGCCTGGGCAGAGCGAGGCACAACAGTCAAAGCGAGCACAGTCATTGCCGCCACTGGCCAAGCCGGTGGAGACTCGACCAGCAAGGCACGAACCACCCGGATCGAAGCCAACTGATAGGGCCAAGCCCGGAGAGGCAAAGCCAGATGAGCCGAGGGCAGACAAAGCCAAGGCGGAGAAAGCGGGGGTGGTAGAACCTGCACTGTCGCATGCCGAGTCGCCGATGGCGCAACCATTGGGGGGTGATCCGGCTGCATCCAACCCAGGCATCAAGCCCAGGCCCAATGAAGCCAAGCCGGCGGGACCCAAGCCGCGCGAAGCTGAACTTAGCAAGACGATGAGGGCAGCCACTGCTGACTTGCCAGCCGCAATCGAGACGCTGCAGCAGAGCGCCCGCACACCGCCGGCGGCGGTGCTCGCGGCCGCCAGGCTTGTGCGCGCAGCGTGCACCGGCACGGCGCTGCGCGATACGCCGGAGGACACGTGGCTGGACGCCCTGCGCGCGCTGCAGGCTGTGCTACGGGAGGCCACTGCGCCGGGCGACGGCCTGCTGTGCGAGACGGCCTGTGCTGCGGTGGGCAACATCTGCGCCAACAGCTTACGTCTGCAGGTCTGAAGCTGAACTGCCCGACCCTCCCCCATCCCAATCCGAAAACAAACATCCGTACGCATATTTTGTTGTGTCTAACATGCTGACCGAGCAGTACTCCTCCTCTGTCGGGGTTTTAACCGCCACTTGTGCTTTTCACGTGTAGGCCGAAGCTGTGAAGATGGGGCTGCTCTCTGAGCTGCAGAGCACGCTGTCGGGTCACGGAGAGGCCCATGCCGGCGTCGCAGAACGCGCCCCCTTTGCGCTCTCCGCTGTCTGCGCCAAGAGCGGCGCCGCCTGGGCAGAGGCCGCCCGCCTGGGGGCGCTGCCTGGGCTGCAGGCGGCTCTGCAGACGCACGGGTCGAGCCACACCGGCGTTGCGGAGTACACCTGTGGCGCCATCACAGCCCTGGCGGCCGCGTCGGGCGCCAGCGCGGCCAAGGC
This sequence comes from Tetraselmis striata, assembly GCA_006384855.1. Classification (NCBI taxonomy): domain Eukaryota; kingdom Viridiplantae; phylum Chlorophyta; class Chlorodendrophyceae; order Chlorodendrales; family Chlorodendraceae; genus Tetraselmis; species Tetraselmis striata. The sequence goes on along the minus strand of VCJN01003259.1, from coordinate 450,686 downwards.
CCTGGCGCTTGGGCTGCTGCCTGACCTGCAGGTGACGCTGCAGACACACGGCTCCACGCACGCCGGCATCGCGGAGGCGGGCTGTGCGGCGCTGACTGCCATCTGCCGCGGCGCGGAGAGTGCTGGGGATGCCGGCGTGAAGCTCGGCCTGATCGCCGATCTACAGGCAAGTCCCCCCCCTCCGACTGGCGCCCCGAAGTGTTGACCTTGCCCATATACGCGATTGATTGGATCCTTTTACCATTGCTGACTATCGATTGCCTTTCTAGCCATAGTACCAATTATTCTGGTGCAATAACTGGATGTTTTTGGATGTTAAAGACTGATGACCTCACAGCGATGTTGCCTTCATGAATCGCACAGCGTGTGTCGACTTTGAATGTCACGCAGCAACAATTTTATTTTGTTTTCAGTTTTCTAGATGAGTCAACCAAGCTTGGAACTAGGAGCTAGTCGACTCGAGTGCACTCTGTTTGAGACAAGAGAGACTGTCTGAAGCTCTGAAGCTCCGCCATGCACGAACCCCCCCCCCCCCCCCCCCCCCCCCCCCGGTCCCCTTCAACCCAACAGGCGGTACTGCGCACGCTCGGCCTGTCTCGCGCAGGCATCGCGGAGCGCGTCTGCCGAGCGCTGCTGGCGCTGCTGGGTAGCTCGGGGCCGGCCAAAGCGGAGGCGGGCCGCCTGGGGCTTATTGCCGACCTCCAAGCCGCGCTGCGCGCCCACTCCGCCGGCGTCCCCGCCGCAACTGCCGCCCTGGTCGCCGCCCTGGCGGCGCTCTGCACGCATTGCCGCCCCAACAAGGTGGAGGCCTCCCGGCTGGATGTGCTTGTCGAGCTGCAGGCCGCGCTGCGGGTGGCCACGGGCGCCTTGCCGGAGGTGGCCAAGGAGGTGGCGTCCGCCATGCGCGCCGTCTGCCCCTCGGACCCTGCCAGCCAGTCGCACGCCGGCCGCCTTGGGCTCCTCCGCGACCTGGCGGCTGCCATGACGGCCCATGGGCGGCGCCACGCAGGCCTGGCAGCCGCTGTGGGCTCCATGGTCGCACACCTATGCTACCACTGTACCGCCAACCAGGTGCGCCCCGCTAGCCTCGTCGCCCTATCCTGACATGTGCGTCGACGCGATCGTCAGCACCGCGAGTGAGGACGTTGGCCAGGTGTTGTGGTGTCTCAGTCCTCAAGCACAAAGCGCAAGGCTGAACAAGACGTCGTTACATCGTGATGAACGACGGGTACCAACGCGCCTATAAGAAGAGCCCAGATAGTTAGCCTCGAATCGGGCCTGCATGCAATCCATAAGAACATTCGCTGTACTTCCGCTATAGTTCCGCCTACATTTGACCTCTAGCAGGCAGGGCAGATTCCTACTCGCAGTGTTCTTACTACCGCGTCTGAACCCGTAGAGCGTCGCCACCTACAGCCGCCGGTTACTGCGAGCATGGCAGCTGCAGCAACAAAGTACTCACTGATGGCATGACGCTTTGTCCAAATTTATATAGCAACTTAGCCTCTCAGTGCTTTACCAGTGCTTCGACCCTTTGCCTCTCTATGCGTATGTGATCCCCCAGCACAAGTGGTAAGTCTGTTCAGTCTATTCACCTTTCCACAAATACATACACGTAATCAGCCAGCACGTGGATAGGGACATACGTAAAGGACACCAGCAAGAAGTTCCATCCTATCCCCTCCTCTCTCCGTCCTTGGTCCTTGGTAGAGAGAGGGAGAAAGAGAATTACCATCACACGAGGTGAAGGTGGCTGACAGGCATTATGATAATAGCTTGGTCCGTGGTACAAGTTCTCTCACATGCAGTGCGCTGCTGGTTCCAGGTGGAGGCTGGCAAACTGGGTCTGGTGGGTGAGCTGCGCGCAGCGCTCCGAGCGCACGGCGGCACTGAGCCCGAGGTGGTGGGCATCATGGCGGTGGCAACGGCTAACGTTTGCAGCAAGGTGCGCCAGCCGCATGTGATAGGAGGGCGGCAGGGAGGACGCACCCTATGGCCATGATTTCACTTATAATTCCGCAATCGTTACTGTATCCATGCATTCGTTACATATCTATACGTGTGTACATTTGTCCTACTGCAGGTGCATGTCAATAGTACCAATAGTCGTATTCGTACATTCACAATGCATAAACTGCACTGATACATGGTGCTTCACATCTTAACATATATCTGCGCCAAAGCATGTCCTGTCATCATCCTGTTATACATCTTCAGCTGCCATCTGTAATGGTATTCATTGTCTTTGCTGCAACATTCGATGTAATCCTTTATGTGTCATTTTCTCATAAATTTGATGGCGCGTGGCTGATCGAAGACGATGATACTTTTTCGCTGCTAGGTGCGCGCCAACCAAGGCGAGGCAGGGCGGCTCGGCCTCCTGGCCGACTTCCAGGCCGTGTTGCGTGCGCACGCGACAAGAGGCGAGCCGGCGGTGCCGCAGTACAGCGCCGCCGCGGGCGCAGTGATGGCGCTCTGCTCGCGCCACGAGAGCAACCAGCTCGAGGCGGGTCGGCTGGGCCTGCTGGCCGACCTGCTAGCTGTGCTGCGCATCCGCGGCCGGGAGCGCCCCACGGACGCGGAGCGCGCCTGCAAGGCCGTGCTAGCAATCTGCTCCAGCTGCACGCCCAATAAGCTTGAGGCAGGCCAGCTGGGGCTGCTGGCGGAGCTGCAGGGCGCGCTGGGCCGCCACGGCCCCGCCCACCCCGGCATTGCCTTTGCCGCCGCCTCGGCGCTGGCCGCCATCTGCACCAACGCGCCTGCCAACAAGGCGGAGGCAGCCCGCATCGGTCTGGCGGCCGAGCTGGGCGCGGCACTGCGGGCACACGGCGCCACCAACGCGGGTGTCGCGCTGCAGGCCTGCGTTGCGCTGAACCACACGTGGCTGGCCAGCGTCGGCTCGCAGGTGTGCGCCCTTTGTCCTCCCACACGTTTCTGGAGTCGGTATTGCTGTCGAATTGCTATTCTTCATGCCGAGCTTTTGCCCTTCCGTCGTCGTCCGAGCCCATTAAGATGCGCCAAAGTATTACATGATTAATATGGAACTCCATTTCGGTACATGTTGCCTCGGTTGTTCTTTACTAACTATCTATACTACACTATGCTGTCTTTTCGCCAAAGTATCAGTGATGTTCTCGCCAGCTTGCCTGAATAAGTTGTGTGCACAACAACTCGCGATTGTGCATTTTCGATTGTGCCCGCCTGCTCGGCTCACTGGCAATTATGAGCTGTAATTGCCTCCAGATAATAAGATGAGGTCGCGCTTGAGCAGTTTTGTGCTGGTGTGCTGGTACTGCTACGATCGGGCAAAGCAAGAAATTAGAAATGCCGCCACCTCGCGGTATCTATCTCGCAAATGCCGCAATGTCGGGGAATCATATATACCGCGAAAGAGGTGTTTTGAAAGCCGTCACAGTCCTATGTCGACAAGAGGCGCGGCGGGTGGTTGGGCACCGCGCTTGAGAGTGGCAGCCCTGACGCAATGTTGCCGCCGCTCCCCTGCTGTCGCCCCTTCCCGCAGGTTCAAGCTGCCCGGCTGGGCCTGCTGCGCGACATCCTGCCAGCGCTGGTCGCGCACGGGGCCTCCGACGCCGAGATGGCGCGCCACGCCTGCAGTATGGTCACCAACATGTGCGCTGGCCACCGCGCCAACGGCGCAGAAGCGGGCCGGCTGCGCGTGCTGCCGGCCCTGCAGGCGGTGATCCGAGGGCACAGCGGCGCCGCGCCGGAGGACGACGGCCCCGCTGTCGCGGCGCTGGAGGAGGCCTGCGTCGCGCTTATCACGCTCGTCGCCGACTCTGCCGCCAACCAGGCGGAGGCCGCGCGACTCGGTCTGTTGCCCGATCTGCGCGCGGTGCTGAAGCGCAGCCACGCCTCGAGCGGCGCCGCAGTGGCGGAGGCCGCTGCGCGGGCGGTGGAGCGCGTGGTGCGCGGCGAGGAGGCCAACCAGGCCGCCGCCGCCGCGGCGGGGCTGCTGCCGGAGCTGCAGGCAGTGCTGCGCGCGCACGGCGCGACGGACACCGGCGCCGTGGCCGCGTCGACGGCCGCGTTGGCCGCCATCTGTGCCGACTGTGCGCCCAACCAGTCGGCCGCCGGGGAGCTTGGCCTGCTGGAGGACTGCCAGCGCGCTCTGGGCCGGCTCGACCCCGCGACCTCCGAGTCCACAGCGGCCGCGGTGGCGGCGCTGTGCGCCGGGCACCCCGCCAACCAGAATGAGGCCAGGCCCCTGCTGTCGGACCTGCAGGCGACGCTGCGCTGGCACGGCGCCACCGACCTCGGCATCGTGCGCGCGGCGTGCGGTGCGGTGCGCGCCGTTGCCGCTGACATGCCGGACAACGAGGCGGCCGCGGGGGAGCTCGGGCTGCTGGGGGAGATGCAGCTGGTGCTGCAGGGGCACGGCCCGCACCACGTGGACATCGCCACGGCCGCCTGCGCGGCGGTGGAGGCGCTCTGCGCGCACTGCCCCGCCAACCAGGCCGCCGCCGGCGCGGCTGGGTTGCTTGCAGACACGCAGGCGGCGCTGCAGGCGCATGGCGCGCTCAGCACGGAGCTCACAGAGTGTGCGTGCGCCGCCATATGGGCCGTGTGCCAGGTGACAGCAGCTGTACTGCGAGATCTGGCCCACCTGCCAGCCATCCCCACTTCACCCCCCTTTCCTCCCCCCTCCTTCTCTGCGATGCTCCCCTCCTTCTCCTCCTACGTATGCACATCGCCTGGAGGTCCTCTAGATCTTCACTGTCTATCTCCGGACCCCTCCTGCCCCCCTCTCCAACGGCATCCTTAAGGAGACTGACATCTTGATGCTCGCCCATGGTCCTCATCCAGACGGGGGACAACGCTGTGATCGCCGGGGAGCTGGGCCTCATCGCGGACCTGCAGGCGGCGCTGCGCTGGCACACCAACGGCGACGCCGGGACGATGGAGCCGGCGTGCGCGGCGCTGATGAACATCTGCGCCGGGCAGTCCGACAACCAGGCGCGGCCCCCACCCCCACCCCCTCCCCCTCCCCCAATCCTCCCAGGCTGAGCAGACTCCCTTGTGGCTAGTTGCCCAGGCCCTGACATCTACAGCCTTTCTCGCCCCTCCCAAAACGGACTTGTTCTCGTAACATTTGAGCGGAGGAGCCCGTCTGGGATAGTTTGGCGTGGGATGAGTTGCGCATTGCGAGGGCGTGAGGAGGGGAAGAGGGGGCGGAGCATTGGCGTTTCCAATTGTAGGATTCTGATCGGGTGCAGCCGCACCGCACCCGCCACGTGTTGCAGCCATTCACGCAGGCAATACATAGAGCCCTGTAGAGGGGACGAAGCCCTAAGCAATCAGGGGTAGCTCAACCAGGCCGGCAATCGCCTGCCCCGGGTAACTCGCAGCATTGGGGCTCTGGGGAAGCTAGCAGCCAGGGCTCATCATCGACCCACTCCGGCTGCCTGGATTGGAAGGACGGTGCCCGGAATCGGAGAAAATACGGCGAAACATAATGCAGAAACGGCGGGACACCGGGTGCCCTGCTCCGCTGGCATCTGTACGCGCAGGGCGTCAGCAAGTGCGCGGACTGACGCCCCCCCCCCCCCCCCCCCCCGCCCGACCCACCCCCCCTCCGGCTCGCCTGTTGCCTTCCGGTTCTCAGGGGGAGGCGCGGCGGCTGGGACTGCTGGAGGACCTGCAGGGCGTGCTGCGCGCGCACGGCGCGACGCACCCCGGGGTCGTGGAGCCGGCCTGCTCCGCCGTGTGGGCCATCGCGGTTGGCAACGCGTCGGTGCAGGCGGAGGCGGGCCGGCTGCGGCTGCTGGCGGACCTGGCGTCCGCGCTGCGGCAGCATGGCGCGGAGGACGTGCGCGTGCTGGACGCGGCGTGCGCGGCGGTGGCCACGCTGTGCCACGGCAACGCCGCCAACCGCGAAGAGGCGCACCGGCTGCGGCTGCTGGCGGAGCTGGCGCCCGGGATGGCGGCGCACGGCGCAGGGCAACCCCGCCGCCGCGGAGCGCGCTTGCACGGCGCTGCGCGCGCTGGTCGGCGGCGGGGCGGCGCAGCAGGAGGAGGCGGGCCGGCTGGGGATGCTGGCGCAGCTGGCGGCGGTGCTGCACGCGCACGGCGTGGAGCTCCCGGGCGTGGCGCAGCACGCGTGCGGCGCGCTTGCCTCCTGCTGCGCCGGCCACGCGCGTAACCAGGCGGAGGCGGCCTCGCTGGGGCTGCTCGCTGAGGTGGGGGCCGCACTGGAGGCGCACGGCGCGACCCACGAGGGCGTCGCGGCGGAGGGCGCCGCTGCGCTGGCGGCGCTGTGTGCGGGCAACGGCGGCAGCGTGGAGGAGGCGGCGCGGCTGGGGTTGCTCGGGCTGCTGGTGGCCGCGCTGGCGGCGCACCCCGACCCGGGCGCGGAGCTGATGGACGCCGCATGCCAGGCGGTGTCGGCGCTGTGCCGCGGGCACGCAGGGCACGCGGAGGAGGCGGCGCGCGCAGGGCTGCTGGGGCAGCTGGCGGGCATGCTGATGCATGCGCCACCCGGTAGTGCGCTTGTCGGGGCAGTGGCGGCCGCAGTGAGCGACGTGTGCGAGGGTAGCAGCGCCAATGCGGAGGACGCGGCGCGCAGCGGGATACTGGGCACCATGCAGGCAAGTGCCACCCCGCTGCAAGGGGGGGGATGGGGAGCCAGGGGGGGGGGGGGAGGGGGCTTATCCATCTGAGCATATGTATGGTGTAGGTGAGAGGTAGGTGAGCCTCCATGTGCGTACTGCTGAGGGTCCCCGGCGCCTTGCTGAAAGGCCCATTGCTAGGCAAAAGCACTGCGGCGCCCTTATAGTCAGTTGCTTGATGAGGCAATGCGGCCCGCGACAAGCCATTTCACGCCGGCAGGCATGCGGTTTCCGGCGCGGTGATAAGAACACCGCAATTGAGAAGCTGTTCTTCCTCCCAGAGGTCAAATGTCGACGAACTTATCATAGCGGAACTATATCAGCGAATGTTTTTAGGTGGCATGCAAGCCCAATTTGAGGCTAATAGTGAGCGTTCTCGTAGGTGCACCGGCACCCGTAGTTGTGGCCGCGAAGTCCTCGGTGCTGCGTGGGGCTGACCGGCGGCATGGCTGGCCGCGCCGCCGCCTGCAGGTGAGCTTGGCTAGCCGGCTGCAGTCCCCCAGCAAGGCGGACGCCGACGGCGTGGCGGCGCTCTGCGGCGCGGTGGCCACCATCGCGGGCGGCTCGTCTTCGGGGCGCGACGAGGCGCTGCGCCTGGGGCTGCTGGCCGAGGTGCGCGGCTGCCTGCGCGACTTCGGCGGCGGGCACGCCCGCGTGGCGGAGGCGGCCTGCGGCGCGGTGCGCGCGCTGTGCCTCAACCACGGAGGCGCGCAGGGCGAGGCGGCGGCGCTGGGGCTGCTGCCCGACCTGCAGGTAAGCAGCGGCACCAACTGTCGCACCGGATCACCTGCTGGTGCCTTCAGATGTGTAGAGATGTGCACATGTTCTACATGCTTTTTTTCGTGGACATGTGTACGGGTGTGAACTCATCGCTACGAACTCTCATCACAAGCCTAAAGTTGGGCCTCCTAGCAACCCATGAGAACTTTTTCTTAATGGTTCCTCTACAGGCAGGACAGCGTCTCGTTCATGGTGTTCTTAGTACCGCGTTGGCGCCCGAATACATATGTCTACATGCGTCTGTATATAGCCGTGTATGTTTGATGTGTACATATTTTTGTTTTATGTTTACATATTTACATATTAAGTAAATTGTACATTAACATTTAATTGTATACATAGAGAGGTGAGAGGGGGGGGGGGGGGGGGGGACCTTACGTGTAGCTGTTGGTGGTTTTAAGGGCATCGCCTCCTTCCTATACGACAAGTGCCGATATCGGCGGACGGCATTACTTGGGTGAGCATTCATAGAGAAAGCGCTTGGGGAATCCAGGCCGGAATATATTGTCTCATCGCCATCAAGGTATCGTGAATGGTTGAATTGCGATGGTTGAAATGTGATGGTTGACGCGGCGTTGATGTTGACGCTTGGCGCTGCCCGCTTCCGTGCCTCCGGGCAGGCCGCGCTGCGCACGCATGGCGGGACGGCGCCCGAGCTGGTGGCGCACGTGTGCGGCGCGGTGCTGGCCATCTGCGCCAACAGCGGCCCCAACCAGGCGGCGGCGGGCGAGGCGGGGCTGCTGGGCGACCTGCAGGGCGCGCTGCAGGCGCACGCGGGCAGCGGGCGCGTGGCGCGCGAGGTGGCGTCCGCGGTCGCCGGGGCTCTGCGTGAACAACGGCGCCAACGCGGCGGAGGCGGGCTGGCAGGGGCTGCTGGGCGACCTGCAGGGCGTGCTGCGCGGCCACGGGCTGCGCGACCCGGGCGTGGCCAACCCCGCGTGCGCGGCGGTGATGACGCTCTGCTACGCGGACGCCAACAACCAGGCGGAGGCGGGCCGCCTCGGGCTGCTGGCCAACCTGCAGGCGGTGCTGCAGGCGCACGGCTCGGTGCACTACACCGTCGCCGCGCACGCCTGCTGCGCAGTGGGCCGCGTGTGCGCGGGCAACGGCGGCAACCAGGCGGCGGCGGCGCGCCTGGGGCTGCTCGCGGACGTGCAGATGGCGCTGCGCGCGCACGCGGCGGGGCACGTGTCAGTGGTGGCCAACGCGTGCGACGCCGTGTCGCACCTCTGCGCCGGCAGCGCCGCCAACCGGGCCGCCGCGGGCCGCCTGGGCCTCGCGGCTGACCTCGCCGCCGCCCGGCGCGCGCACCCCGGCAGCGCGGAAGTGCAGCAAATGGTGGCGGACGCCGAGGCGGCGACGGCCGGTGACGCCGCCGCGACGGCGCCCCAAGCCACCGGCGGCCGCTTGAAGAGAGGAAACAAGGGGAAGACATCTTAGATTTGAAATTTGTCGCACCTGTATTCCTGCCAGTCTTCCAACTCCGCAGGCAAGCTGTCCTTCGGGGGGCTGCACGAACCCGCATAGGGTTGGCTGCAGCCCGTAGCATGCAGCCTGCCGAAGGCCACGAAGGAGAAGAATGGCACCGGGGGAAAGGCAACATCCACCAGAAGGCCACAGCCCCTCCGGGCTCCGAAGCGGGGGAGGGAAGGGCGGGGAGGGGCGGGGGGGAGACATCAACCTATCGTCCTCCGCTGCTCGTAGTGCTGCAAGCCCACGGAGGGTCAACGATGCCTGCGCAATCTGTCGGGATATGTAGTGCGGCGCCCTCTGGAGACGCCCTTAGCCAAAGCCTCTGCATTGATTGCGGAAGCCACCCGAAATCAACCGCTGTACCAAACTTATTGGAGGTTTACGTCACGTCATTTCTGCCCTCTACCCAGCGGAAAGGAGCGTGGCGGCACTCCCGTGCAGGGAGCTGCCTGCCTAGCCAGGACTGTTCCTCGACGCCAGCAGACCTCACCAGCCCGCCAACCATCCGCTTTGGGCCGCCGCCATCGGAACACCGTCACGCTCAGTTCAGTCGTGACACGCCGACGCCAAGCATCAAGCCGGCCCCGCCATGTGGTGTCGTGCGCTCGGCTCCCCCACGCGGTCTTAATCAACCAGTCATTACATGTGCAGCAGGCCATGCGTACACTCCCTCAATGCGCCATTGTTCATTGTATTCTGTGGCTTCGCCACGGCATTTAATGACGGGTGTCTAGCAAAACAGCAGCAACCAGGCAAACAGTGAACGGGCAGGGCACCCAGCTGAGGTCAAGTGCCATCGGGAACCCGGCAGCAGGGATGCTGTATAGTAGTTTGATGTGCGCATTGGCGTGCGGTGCCGGCCAGTCCTCGGTGCTCGCAAAGCCGCTATTGGTGGGCCATATCCGCTGCAGCATATCAGTGAACTAGCGGAGCGGGCAGCCAAGCCATAGTCATAAGCTAGCCATAGTTCTAGCCCGCCAAGCCATAACTCAAGCACGACCTGGAAGGAAGGCTGCCCAATATGCCATCCATCTAGCCATGCAGGACACTGCATGTGCAGCAAGCCATAGTTACACCTGCCAGATGCGTCAATCTTCTTCTTTGTACCGTGCCCTTACCGGAGCTAGGAGTGGCGGGGAATATCCAGCATAAGTAGAAACCGCACCAAACAAGCCATCAGGAGAGAATAATCAACAAGGCGCCTTGCTGACTAGGGGGTCAAGTGCAGTCAGGACCCATCGTCCCGGGATGCTGCGTGAGGCGATATACCATAGACAGCTGTCATGCTGTAAAGTCTATCATGAGCGGTGTGCCTTGTGCGCAGTGGCATGCGGTGGTGGCGGACCGGTGCCCGCAAAAAAAGGTGCCGATGGTGGGCAATATCAGTGCAATAGCGGAGCGAGCAGCCAAGCTATGGTCCTCACTACCAGGAAGGCATGCTGCCCGGTCTGCTATGCTATGATGGATGATGATATGCTATCAATTTAGCCATGTGGTCCGTTACATGGGTACCAGGCCATAGTTACACCTTACGAATGCGCCATTCGTCTTCTTTGTATTGTGCACTGACCGGAGTGAGTGAGTGAGTGACGGGGGATATCCAGCAAAAATACAAAACAGCAGCAAACACCAAAGGGAACAAACAAGGCTACTAGCTGAGTCCAAGTGTCACCAGAGAACCAACCAGCGGGGATACCACGCGCGTAGGGCCATGCCCCTATTGGCAGCTGCGGCGCTTTCGATTACATATGATGAGCGGTATGGTGATTTGTTTGTGCTCGCTGGCATGCGGTGCCGGACAGCCGGTGCGCGCAATTCCGCTACTGGCAGACCTCATCAGTGAATTAAACTGCGGAGCGAAGCAGTCAGAATATGGTCGTCCTCGCTATCATCAAGGCAGGCTACTCATTGCTATCCATGTGCCTATGTGGGGCATTATGTGTGCACAGGGCGATAGGCGCAACTGCAAATAAATCTAATAACTTGCGCCGCCGTTCAATACATAACACCAGGCCACAAAGTCTGCCCGTTTTCTCATTCTCTGGATTTAATTTCGATTGGGTCGTTTCCAGTCGATGCACCCACGCACAATATACGCCGTTGCGACCATGACGAGGAGTGTATGATGCAATAGGGACCATTTTACGTGCGTGTTAGTGGAGTGCACGAGGCTGCACCTGGTACGCGGACACATAACAAGTGCATTCGACATGGGCCGCAAAATTTGATTTGAGCGCATGGCACGCAAGCATTTTTACTCAAACAGGGGCAATTCTTTCTCCACGGCTTCCGAGATATATTGCATTTTAAATTATCAATCACGCCGGTGCTGCTTGGCGCATGGTGCGGGGTCCATCGTTTCGACGGTCGACGGTTTCCATGGGTTCTCCTACTAGAGGCTTAGAAATCGATTCGTTTATGAACAACGAAAACGCTGAAATTTTGAACCGCCTTACTTCGTCTGCGAAATTTCCAACTAACCACATCACTGTGGAAATGTACATCATGGAGGCATGCTATGAGCCACTTCACGCAGGCTTGCGGGCGCGAGGGGCTTTCATTTTGGATTGAGCTTCACGTCGTGGCGACCGCGCTGCCATTTTGCCATCGCCGCCCCAAAGGATATGCACGACATGCTCCGCAAAACCTGCTCAAACATGCGCGCACTTTCCTGATTCTGAGCTTTCAAGGCAAGAGGGCGAGCCCGTGCTCAGCCAGCGTTGCGAGATATCCAGGATTACAACCATATAGAATTTATATTTTACATGTGCTACGTCTTCTTTCAGCCCCTAGCAGAGCATAGGGAACAAATCGCACTAGCACATAACGTCTGCATTACTTGCACGGCCCGATAGAAACGCCTTGGGCTCAAACACATGTGAGTACGTATATGCAAGCAGTACGCATACGCAATCAACAACGGGGGTGTGCGCACATTAGAGTACGGTGGCTGCACCGCCAACATGCCGCTGCCCCTTACCGGTGTGCGCCGCTCGGTTGTTCTATTACGCAATTTTAGCCCTGTGCCCAAGCACGGCATTTCAGAATGGTATTTTTGCATGTGCGACAAAAGGAAGAGAACCGGCCGGCGGCCGCCGCCTGGGCCTGTAGAGCGGCTTGCATGCTGTGGAATACAAAGCCCCTTTCATTACGAAGCACAGTTGCTTGGGCCTCCAGAAGAGTAGACACGCGGTTTTCTATGTGTAAATATTTTGTGGCAGGGTATATATAACCTGGCCGGAGCAGTGCTGAATTGCTGCAGTGGATTGCGCACACAGACGGTGGCGTACGGTGGCTGCACCGCTATAGCATGTTGCGGTGTTGCCCCCCTATGTGTCGACTGTTTTTAGGCAATTTCATTAGCAGTCTTCTATGTGCTCGAGAGAGCCATTAGCAAATAAGAATAAAACAAAAAAATAAAAAAATTGTTACCAGTGTGCGACAAACGGAGGAGAACCGGCCACCGCCTCCGCGTGGAGAGCGGCTTGCAGACTGTGGAATGCAAAGCCCCTTGGCTATGCGAGAAGGACACACTGTAGACACGCGGTATTCTATTATGTGCAAGCCCAAGAAGGATACACTGCTAGACACTGTAAGGGTAGTAATTTTGTGGCATGTTATATCTTCACTGGCCGGAGCAGCAGACATGAGGTTTTCTATGTGCGAAGACTTTCGTGGTATGGTATACATGCACTCGCCGGAGAGTAGCATTAGCGAACCGCAGTCGCGGAATGCGCACACAAGCGGTGGCGTTCGGTGGCTGCACTGCCAGCATGTTGCGGCATTGCCCCCCTATGTGTCCATGGTTCGCCTGGTCTTGTGGCAATTTCATTAGGCTTGTGCTCGAAAACGCCATCGTCAAAATCATATATATTGTTGCAAGTGTGACAAAGTTTGGATGACGAAAGCCGGCCACCGCCTCGGCGTGGAGAGCGGCCTGCATACTGGTGTGGAATGCGAAGCCGCCTTACCACAAAACACCGTTGGTTGGGCATCCAGGCGAGTAGATACGAGGTTTTCTATGTGCGACGACTTTCGTGGTGTGGTATACATGCACTGTCCGCACTGTCCGGAGTAGCATTAGCGAATTGTAGTCGTGGAACGCTCACACAAGCGGCGGCATCCGGTGGTTGCACCGCCAAGATGTTGCGCCGATGCAGTGTTACCTCCTATGCACCGCCAGTGTTTGCCGGACAGTTTAAATAGCCTTGTGCTCGAGGATGCCATTGCAGAAAAAACTAACAAGGTTGCAAGTGCGACAACCTGAAGAGGACCTCCCCGCGGCCGCCGCCTCGGCATGGAGAGCGGCTTGCATACTGCTGAGGAATGCGAAGCCACCTTACCACAAAGCACCGTTGCTTCGGCGTCCATGCGAGTCCACATACACACGAGGTTTTCTATGTGCAAGGACTTTTGTGGCATGGTATACATGTACTCGCCGGAGTAGCATCAGCGAACCGCAGTTGTGGAATGTTGCTCACACAAGCGGCGGCGTTCGGTGGATGCACCGCCAACAGGTTACGGCGCTGCCCCCCTATGTGTCCAGGTGTCGCCTAGTTTTTGGGCAGTTTCATTAGCCTTGTGCTCGAAAATGCCATCATCAACAATATCTAATATTTGTTGCAAAAGTGACAAATGGATGAAGATCGGCCACCGCCTCAGCGTGGAGAGCGGCTTGCATACTGCTGTGAAGTGCAAAGCCCTGTTGCCACAAAGAACCGTTGCTTGGGCATCCAACTTGGCCAACTTCTCATCCGAGTGCATCGAGTACCACCGATCGGGAATTGCACTGTGCCATGCAAACCTCAGCAGCAAGGCCAGTGCTTTACTTGCCCCGACTACCAGTACTAGAACCTACCAATTTTTTTCGTCTCGGCACTGACTATGAAATACCACCATGTCTGCCTACTCGGCTTGTTAGGTCCGCAGCATCAGGCATGCAGCGGACCAGGCTGTCAGCCACAACCAACATCGAATTCCCCCCCCCCCCCCCCCGCCCGCCCCCAGCGGCCTCTGACAAGTAGCGGCCACAGGTTTGACTGCTGTGCAGGTGGGAAGCGTGGCGGCGGCGGGGGAGAGAGAGAGACAGAGAGGAGAGCAGATGGGTTGAAGGGGACATGACTCCCACGGCGGCGTGCAATGAATTCGCCGTGTGGCGCCCCTGCTGATCCGGCCAAGCGCCGTGGGAGCTCCGGGTAATGTTGCGGCGTGTGGCGGCATTTGCCCTCGGATGGCGCTCGCACGCCGCGTGGTTCGCGCAGAGGGGCTGTAGTGCCTTTAAAATGCGTTGCGACCGCTTAATCCTGGGCCTGCCGCAGGCTGGCTGTCTCACGGGCCGACTGCATGCACCCGCACAGGGTCGGCTTGGCCCGTTGCATGTCATCTTTGGAAGGGCAATGCGGAACTCTGTCACAGTACTTTAGCAGTACATGCACCACAAAAGGCAGCCACTCCCCAACAATTCCCCTCCCTTTGTCTTTTATCTTCCGTGCGCTTTGCCTTTAGGGCGAGTCGGGCAAGACAAGCTCTGCCTGCACCGCGTCCACCGCCGCCGACACGCCCTCCAGCAGCTTGCCCAGCTCGTCCGGTGGGAGCTGCGCCTTGAGCCCCTGGTCCAGCGCCTCGATTGCGCTCACCTGACGGGCGTCAGCAGCACCCGCACCAACGGCATCAGCATCCCCGTGACCGCACAGCGGGTCCTCTGAACATCTATCGTTGTTTACCTGCTCCCGGGTAAGACACGACAGATATACAGATGCCTACATAGGGCTCCAGCTGCTGACCCAACAGGGAGGCGGTGATCCCCTCTAGCTACCTACAGCTCCATGTAAGCTCGCTTGCTCTCTCTCTCTAGGCACCTACCACATGACACTGTCTGTGGTGCCCAAGTTGTGTACACACTCCACCCTAAACGGGGCCATAGCCAGGTACCGAATCGAGGCCGGGTGATGCCTGCTGGGTGATGCCCCTGAGTCACCCCTTAGGCCTTGTGCTGGGCGAGTTTAACCTTGCCTTCTTTTATACAGCTACACACCGTACATAGGGTCGTATATATCATATATGTCATATATATGCATGGGTGCCGACGCGGTAATAAGAGCACTGCGCATGAGGGCCCCGCCCTGCCTGTCATAGGTCAAATGTAGACGAAACTGTGGCGGAACTACAGCGAATGTTCACATGGGCTGCAAACAATCTGAATTCGAGGCTGACCATAATGAAAGGGCTTATAGATATACGTCGGCACCCTTAGAGGTGCCGTCCCATATATGGAACCCTGATAATTAGCCTCAGACTGGCCTTGCGTACAACCCAGAAGAACATTCGATACAGTTCCTCCTTATATATGTTTATATTTGACTTATGACAGGCAGGGCGGGCCCTCATTTGCAGTGCTCTTATTGCCGCGCCGGCGCCTGTATATATACGTATATGTATATACAAACGTACAAGCATACATACATATATGTGTGTTCATATAAAAGACCACTAAGGTATCTCGGGCACTCCGAGTTGATGCTGCAAAGCTACTCTTTGCTTATGGAACCCACGAATAAAATCAAATGGTAAGGGTATCGAGTCCAGGCATCCGTCGCAGCGTGAGACATTGGGCCGGCGCGGATGGTTAATGCCAATGCTGGTCAGTGGCGCCACGGCCTCGAGGAGGGCAGTCATGTGTTCAGCGCTCCTCATGCCGGGAGCGGGTGCGGCCGCAGCGTTAGTCGCCACGAGCGGGTACTCCGACCGCCTCTAGAGGCATTTCCTGGACGAGGCGCGGGCCACTTCCCAAAGACATTGGGCATGGTTCACGTCATGGCTTATGTGAGAACGGCGCTTTTCCTGAAATTTCGGAAAACCTTTTTGAAAATAACCCCCCCCCCCCCCCCCCCCCCCCCCCCGGCGGTAACAAACATAACAGACAACCGGACCCAGCCAAAGGCGGTAATTTTTTTGGAGGGGGGGGGATACCAGCGAGTCGCCCGTGTCCTTGCGCAGTCCGTCAAACTCCTGCTCTGCCTGCATGGGCACCAACACAGTGATGAGAACACTGCGGATACGAGCCCGCCCAACCTGCCAGAGGTTGAATAAATAATGGAGCTACAGCGGACCCAGCGCGAATGCTCCTAGTAATAGCACGCAGCTGCAATTGGGGGCATCTATAAAGGGCTTTTATGGGCGTGTTGACAACCGCAAGAGGGCGGACAAGGTCAAGCACGGTGTGTGTTGTGGGGGAGGGAGTGGGGATGGGGGGGGGGGGGGGGCAGCGCGCCGAGGGATCCTGGGCGTGCGGGCAGGATCAAAGGCTCGGGGTGCCTGGCGGGGGGATTCACCGCGCGCAGGTCCGCCCGCACGCGCCGCATCGGCCCCTCCCGGAGCTGTAGCCGTGCGTCGTTGTACCTGCCCGAGGCAGCGAGGCGGCCCACCTGCGCCAGCTGCGCCTGCGCGCCCTGCAACCCACCATACGCTCCCCTCGATCAGCGCGTCGGCAGTGCCTACGCATCACCCTTAGCGAGCCCCCTCCTGTCATCTTCGACCGCTTTCACCCTTGCCTTGACATACCCCCGGGCAATCTACCCCCCTCCGCGCGCTCCTCTCACTCTCTCATGTACAACAGCCTCTCCTGTGCAACCCCGCCTTCCCCCCCCCCCCCCCCCCCCCCTCCTTTCTCATGGAGACCCCCCGTCCCCTTCCATTACCAGGGCAGGCCAATGGGCGCGCTCACCAGCAGCCGGTCCCGCCCCGCCACCTCCTGCTCCTCCAGGCTGAACGCGCTGTCCTTGTCCTGGTACTTCTGGATGTCCCGCAAGATGGCGGTGTTGCTGGCGGCCTCCGCGGCGCGGCTCACTGCACGCAGCGCGGTGGGGAGACGGACCACAGCAAGTGATGCCCTGAGCAAACCCCCGTCCCGTCCCTTCCCCCCCCCCCCCCCCCCCCAACCACCATCAGAGTTTCTATGCATGGGTCTGTGCCAGGACTAAGTCTGCAGTGGAGGAAGATGGCGGGGAGTCATGCGGGAGCAGGCTATGCGTGCGCATGTCAAGGGCCCGTAATCCTGGCGTTGGATGGATGTGTCCTGGCGAAGTGTCGGCGGACTAATCCCCTACTGGCCCGCAATGAGACCACACGAGTGTAGTGTGAGAACATGGCCTGGGGTGTTTGCCCGGATGGGTGGCACCGAATGACAACGGCAGCACAGAATGCAAAGCACAGGACACCACATTCAGGAGTGGCCCTGTAAGAAGAGGACTACCCAGGTTTTTCACTGTCTGGTTGTTGGTTCTTGGCACTGGGCATAAATAAGCGTCTGGCATATGGGCATGTGGCCCTGACGTCATCACAGTATTCCTACAAGCCCGGCCTAGTGCGTAAGTCGGGCAGATGATCTGTACCTCTGATGGGGCGAAGGATAGTAGGGCACTTGCAGAGGCATCGACGGGGGCTGCTGGCGCGTGGCCGATGCAGCACAAGCAGGCAGACACCAACCACCTCATGCCGACGGGTACCGGCGGGGGCCGGCGGCAGCTGCCCAGAATGCAAGCTACGGACACTCGGCATGCATGAGGGAGGGGGGAAGGGGGGTAATTGAGGGGGAGCCATACTGAGCAAGGCCGCCGCTACCGCTCCGCTCCGCAGCGCGGCACGCCGGCTGCTGTCCGCCGCCGCATTGCCATCGCAGCGCGCAGCTGTCGCCACAGCAAACCTGCCCACGGGACAAGCGACCGGTCCGGTAGCGGCCATGCCAGGCGCGAAGTCAAGCTGCACAGCCACAGCTGGTATACACCAGGGCGCTGAGGATGAATCCCGGGGGTGCCGGGGCGATGGTGGTCGACGGTCGAGCAGCGCTGCGCTGTTGCGGCACTGATGGGACAACTTGCCTCTTTGCCGCGGGGCGGCGCCAATTGAAGCCCGCGAGCACTACGAAGCCGCTGTGGCGCACAGTCAGCTGTGATGCCAGCACGCCAGAGCCAAGCGAGCTGGACATGACGAGCAGGTGTGTGGTCCCCGGGAAACGCCTCAGCTGCGAGCCGACTCTGCGGTGCAGGGGGTGGGGCTGCCGGCTGCTGCGCTGCTTGCTGGTTGCCCACAACGGCAGATTCGCTCCAGGTACGATGCGGGGTGCGCTTTATTATTTACACGCTTTTTGTTGCGCTGCCTGCCGCCGCGCGTGCTGCGTCCCCGTGCACTCGTACAGCGACTAGGTGTACTGTAACATCAAATAGCGACTACCCTGTATCTGGATTCGTCACCAGCATATCGTCCCGATGCTGGTGAATGCTGCAGCATGAATGATTGTTGCTCCGGGCGGCTGCTGAATATTAATTCGAGTCTCCCAGATTGAGCAACCATGGCGACTATCTCATAACAAAGTAGTAGCAGTATATAGCGTCAAAGCGGCTATTTTCAGATATCGCCACCGTCATAGTAGCCTATCAACCGGTTTAAACGACAATACAACGGTAGACACACATTTTTTACTGCTTATTATTGAAAATCAAATTCAATAATTAATAATATGTTACTGGCGGTAAGAATCGCCTACTCATACAGTAGTCCAAAAAGAACCAGACAAAAACCGGGGCAACCAAAGCAGGAACCCAGCAAGCAATCAGTCCAGCTCGTTCATCCAGGAGACAGTGGTCTCACAAAGCAAATGGAGGCCAAGGAGAACCGGATCCGGATCGGCTGTAAGTTCACCCAGCCGTGGACAGCGTTGGAGACGCGCTGCAGAAGGACCAAAGGCACTTGCGCACGGAACTAAGCAGCAGACTTAGCTGAGGAGTTTCGCAGACTGGGGACCGCGAAGACCCTCAGCCGCCGCGATGACATGGCGTCGTCGTGGTATGATGTGTTGACGGCAGTATCCCGGCCACAGTTGTTGGGGATAACGCGACTACCTGTAGTCCCTACAAGTAGTTCGGATTACTTGATTTTATCATAATATCTACATGTTTGTAATTCGATGACTGCACTCATCATGAATGAGTAGCACACTAGCACCTAGGGAGTGTACACACAAGAGCACGGACTGAGGCTGCCGTGTTGCTATATATCGCAATTTGGCAGCATCGCAGCATCCACCATTGTTACGGTGATGCAGTAGTACAATAGAATCGCACCAGTTTGTAATTCCTGATGTGCCACAGCATGACAATGCGCGCTGGATGAAAGGATCTAATATGTCATCTGGAGAAT
Organism: Tetraselmis striata; assembly: GCA_006384855.1. Taxonomy (NCBI): domain Eukaryota; kingdom Viridiplantae; phylum Chlorophyta; class Chlorodendrophyceae; order Chlorodendrales; family Chlorodendraceae; genus Tetraselmis; species Tetraselmis striata. The sequence continues at coordinate 431,613 of VCJN01003259.1, read as the reverse complement.
CACATTTCAATCTCATCATGTCAGTCGGTCTGGTAGCAGGGAATTCAGTGTTGATACGCAGTGGCAAACGCGTAATTCGCCAAGCCGAGTTCTCTTGGCTGTCCGAAGGCCTTTGGTTTGAGCAGCGTTAATGGGAGCTGTGGGAAAAAGTGACACTTCCATGCCTCGATGGAGAGTGACTCGAAACTGGACAAGGTGCGAGTTCTATAGCATGTTTTGCAGTGGGCCACTCTTCAGTGGGCATACTGCATACATTGAGCGGACCGATGTTTGTAGAATAATATTACTAGCCCAGGCGGCGCAACTCAAAATCGCTCAAGATTGCAACGCAGTAGCCGCTTTTTGCACTCCTGGCGCAGTGAACCTGTCACAGATTTATGAAACTTGTGAATAATAATGTTCTTAACATACTAGTACATGTACTAGCTAGCTTGCCCACAGTGGTCTGAATTTGACAAATTTGACAACTGCGACGCACTGCACATGATTGGAACAATACGGCTGGTTGTCTGGCCATACGTTCCGCCTACCTACGTCTGTATACACACCGCAAGCCTCGTATTGCATGTACCGTAAAGCAGCCTGGAGCTCAGAGTTCAATTTGGCAGACATGGACTCATACTGTTGTGCCGTTCTCAACTTGGCTTTGCTTCTTGCCCATGGAGTCACCCGCATCTTTATCATCGACCTCGTGCGCTGCCTCCTCGCTGTGCTCCAGAAAGTATATGCCGTGCGCCACGCGGAAGAAGCGCCACATGCGGGCGACGATGAGAATGTTGCCGACGGTCAGCTCTAGGTGCGCACTTGCAACAGCAACTATCTCCAAAGCCAGCGACACGGCGACCACCACGATGTCAAGCACAAAGAAAAAGTGCCGAAAGAAGTTCCAGCCGAGTGCTGCCACCATAGCCAGATTCTCCAGGAGAAAGGTGCTCAGGATGGCTATGCTGGTGTACGCGAGGCCCAGCTCCGCGGAGTGTAGCGTGTGCGCCATGTGATACGGCTCCTGCTCCGTGTAGTCGCAGGCGTGCTGGCCGTCCGGGTTGCACGTCGTGTTGTTCTCCAGGTAGGGCGGCATAGCGTAGCCCGACTCATACGCATGTAGGCAAATCGATTTTGCCTGGCCCTCCTTTTCGGAGCTCTGTATCTGCAGCTCCAGCGAGGCCTGGAGACGCAGACCAGCATCATCTCAGACGTCGCATACCATCCTCTCTGCCTGTTTAATGATGCGAGTTTTCGGAGGACCAGCCTCCTGGTGATACTTAACGCAGTCGCTGTCGCCACCACCATCGTCGTCTTGTAAATAGTATCCTTGCGAGTGATCTCGGCGCGTATGTTGCGCGTGGGTCAGGGGGAAGGGGCAGCGCACCACCACGGTGATGAGATCCAGGATGAGCAGCGCCGTCATGGTGGTGTGCACCCATCGGATGTGCAGGAAGTGCAACAGGCGGCGGCGCCAGTGGTGCTTCACCTCCTCCTCCTCCGCCCCCTCCACTGCCCCCTTCCCTTCCGGCTGCTCCTTGGCCGGTCGGCCGCCGCTCTGCTGCTGCTGCAGGCGCTTGGCGCTCTGCTCACGCTTCAAAGCAATGCTGAGCTGGCGGTCCAGCACCTGCGCAGTGCAACACGAGCCGCCGCCGACGTTCAGCGAGACGTCGCGGTGTAGGTCCCCGTTGGCCCGCCGCAGACCGCGGCCTGGCACCCACCGTCATGCTCTTCCGATCCAGCCGGACCGGCTTAATCGCCTTGGCGGATGAGCCGCTACGCTCCATCTCGCTCGCGTGCTGCTGAGGTATCGTAGTGGCCTCCTTAGTACGCAGTAGCCGGACGGGTTGAACGCAGCACTCCTATCTGCTTCGTCGACGCGACTACCAAATACTTGTGCGTAAACGGATTCTGATGCCGACAAGAAAGTGCACCGCAAGCACCAGGCGCCGACAGCAGGTCAGGATTAGGCGGATCAGAGGGTAGCCGAACGACTAGTCGCTGCTGGTATCTCCTTATCTCCCCTGTGGAATGACGTCATTGTAGTGTACACCACGGGGTAGAGTCGGGTGAAGGTAAAGTACTACGTGATGACGGAACCACAGTCTCAGTTATTTTTATTTATTAATGATATAAATAATTTGCTTGCTGCTTGGACAATAATTAGTTATAACAATGGTAGCTAGTCATATACTGCTGTAACTCGATTCATTCCGCGTGGGTGGGAAGAACTTGAAACGGCGGTGCTCGGCCGTGTTTTCATCCCACCCCTGTATCCTACTAGGCAGGTTAGTACCGACTATCGGTAAACTAGCGGTGATAAGATCGCAATCATATATTTATTATGTCACAATATATTAGCGAGGACGTGAAGACAAAAGTCTGCTACTGGCTCGTTCAGAAGGCTATGTTGGTTGAATACATGTATAGCCCATTTCGCAGGTTAGCGAAGTCGGGCGAACCCTAACACGTGGACGTCGGGGACTGTGCGGTGCATCGACTAGATAGGACGAACATACCAAAAGGGCTATTTGTGGGGGGGGGGCAGGGGGGGGGGGGGGGGCACCTTCCACTTGAGGTCACTAGCCGCGCGCAATGTCGCTTAAACAGTTGAGACATTGATGTGGGCGCATTATTACGAATCGTCGGTAAAGTTAGTCCGTATTAACACATGAGGTATATATGTCTAGGCGTGTTATGCGTCAAACCCGTTGCCACAATACGGTACGGGTGTCCCGCAGGGCTGTGGCCGGGCTGCACAATATGATACAATTACGCACCCAAGTATTTCCCACTGCCCGCCGATTCGCCCGGATTCATGCCATGCCTGAGCGATTTCTTGGAACACTACGCCTTGCATGTGGCGGAAGTGAATCTTAGACTATGACATATGTTGGTGGAGTGCCCGCGGCGGGGGTATCACCGTCATAATTTGGGGGTGTTAGTTCCGGAGTTTAGGGATTTTACTCTTAGTAGTCAGGTTATTATTGCGTCGTCTACACTACCCAAGGACTTAACTGCCTTTATTTTGGGCGGGGTCCCTCCCTCCCTTCATGGCGCCCTGGATTTCCCTAGGAATGGGAAATTTTCCAGTTATAGCGTCGGACCCTCCCATCCCTCACATTGCCTTTTTTGTTGCACACGTAAACATTATCGCTCTCCTAAAATCGCTTTGCTCCGCGGGATGGGGCTTGCCCAAATTTGCACAACTGTAAATGGGCCGACGCCCAAACAGGCAAGGTGGACCTTTCGTGGTCAGTGCCGGGTATTTTGATGACAGTGTGTTAGACGGCGATCCAACAGTGTTGGAAATTCCGTCACTGGAGTTCAATTAGTCTTGCATAATGCTTCGGCAATTTGTTTTTCCGGCAATTTGCTTGTCGGCTACAACGGCACGTCGCCTACCCGGGGGGGCTTTCCCTAGCTGTATCCCTGCTTTAATTAACGGCCGTCGTAGAGACGCTGCAAGGGTTTCGCTGTTGCCAGTCCTGTCGTGGATGCGAAAAATAAAAAAAGTTATTATGTCGGTGTTCTTTTCGCTGGTGTGTTGATTTCGATTGCTGGCAGGCCGGATATAGATGAATAACGAAGAAATTACAGCCTTACAGGTACAGGTACGCGCGAATCTCAGGGGGGGGGGGGGGGGTGTGAATAAATAAACGACCGTATTTTACAATAAAAACCTGTTATGACCGTAGGTTGTAAAATTTCGGTACGAAAACCCCTATTTCAAATGGAGGTAGGCAAGGGGGTACAGGGCACATTTTTGAGTCAAAACGGTCCAATTCCTGGACTCAAAAATGTGCCCCCCACGTGATCGCTTAGGCTGGGATATGTACCCATTTTTCGGTCACATTTCAGGTGCAATGCAATACTATACGAGAGTACTAGAAATGGCACATCGGCGTGTCCTCTTCGCGCCCTCAGTCGCGTAAAGTACTATCCGCCTCACCTTGGAAGATTGCGGACGCGAGGGCATGGCGACTGCGTTTCAAGCGTTTCAAGCCTGGAAATCGAGCCTCACTCGCGCAGAGAAGACGCCCCGGGCCTACGAGTCTATCGCCGACCTCAGAGATTGTGTTCGTCGCAACGAGATGCTACCCCTGAACCCTGCTGACAGCGACGCGGCGTTGGGGCGAGATGTCGGCGCAGGCGGCGGTGCGGGCTTCGCGTCCCGAGATGAGGGCTCCTTAGGCGGAGATGCGGGTCGGGGAGGCGGAGATGCGGCACCGCCACGTGAAGATGTGGCCCTGCGACTCCCATTAGCGGCACCCGAAGGCGCCTGACGGCTTGACGGGGCTTCGCGTTTCGGCTTAGGCGTTGGAAGGGGTCGTCGTCCTCCAACTCTTTCGCCATCTTAAAGGAGGAGTCGGCCCACGCTTCTTGGAATGCTTCTTGCGCAGCTTAATGGGCGACAAGCTGCTGCTCTTGCCTCCATAGGCGGAGATGCGGGTCGGGGATGAGGCGGAGATGCGGCACCGCCACGGGAAGATGTGGCCCTGCGACTCCCACCGGCGGCACCCGAAGGCGCCTGACGGCTTGACGGGGCTTCGCGTTTCGGCTTAGGCGTCTGGAAGGGGTCGTCGTCCTCCAACTCTTTCGCCATCTTAAAGGAGGAGTCGGCCCACGCTTCTTGGAATGCTTTTTGCGCAGCTTATTGGGCTACAAGCTGCTGCTCTTGCCTCCATAGGTGGAAATGCGGGTCGGGGAGGCGGAGATGCGGCACCGCCACGGGAAGATGTGGCCCTGCGACTCCCACCAACGGCACCCGAAGGCGCCTGACGGCTTGACGTGGCTTCGCGTTTCGGCTTAGGCGTCTGGAAGGGGTCGTCGTCCTCCAACTCTATCGCCATCTTGAAGGAGGACTCGGCCCGCGCTTCTTGGAATGCTTTTTGCGCAGCTTTATGGGCGACAAGCTGGTCTTGCCTCCCGTGCTCAACGCACCGTGCGGGCGCTTCGTCGCACTCGAAGGCTGAGGCTCACTCGGCGGCTTGGCAGTCTCCGAGGGACCAAGCTTGCTCGGGGGAGGGGCGGAGCTGCTCGAAGCTCTATCAAGAGACCTGCTGCAGCGCCGTTTTGGGAGCCATCTCCGCCGGACCCCGGTGGCGGTGGTTGAGATGCGGGCTTAGAGGACCCGCCAGCCTGACGCGGCGCCGCTACGACCTGGTAGTAGCGGTCGTCGACCAAGACGGTGGGGGGTAAAGAGCCGGCTCGGCAACCTTCCAGTATGAGAATTTTTATGACAAAAAGGGGATTTAATTGCCCATATGCTTTACAATACTATACAGATTGCAAGGCAGTACCACTAATGCCTGATATTTCCTCGCGGCACGCCGCAGATTGCTGCAGCGCTGCACCGCAGATGCTGCCTTTAGGCATGCTTCTATTGCCTAGATGGCTGCAAACCATTTCGTATGCGGGGCGGCATGGCATAGAAGGGATGTGAACACGCACCTGCTTGACGATACTATACAGATTGCAAGGCAGTAGGACTAATGCCTGATATTTGCTGGCGGCACGCCGCTGATTGCTGCAGCGCTGCAGCGCAGATGCTGCCTTAAGGCATGCTTTAATTGTCTAGATGGCTGCAAACCATTTAGTATGCGGGGCTGCATGGCATAGAAGGAATGTGAACACGCACCGGCTTGACGATACTATACGGACTGCAAGGCAGTAGGGCTAATAATACCTCATATTTGCTGGCGGCACGCCGCAGATTGCTGCAGCCATTTGCCTACATGGCTGCAAACCATTTCGTATGCGGGGCTGCATGGCATGAAAGGGATGTGAACACGCACCGGCTTGACGATACTATACGGACTGCAAGGCAGTAGGGCTAATGCCTGATATTTGCTGGCGGCACGCCGCAGATTGCTGAAGCGCTGCACCGCAGATGCTGCCTTAAGGCATGTTTAAATTGCCTGGATGGCTGCAAACCATTTATTAGTATGCGGGGCTGCATGGCATAGAAGGGATATGAACACGCACCTGCTTGTCGATACCATACAGATTGCAGGGCAGTAGGGATAATACGTTATATTTGCTGGCGGCACGCCGCAGATTGCTGCAGCGCTGCACCGCAAGATGCTGCCCCGGCCGCGGCGCGTTGGCGCCCCGCTGCCCCGGCCGCGGCGGGTTGGCGCCCCGCTGCCCCGGCCGCGCTAGCAAAGGAAGTGCGGTTTGTGAAATCGACGGACAGGAGTCGATTAAACTCTTATCTGCGGTTGAGAATGATTTGTTGTGATAGTTGATTATGATTAATGAGGTATTGTCCAGGGAGCTATGGCAGCGAATTTTAAGCTGCATGAATCCTTTGTCACGGACCAGACACGAACCCACGTTGCTTGCCGAGGTGCTCCGAGAGATGCGCCCTTAAAGTCGCCGAATCTCTTCCGACGACCAACCACAAGGCGCGTCCGTTGGTGTCGGGGTTTCTTGGGTGCTTTGACGCGATGAGAAGTGCACGACCCGCTTTCAACAAACTGTGGAGGTAGTTCATTTGCGGGCGGGGCCCTTGCGTCAAGTAGGTGCTCGGAATCTGCACGCAACAGATTTCCGCCTTGTAGGCCGGCAGCAGCGGTAGGAGCAAATTCAGGTGAGTGAACCAAGGCGACGTGACAACGACAAAGGGATCCTTGCACAGGGCAGCGTTACAAGAGCTAGGAGCGATAGTTCACGGGTTTGTACGCGAGAGATGCGAGCGCTCATATGCCCCCACTGCGGAGATGCGGCGGGTAACCCCACCCTCTACCTTTAAATTCTCTCCACCCTCCGCATCTCTTGCTCGTCAGTCGTGCCAGCGGTGGCTTCAGCCACCGTTGCTTTGACGTCCAGGAGGACGTACCCGTCGTCCCCAATGTGGGCCTCCGGGTTCCAGTGCCGCATCTCTCGCCGCCGCCATGGTTCTCGCTGTCTCGCATACACGAACCCACGTTGGTTGCCGAGGTGCTCCGAGAGATGCGCCCTTAGAGTCGCCGAATCTCGTCCGACGACCAACTTCAAGGCGTCGACAATTGTCACATCTCGCCCCCTCTTGACGGCAGTGAGTGGCGCGCAGCAATTGAGAAAGATGATGAGGAGCAGCCCCCCCCTCCCCTGCCACGCTGTCGACATTGGCAGGACCCGAGCCGTCGTCCGGGTCTGCCATGACGAGGGCTTTTGCCAGGCCATTTTACCAGGGGACGAGATTCGCATCTGCCGGTGAGCTTCTTGGACATACTCGTTGCAAATCCCCCGCAACTCGTTGTACACAAGCCGGTGGTCCTCAGAGGCCAAGAAGGCCCGCATGTTCACCGTGCTGCCTCTCGCCCCTGCCCCTCTCTTGCAGTCTGAGGTCATCGGGTATCGCGGATCGTGCATGATGTGTTAGAGGTCGTTGGCAGACAAGGACGAAAACACGAAGCGGGTGGGAAACGGGGCGGGTGTCACCACTCATGTCGAGATGCGCGACGGCGAGGTGCGCTTAACGCAGCCCACGGCGCCCTGATAAGAGATGCAAGCGAAGATGCGAGTCCGCGTACCGTTGGAGTCGCTCCTGGGAGAGGGACCAAAGGTGGCACACCTTGAGGCTTGGGGGGTCAGGCTGAGGCTCGCCGTGAGGCGAAGAAGGCTGCGAATCTCCGGCCCCGTGCCATAGCGGTCCGCTTCCATGTTGCCCACCGCCCGGCTGCATGGGCCTCATGGGCTGAGTCGTGGGTATTGGCGCCTGAGACGCCCTCCTGCCGGAACGCAAGTGCATCTGCGGAGAATGTTGCGCCATGGGGGTCACTAGCAGTGTGTCGAGAGCCCTGCTCGTTGGGTCAAAGCCAAGTGCAGCCGCAGATGTCCCAGCCACGCACAGAACTGTGCAAGCGGGCAGATATGCGTTTTGCTCTGCGAGGACGGTCTGCCATGCTTTTGTGCACCGAGAAGCGTTAAGATGCCTCAAAGAATACAAGCGTGAGGGAGCTTGCGAGGGGTAGATGAGTGGGAAGCACAGTGGCGGCGTAGCATTCGAGGCCAGAAAAAACGGTTGGCGTGGAAGGGTAGCGACGCATCTCGTCAAAGGGCGGTGGACAGGCGTGTAGTACATAGTGAAGGTTCATTTCACTGAACAGTACCTCGTACAGGGTTGGTAAGAAAAGGAAGCCAGTTTCACAGTACATTCGTACAGTGTTAGGCTGGACTCAAATTTGCACCCCCCAAAAGGGGTACAATATTGAGTTAAGGGGGGTGCAATTTTGAGTCCAGAAATGTGCCCATTTTGACTCAATAATCGCCCTTTTTCCTAGGCAAGGGAGATCAACCCGAAAGTGCGCAGTTGGTTATACACGGCGGAAATAAGGGCGGGGTACTTGGGGCATAGCCACAAGAGGGACGAGGGAGGGCGGGTTGTGCGGGCATGAGGCCAGCACAAAACCAAGAGAGTGGTCCAGTCTAGCGGACGATGATGGTTTTACAAGATTTGATGGGTACTAAGGTGATCGATGCTTTCGCTGCGGACGGCACGTAAAGTGCCGTACATCTGCGTCTCAATGTTGATGAAGCACCAGCAGGATTGCCCTCGGTCGATTACTGGCGTGGCGCAGAGATCGCGGGCTGCCAGTGTCGACACCTGCACATACCCTAAGGTGCAGGGAGGGGAAAAGAAACCCCAAGAACACAGCTCTAAACTTTTCAAAGGGAGGTAGGCAAGGAGGATTAGCCACCTCGGTCTTCATGATTATGCCTTAACGGATTTTGATGCCGACAAGAAAGTGCACCACAAGCACCAGGCGCCGACAACAGGATGAGGCGGATTAGAGGGTAGCATAGCGACTACTTGTATCTCTTTATCTCTCCTGTGGAATGACGTCATCGTGTATTACACCACGGGGCAGAGTCGGGTGGAGGTAAAGTACTACGGGATGACGGAACCACCAGTCGCAGCAATGTATAATAATAATAGAAATAATGTGCTTGGACCATAAGTATTAACAACAATGGTAGTCATATATTTGTAACATAATTCGTTCCGCGTAGCGACTACATGCTTCAAGGTGGAAAAACTTGAAACGGCGGTGCTTGGCCGTGTTTTCGTCCCACCCTTCTACCCTACCAGGCAGGTTCGCGATCTGGTACCGACTATCAATAAAGTAGCGGTGATACGATCGCCGTCATATATTCATTATTATATATTAGCGAGGATGTCTGCTACAGCATGTCTGCTACAACATGTCTGCTACAAAAGTCTGCTACTGGCTCATTCGGAGCAGGTTATGTTGGTTGAATACATGTATAACCCATTTAGTAGGTCAGCCAAGTTTGCGACTACAATTGTACGAGTACGATGTATACTACGAGTTAGTATATGTGATGAGCACCTATGAGTACTACACCCCTCCAGATAAGTTTGGGTTTTGCTGTTTTGATCGACATGCGCATGTAATGCAAAATTTACGGCGTGGGCGTTTGCATGCAAGTGACTAAGGGCGAGGTCGACTCGAGAAGAAAAGGAGGCGCAATCTAGGCCCAACCGTGAGACAAGACATGCGTCGTTCTGCCCCCGTCGAAAAATGACAAATCAATGCTATAAAACCTGCACTGGAAAATCACAAGTTGCGCCATCCCTTCATATGTGTACATCCAAAGCGCAAATCCACGCCGTGCTCATCACATGCTGCCATGTTTAGTGTGAGGTGCACGTACCAGGTGTGTGGGGCGCCGAAATTAGGTCACAAAGGGTATTGCACAAGCCCTAAATGACAATTATACGAATGTAGTGTGACAATTATACGAGTACAATATACTTGTACTACGAGCTAGTACCTGTGATTACGAGTGCATGTGTACCTTTGACTGCGGGTATATGTAATGTATAATGCTGCCATATGGTAAGCGTTGTGATAACAATTCTTGTATCATGAAAAACACTGAGGCCTCTCGCCTCTGCACCGCCACTGCACACCCACCTTTGTTTGTCTTTGAGTCTCGACCGACCAAAGATAAGTCGGGGCAAGTTGGGCGAGCCCTAACACGTGGACGTCGGGGACTGTGTTGTGCATCGACTAGATAGGGCGAACGTACCATATTAGGGCTAGCTCAGGGGGGGTGGGGTGGGGGCACCTTCCGCTTGAGTGGAGGTCACTAGCCGCGCGCGCTGCCGCTTAAATAAAAGAGTCATCGGTGCGGGCGCATTATTACGAATCGTCAAGCTACTCGCAAGCAGTCGCAGTAGGTGCATGAGCTGTGGTCCGGCCGCATGCCGGAGCACATTGCGCTGCACGCGTTTGACCACGGTGAGGCAACATGGCATGATGTCACACATCTTACAGCTGAGGTGGTGTTAAACCACATAGGGCATCTGGACGTGGTGACAATGGAGCCACCGTACGTGTCAGATCTGTCGCCGCTAGGCATGCAATTGGGAGTGCAGGGCGAACGCACGGGCACGGTCGTGCCACTGCGAGCTGCCCTAAATGACATTCACTACTTGATGGCCAAATGGCGTGGGTACGTTGATTGGGCTAACGCTCCGGCACGGTTTGGCTATTTTATCGAGAACGTAAAAAAGCCATCGGACGGACGATCCAGCCCGAGCTGGACCAAGCATTCGACAATTTAAACCATGTGCTTAAGGTCACCCCAACATGCACAAAGCCTCATTTGTGTGGTGACGTGAGGCTGATGAGAGAGGCGTGTTAGTGGACCAACATGCTCACCAACGGCTAGTACGATGGGGTGGAGGGGGAGTTCCATAGAACCCACCTATGCCGTTGGCTGAGATGGTGGCAGAGGAGTCGGGTGTCAAATTGCAACCGCAGATTGCCAGTTTGCCACTAGGGCCTTACCTTGTTAGGTGGTCTCAATGCTGTGAGCTACCCACCCTTAGTTAATGCTAAATAGCTGCAGGTAAAGGACTGGCCATCAGTGAGATTGGCAGCAGCGCTCACAAAGGTCTTTTCAGCCCTAGCCCCCCTTGCCCTTTAGAGGTGTTGCTGTTGTACCTCACGGTTAAGCGCAGCAGCGCAGCAGGAGCTCCAACCCCCATCATGTCATCACTGCCTTCTGCACAAGCGTCGGACTACTTCCTTTCAAGACGGACACGTTTTTACAAGCAGGCGTAAGGTTTTGTGCCCCCCCCCCCCCCCCCCCCCCCCACCATGCCCTAGTCCCCGCGGAAATATGGTGTAAGTCACCTAGGGCGGCATCTCACACGTTGCTGCAATTTATATCCTCTTCTGGTCTTCCTGGTGACACTTCAAGTTTGTGGTCGGTGAATTCTTGCTGTGGTAGATAGTTCGGCAGTAGTGAAATGGTGCGTGGCACTTTCATGGACGAGCAAGCAACGGATTCAATCATTAAATTAGGGTAAAGCTAGATGAATATAGTAAAACTAGCGTGTAGGTGGTAATCCTTTTTTTCCCCCGGCGGTGCCTGCGACGAGCCGTAGTGTTTTGCCACTCTTCGAGCGCATTCCGTATCACCGGCGGTACAACACGTAGGAAAAACGCGTAAAAGTGATGAATAGTACCGCGTACCAGTATGATATAAATCGGTAGTCGGCAATTCGTTATTCAATCGTCTACACGGGTATCGATCTTAAGGATGAACTAACGTAAATAATGTACGTGAAGTAATCCACATTCCATGGACAATACCAACTAAAACAATATACTCATTGCTTTCGATTCGCAATAAGCCAATTAGATGTATTTTGATGTCAGTTTCTTTCAAAATAATCCAAACTATCAACACGTCGTCTGTTTCTACTTGCCGAACCTCCATCATAATGTGAACTGGTTAAATATGAATACACAGGCAAACTATTAACGGAAGCCCCCGCGGCAAACTATGTATGCTGCAGTCCAGCGTAGCATACGGCATAATCGCCCTACTGCCTTGTTACCGCGGCGAGAGCAAGGCAGCAAGCCGGTAGTCGCCGGTCTGCATTTGCAGGATCCACAGCTGCCAGAATCATTTATCCCAACACATCGCACGGATGGCACTATCTTGCCACCGCGACGCACTATCGCGATGGTCACTGCGCTTTAGGCTCTTGATGCCATACGCCCCCGCGCTTGCCGAGACTGTCAAGCTCAACGACATAATTTGCACATATGTGGCAAACACAACACCCGGAGGGCCACCCGAGCAATAATACATGTTTGTTACATTGACACGGATGGTGCGTGGCACAACAGCGCATTCTTGCAGCGCCGCCAGGCCTCTGGTGTTGTCCAGCACGGTGGCGGATGTCACAGCACATGGCCTCAGGAAGGGCATCGAACGCAAACAATAGCGGCATTTGGGCGCTCTTCAGTGCTGCCACTCCTCCACCCCCCTCCTGGTCCTCATCGCACTCATCTGGTACGCTGCGCATTGGTACACTAAGCTACTCACCCACATTGGTGTTGAGTCTAACGCCAAACTGTCTACCATTTCCTAATACATTATAGCAAGGTTCGAGATCACATTGCCGTGAGTCTCACTGCGAGGTAGCTTAATAAGTTGGATCTGGGTGCTTGACTGGGCATCTCCCAACTCCATTGAGAAGTCATCCTCCGAGCTGCCTTGCCGCCTGTTGTTGGGTGCCGGTGGGAGCATGCTGGCGTGTGGTGGATGGTTGGCTGGTTCACTCGTCGGACGGGGCGAGGTGGTACTTGCGGACGCGGTACTTCCCGTCGACGATGGTCAGGGTGCAGGCGCGCTTGGGGGGCGCATCGGCCCGCGGGCGGGCGCAGGCAGGCTGCCCCCCAGCGACGCCGCCCTCCAGCGGGGCCGCGGCGGATTGCTTCTCGCGCTCCTCCAGCGCCGCCTTCATAGCGGCCAGCTGCTCCGCCAGGGCCCGGGCCTCGCCCTCAATGGCGGCGCGCCGCTCGCGCTCAGCCGCCAGAGCCTTCGTGGCTTCCGCCAGCTCGGCGCCCGCCGGAGCTGTCTCCTCGGCGCCACCGCCTCTCCATCCTCAATCGACTCGGGCAGCTCCGCAGAGGCGTGCGGCATGGGGTCACCCTCCTCGACAAGGTGCTGGGGAAGCTCGGCCAGGTCAATCTCCTCCTCGCCGTCCGCCCCCCCCTCGCTGCTGCTCGAGGTGTCGCGCTGCTGCAGCCCCTCCAGCAACACGGCGAGCTCCGCGCAGCGCCGCTCCGCCAGCTCCGCCCTGCTCAGCCACCTGCGAGCAGCAACGCAGCCGCCGACACACAATCCGTAAGTTTGCGCAGCTGGTGGGAGCGGCAATCACCCCCTTCCGCCCTCACAGCAATAGTTCAGGCACGAGACAACACTGAGCCATAACAACTCGTAGTGGTATGTACCCAGCTTGAATTCCTGAGTACTGCGTGTCCTACGCGTAACACACCTACGCATGCCGGTGCTCGCGTATCAGAATGCTTATACCCATAGCTTTGTTACCTATCTAGGCAGCTGCTCTGCGTGTACGGGTGTCTAGTGTACTGCGTACATCTCTATTATTATAATCAGACTACTATCCCTACTGTTACAAGCGCCGACATGTCGTCACTCACCCGTGAGACCAATAATGTCTCACCTTCCAGAAGGGGTGAGTTGTTTACCCAACTGGGATGCCGTGATGCCCTCAAACCACCTACAGCTCCATGCCTCCACGTAAGGTTTCTCTCTCTACTAGTATCTCTAGTATAAATTTGAAATTTGTTTCAACTTTATTCCTGCTAGTTCTGTTTTCAAAGCTATAATGGCCAGCTGTCATGAATTCAGCTACAGCCCGGCTGCATGAATTTGCATAGGGTCGGCGCCGTAAACCGTACTCCTCTGAAGGCCAGGTCCCTAATCTACTGGGCGTAGTACGGGTACCCGTCTCCTTTTTCTTTTGTGAAGTACCCTCCCAACCCTACCCGTACCCTGTCCCCCTGCGACTAGGCTTTCCGTACACAGGCCTGCCACTGCCCTTCCATTATTGCTGGCGGTGTGGGGGTTGCCGTCTCGGAGCATTTGAGAAGCCGCCCGACAATCAAACGCCCCATTTTACCACTCTGTTGATAGAACCGTCACCACTCCCTCATCAAGCAATCCACAACCTGCGGCACTTGCGGTCGCTTGTGCGGATGGCGGCGTTGGTGTGTCGCCGTCATACCCACACAAGCGAGCGGACCGCTGCGGCTGTGTCTTCTATGGGGAGACCTGACCTTGAGAGGGCCGTATGCTACGGGCTACGGCCAACCCTACGCGGGTTCATGCACCCGGGCAATAAGACAGCTGGCCTGCGTAGCTGGAAGACAGTCATGAACATAATTGTAAACAATTCCCAATAAATTTCGAATTTATGGGGAGACTGACAGCTAAACCTCCGCATGCCTCTGTTGGCATATCTCTTCGACATCCACGTCTACCTGTTCTGAATCCGAAGTTTGCTTGTTGCGAGGGTATTTTCATCGATGAGGATGCGTGTGTCCTTGGCGAGTTACATACTGAGGTTCCGAAGTATCACAACTAGTTTGCAGCCGAACCAAACCTGAGGAGGGCGGGCGGGCGGGCAGGCGCTCACCCTTCGCGCTCCCCTTCCAGAGCGGCAAGGCGCTGCGCGGCGCCGTCCTCCAGGTTGCGCTCCAGCAGGCCTGCGCCGGCGGGCGCCTCCGCCACCTCCGCCGCCGCCAGCTGCGCACGCAGGCGCGCGATCTCCGCCGCCATGGCCTTCACCTTGTCCTCCGCGCGGTTGGCCACCACACGGTTCTTGATGCCCCGCGAGATGGACGCGTACTTGAGCGTGCTCAGCGTCTCCTCCTGTGGGGTTTCCCATGACGGAAAGAAGGTTTAAGTGAACAGATCAGCAACTCTGACATCGCGACCCCGTTTTCATATCTGGCATTATCTGCACAGAAGTTATGTTTAGACATTTCTAAAGATAAGACCACATCAATGCATTTAGATCAGCTATTGGCGCTCAACGAGCCCAGCCGACGCTGTGCATGGTTTTAGGTTTTAGGGTTCAGGAAGCCGGGTCGGGAGACGACAGCCCGCCTGCGGCAAGCCCAGGATTCAGTTGTAGGAGAGCTTGTCTGTGAATTTCAAATTCAAAGGCAAGCGACTGTGTCTTAGTTTATACCCTAAAAGCCAGAAGCCCCCAAACCACCCGCACGCTTGTACAGATGTACGTTTGATGGTTCGTTATTGCGCGGGACACCCCTAGTGCCTCCGGGATATTTGTTGTGTGAGAAATGTCAACACGGGATGCATGCCGCAGAGTAAAAGGGCACCGAGGCGTAATGCATTAATACACTTAGTTCAGGGCAAATAGGGTTTGAAGGACCTTCTAAACCCCGCTGAGGGTTGGCTTTTGGTATAGGAGTGCGACCATGACCCCTTTCGAGACGCTGAACATTGTATGATTTGTCATACGAATGTTGTACTTATACGACAAATATCCCCGAGGCACTCGAGGGCAAGAAGAAAGAGAGAAAGGGGGGGGGGGGGGGGGGACCATGCAGGAGAGCGCCGGGCTGACACACGCGACCATCACCGTCCTTGCGTTGCCGCCCAGGCTGTCCTGTGGGCACACAGCCGCGAGCATTGCAGTCAGCGGCAATCGGATCGCGCGCATGCCTCCGGCAGCGAGGACCGGGTCAGGCAGACCTGGGGTGGGTTTTGTTTCAGCGTGGTTGCCGTTAAGGAAGAGAGGGGGAGAGGTAAGCGGGGGGGGGGGGGGGGGGGGGGACCTGCAGCACACGGGTCAACTTGTTGGCGCGGTACGGCACGTGGGAGCGGCCCGGCTCGCACAGCGCCTCGATGCAGTTCCGCAGCGCCAGCAGGCCGAGGTTGATGCTCGCCGTCTCCTTCTGCTGCTCCCCCTGCGGGCGGGAAGCGCCACCAGTCAGCCGCGGGCGCCCGTCCCTGCTTGGGGCTCTATCGACAGCAGGAAGCCATCCGGCAACCACACTCGCACCTACCTCACACCTACCTCACACCTACCTCACGGTCCTGGGCGGCAGGTGCTTGACCAGGCGCTAACCACCCACCCTCACTAGAGCTACTGTTATCTCAAGAGTAGTTACGGCGAGGCCAGCTGTCCGTAACCACACCAACATGGCATCGCCCCACGGGTTCGCTCGGTCAACATGCAGCAGGGTGCCCACGCTGCCGGCCAGGTCATCCTGCTGGGCACACCCACCCACCTGGACTCCGGACTTCTTCAACCGCTCGCTGCCCGCCAAGTCCACAAGGTGCATCTTGGCGGTGAGGCGCTCCTCCGTCTCGGCGCCATCCTGCCCGGTCTGCACGCGGCGCTTGAGGGAGACGGTGATGGTGAAGATGGCGTGCGAGCGGGAGGAGTGCGCGTTCATGTCGGTAGCATGGGTGGCACGGCTCCGTGCGCCGCGGTGCAGGCAGGCCTCCAGCTCTGCCGGGGTGTGCACCGCCTCCTCCGTGTGGCCCTCCACACAGATCGCTCCGGAGGCGCCTCCCTCCCTGTGCGAGGTAAGAGGGCGTCAGGACGTTGTATTCAGCATGTGCAACAAACACATTCCTGGTGACACGCGCTCAGCGGGACCCCACGCATTGAGAGACGGCCATTGTGTACGGGTGCCTGCGCTGCGAATAAGAGCCCGCCCTGCCTGCCAGAGGTCTAATCTGGACGAAATTATGGCAGAATTATAGCGAATGTTCTCATAGGTTGCATGCAAGGCCAATTGGAGGCGTATACTAAGGTTTCTCATACGTGTGTCGACACATATCTTTAAACCATATCTATCACGAGCGCCATTCCAGTGCAATTCTGTACCACTGTACGTGAACACCATAACATTTTCCATGTCATCAACAACAAAAATATTCATTCCCGACAAATGGCACATGCAACCGGCCCGACGTAACTTTAAAGCACAGCTCAATTTATTCCCCCACTTGCCATTACGTCCTTGCAACTCTACGTTCACGACTTCTGGCATGGGCCTCGTTTCACATGATACACGCGCAACGAGCTGACTGGCAGAAAGACATATTACTTCACAAGTAACGCAGGCGCAGTGTAATAATCTGATTGCCGAAATGGCTATCAGGTGCCTGACGCCGGAAGTGCGCTTCACAAATGACCCGATCAGCGTCAGGGGCAGCGGCAAGTTGAGCGAGGCGTCTGGTATTGCGGCACGCTCAGCGCACTTTATGGTGATGGTCTGCTCCGTTCTTGCTGCCTTTGGCCCCAGCAGGTCACGGAGACTGTTCTGGTACACCTCGAAGAACGACACCTTGACTGCCACTTCTGTGTGCTCATTAGAGCTCTCCTCTGCCACCTGAGCGGCCGGGGGTCAAAGGCTGAGGATGTCAGTGCTGGCCAATGCCCTGATAGGAAGGGTAGGATTATATAGGCCTGATCCGGTCTCCAACAGATGGCCGGGGGGGGGGGGGGGGGGGGGGGGGGCAACCAAGGCGCATGTATAGCCACAGACTAAGAACAGTCGCTTACTTCCCCCCCCCCCCCCCCCCCCAGGGAGTGTGGTGGTGTGTGGGTGACAGCGGGCTATTTGCCAGCTGTATATCATCCATCGGGGTGCCCATGAAAGGTGTCTCACCTTTGAGAAGAGCAGCGATGACACGCTTGGAATGAGCGCCTGCCAGGACCGGCGGTTGTCTACAGCCTGTGAACATTGGCATCACATTGGTTCCAGTCAGTGAGAGGCTCAACCAGGCATGGCAGACATGCCTCAAGACAGATGGAGGTACGTTCTATCGAGGGATATTGAGGGCGCCGGCAATTGTGAGGCAATTGGGGGGGGGCGGGGGGGGGGGGGGGGGGGAGAGGGAAGAGGGTAAGCGGGGAGGAAGGGGAATTCAAGAGTCAGCGGGAGGAAGGAGCGTGGAGTCTGACCGCATTTGTGCCGAGGATGTATGTCTTGCCGGCGCCGGTCTGTCCGTACGCTAGCACGGTGCCATTGTAGCCCTCGAACAGGCCCTCCACCAGCGGCGCCACGCACTCGCCAAACAGCTCTGCGCTCGGGGCGCCGCCTGAGCCGTAGACCTTGTCAAACGGAAAGGTGCGCGGGGTGTTGCCCTGCACCATCACCTGCGGGGAGAGCAGAAACATGCTCATCTCAGTGGCAGTCATGCCATGGATCACATTCGAAATAACATCATCAGGGTTGGCGCTATACATGTACTATGACTGGCGCACACCGTACACATATAAACGGTCTGCGGATAGAAAACATTCTTGACCCGCCCCCTGAACAGGGAAAACCATTGAACTCGTGACATAATCAAGAATTTACCAAGAATACCACATGAAATACCCGACACGAAGCTTCAGAGCAATTGCTTACTTTCTAGACCTGCGAACCGATACTAAGTCTGCGGTACAGTGTAGACAGTGGATGGATGCGGCATGCAGGTTGATGTGTAGACAGAGTGGATAGGCGGCGTAGGCTATAGATGCGCGCACCTCTGGAGACAGAGCGTCTCTGCCTTGCCTGTCATTGCCGTCAATGCAACTGCCGGAGCTGTGTTCACGCTCAACCAGTGGCCGGACGTGCACTACCACCGTGATAGGCGTGTCACCTCCAGCGCTGGACGCGGCGGCGCTCAGGTTGCCACTGCTGTGGGCGGCCGACAGCGGGCTGCAACGGGCGGAACGGGGCGTGCTGCAGGCGCTGCTGAGACTGCTGCCGCAGGAGCGGCTCCTGCCTGCGTGTCGGAGCACCAGCCAGGGGAGCACGTGAGGGAAGCGGGGCCGCATTGGGATAGAGTCTCCACGCGTCTTGACATCTATATGCCAACGACCTGACCTGAGGAGGCGTTTTTAGTCATAGCTCAGTCTGCTCTTAGCTGTATCATTTTTTTGGTATATGAGGTTTTAGGCGTGTAGGCGTTTTTAGTATAGTTCAGTCTATACCTTCTCAGGCTGAATCATTGTTCACATTTTGGATCTGTGTATTCAGGAGCATAGAAGATGGGGAACGATTTAGGCCCTAGCACCACTCACAGCTCCAGGTAGCAAGCTAGCAAATGTAGGGTGGGCTATAAAGATAATGAGCAAGGGATACGTCCGGAGGCCTAGCTGGTTTCTGCTTTTTAGCGCAAAAACACGAGGCAGCATATTGGCAAGTCTGAAATATCCAAGAAATCAAACTGTCATGTTACTACAAGACTAAAACCAGTGTGTTTCTCGGGTGGCGCGCTACTATATCTCGCCGGTTGAGGGCTACCATAATCACGTATCAACTGTGATATAGAGAAGCGTTTCAACATCAGCATTACAATGACAATGGATGAGACCATCTGCACCGACACATCACACACTGGAATATGTATGCAGTGCCAGGGCTGGGCGGCTGGCAGCACTGAGTAGGTACGCCACAGTATTGCTGTATTGGAGTAGACTTTCCAGAGTAACATAGAGAGGAACCTGATATGTTATCACAAGGATCATACCAGTGATGCTAGATGCGGATAGTTTGAATAGCGGAATCGGCGAGACTCAATACATATCCCGAAAACGAAGCGTCGCAGCATGCTGACACCTAATCACGATCTAGAAATGATGCATGCTTGGACCGGGCGGGCGCGCAATTCATGAGAAGCTAAATCGACAAACATTTATTCTTCGACGTGTACTCGGGGGCAGAGCTCGCTGCACAAGTGCACAGTCTGGTATTGTCGATTGGATGCCTTGAACTTGCACCATTTATCGCCATGCCGACAACGCGAGGCCGTGCATCGGCATAGTAAGTGCGGTGGTGGCGCCGCGTCGTGCGATCTGGGGCAGGCCTGGGCACGGTAGACGACTGGTGGTACCTGGCGGGCCACGACTGTGAGCACTGGCGCCCCGGCGGGACTCGTAGTCGGACTCTGAAGTGGCAACATTCTCGATCTTATCCCATGAAATCGCAAATTGTCCCTTCGCGGACTTGTTGGGAGTGCGGGCCGACCGGGCTCGTGCGGTCCGGAGTCCTGATGCAGGTCGAGGCGGGGACTGCTCCAAATCCGCTCGGGAAGCGAAATGGTCACGCGGACTCTTGCAAGCTACGGACTCTGGGAAATCAAGGTGCCGCCAAGCAAGCAGTCGTTAGTGAGTTAGTGACAGCACGTGCGCAATCATCACACAGAAACACCGCCGTCACACTGCTGTACCCGTACCTACGACTATCCTGGGATCCAACGACAGCGTTGGCTGCAAGGTTCTTCGAACTGGCCGAGGCCGAGGAAGCTGCGACTGATTCCGTCCGCGGAAATTCCCAGACTCGATCGGTAGTGCTTCAGCTCGATCACCCTCACACGTAAACGGTCTAAAATATTGCACTCAAAGCTTGCTGGCGAGCCAGAAGAACGGTATGGGGGTCTCAGAGACCCTCTAGATGATCCTGTTCTACTTAAAGGTACCTGGTACACGGCGAGCTGGCTATATGCTGCGCGACTGCGCGCGTCTATGCATCATCGATTTAACAATGCAAGTTCGTCACACGCGGCGATTACCCCGCCTATCTATCGCAGGTGGGCCCAATCGTCGATACTGCGCGTTGGACTTTTTCGGCGAGTACACGTTAGCACCGACGATACATACCGCATGCGCCTCAAGATAGCACCGTCGGCCGGGTCCAGCAGGATCGTCTACACTTTAGACGGGATTCGCCTCACTGAACAAACACCTCAACATCGTGGCACCGCTGAGCAGGCTCCAGGACGATCGAGTCCGGTTGCCGAGGTCATTGCTATATGTGACGATCGAGTCCGGTTGCCGACAACACCAAAGGCTGGAGACGCTCACAGCGGCCATGACGAACTGAAGGTACTTAGCAGAGCAGATGGGCAGGGGTCACAGCATGTGTAGCTTGCGTATTCTTATACGACTACAGTACCTTGGGTGTTGCATTTGTCTGATAACAGGTCCGACATCTTGTGTGCCTTTGCGGACTTGGAGCGCCGGAGAGGAGCCACGCCGCCGTGCAATAGGGGTGGACAGGGGTGCGACAAGGTGGACAGGTCCAGTTTGCCGCGTGAAGACGGCGAGTATTCCTTCCTGAGCAGTGTATAGTTCTTCGCGTGCGAGGGCGGTGCTACAGTCGTAGAAGATGCACCAGCAGGTCTGTTTATTGCAGAAGGTTCATAGATAGATGGCGCCAGTATCAGTGAGCCAGTGGGAGCAAGAATTTCTTGTCGGCGGAAATGTGGACTGAAGGGGATCAGCAAGTAGTCGCTACCGTTTAGTAGCGGCTACCTGGCACCACCTATTGTAGCGCCACCAGTACGGGAACCGGTAGTCGCTTGTCGCTACCTGTACCCTGCCGTACTGGTACCCTGTACCTATATATAGCCGCACAGGCGGTAAGGGTCGGTACACGTACCCTGTACGGGTACAGGTAGTTTCACTCGTTAATTTGTTGAGCAACTTATCCTTTCGTCATCATAAACACATACCGGTGTACTGCTAGTTTATCATGGGCTATAGTATCTGGAAAAGGCGATCGGGAAATCGCCGGCGTAGTCATCTAGTGTAATAATCTCACTTTGTACACCGAGATTGTAAGGGTACCGCGCAAAACGCACCGCCAGGCACTGGGTACCCACATGGGGATTTGTGTGGTATATATCCTTACACTCCACCCCCCCCCCATAGGATGGATGACCTCCTCCAGCAACGGCTTGGATTCGGTGGCAATCCGCATTGGCCGGGTCGTCCAACATTGCGGGATTTACCCAAGGAGGCACGATTTGCCAAAGAATGTCAGCTCGCTTACATTGGAGGCTAAGACGAGAACCACAGGCTTGGCCTGGGGTGTCTCCTAGCGCAGAAAGATGGCTGTGGGTGGGTGGGTGCGCGAGCCGGTTGAGGCGAGCGCAAAGCAGAGAGTGCCGGTGCCCGAGGGCGGATCCCTCAGGTCGTGGTGCCGGTGCGGGCCGGCAGGCCCCAGTCCGTGCGCCGACCGCGGGGATCGTGCGCAGTACAACATTGCTAAGTACTGTAAACCTCTATATGACTACATCTGACCATTTACCCAAGGAGGCACGATTTGCCAGAGAAGAAAGCCAAAGGCTTGCACAGGTAGCGAAGTGTAGCGGCCGGACGGGGACGAGCTAGCAGCAGAACCGCAGCATAGCAGCACGCTGCCGAGGCCGCGCCTTTGCGCAACCTGTGCGATGCCCACGTGACACTGGGGGCGGCTGGGCGCCCGCCGCCAGGCAGGCGTCCCGCAGCCAGTCAGTGGGAGTGGCTGAAAAGGACCAAGCGGCGGAAGGCTCCAGCGGGGAGACGCTCCAAAACTTGGTCGGCAGGCCGGCGCCGGAGAGAGGGCGGCAAGAAGGTGGGGCTCGGCCGCCATCGACACCGTCCAGGGCGCTCCAGAGCCCGGGCGCGGGCGCCGTGCGCGGGACGGGCGGCCCAGGTACTGTACACTGTACTGCAGTGACGGCCGTACCGCCATGGATTGGCCGCAGGCCTTAGCATAACAGCGAAGATACATGTACTTGTCGTACGCTGTCAGACCCTGCTGCTCCGCGAGGCCGCGGGCGGCGGTGTCGTCGGTCAGAATCCACAAGCGAGGCTCGTCGCCGTCGCGTGGCGGGGGTGGCTCCAGACCGGAAGGGGGGACTTGACCGAAGTAGGCGAAGTCGACGTACTCGAGCTCGGTGTCGAGTGCGTCCAGCTCAGCAGGAAGCAAGGGGCTCTTGCGCTCCTTGCTCACCACCCTCGGGCGCAGGCGCGCCCGCGGGAATGGCTGGCTGGGTGCCTTTGGGAGGAGGCGGTTGCACGGGAGGGGCCAGTCGAGCGAGTAGGGCGGCCGTAGCCGCCTCGAACTGCTCGGCCAGCCGCTTCTCCAGGGCTTCCGCTTGGGCCGTCAGGCGTTTCTCCAATTCGGTGTCGTCGGTCAGAATCCACAAGCGAGGCTCGTCGCCGTCGCGTGGGGGTGGGTCCAGACCGGAAGGGGGGACTTGGCCGAAGTAGGCGAAGTCGACGTACTCGAGCCCGGTGTCGAGTGCGTCCAGCTCAGCAGGAAGGGGCTCTTGCGCTCCTTGCTCACCACCCTCGGGCGCAGGCGCGCCTGCGGGAATGGCTGGCTGGGTGCCTTTGGGAGGAGGCGAATGCACGGGAGGGGCCAGTCGAGCGAGTAGGGCGGCCGTAGCCGCCTCGAACTGCTCGGCCAGCCGCTTCTCCAGGGCTTCCGCTTGGGCCGTCAGGCGTTTTTCCAATTCCGCGATGGATGCCGCTGTGGCGCCGCCCGGGGCGTCGTCGACTAGGGCGTCTTCCGGGACATGGCGAGGGGGCATCATGCTGTCGCGGGGTGGGGAAGGTGTAGCGTCTCGGGAGGCTGAGGCTCGGGTCCGAGTCGGCATAGAGTAAGCTGACACTCTGCTCGACTGCTAGAGTCGAGACTGCTTGCGCGAGCCGGTTGAGGCGAGCGCAAAGCAGAGAGTGCCGGTGCCCGAGGGCGGATCCCTCAGGTCGTGGTGCTGGTGCGGGCCGGCAGGCCCCAGTCCGTGCGCCGACCGCGGGGATCGTGCGCAGTACAACATTCCTAAGTACTGTAAACCTCTATATGACTACATCTGACCATATCATGATCTAAACTAGTTTATGGGGTTTCCCTCCTTGACCTAACCGCTTTTTAGCTACAAGTGCTGCTCAGTGGTACGGGAACTAGGCATCTGTTGTTGCGCCCTTTTTGGGTGCAGCACGAGTAGACATAAAAGCAGCCAGAACAGATGAGCCTGCCATCTTCCAGTTTTCGCTGCGTTCCACGCAGCGATGTAAAAACTGTCTCGTAACCCGTTGCGAGCAAGGTCACCCCAGGTTGTTCAAGACCACACCACCCGAGTGTGCTATTCCACCCGAGTGTGCTCACCACCCGAGTGTGATATTCTCGTCCGTACGTCCGTGCGTTACCATGCCAGGTGGAGAAGAACCCGTCGCCGAGCCGACGTTGGAGTCGCTGAACGCAGATATGAGGGCCCAGTCTTCATTAATGCGAGAGTTGGCTACAGCTGTGGCACAACTGACGGCTCGTGATCGCGTTGTTGATGGGGAAGGGGCACATGGCTCCGGCTCCGGGCAGCGCTTCGCGGGACAGCCGACATGCAGCGGGGGAGCCGCAGAGCGCCCCGACTTGCTAGAGCTAGCCCAGAGCGGCCGTGTCGGAGCAAAATCCGCCAGTGCCGAGGACGACTACCTCGCGGTGCCAGAGCTACTGCAGAGAGCAGAGTCTGGTTACGAGGCCGTTCGACCGGTCAGCCGAGTGCCTGGACTCTTCCCCCTGAGCACCGACCTAACGAACGAGTACCTCAAGCAGGACGACCGGCGTCTGCCGGCCCAGGAGGAGTATTTGTGGATGTCGTGTTTCGGGGCCCACATGGCCGCACTTTTCGTAGCTCTCGACGAGCTGCTACCTTACGTCCCTGCCGCTAACCAGGACTTCACCCCCTACCTCGCGAGAGCTCGGAATCACGCCGAGGCCATCGACAAGTAAGGCGTTTCGTTTTCGTCTGGCTTTCCTGCGGAGGCTAAATGAGATCAAGCGTGTGCACGGTGACCAAGGTGTTCTGGACGTGCTGCGAGCCCAGCATTTTCAGCCTGCTTCGGAGCATCTGGGTTCCGCGATTTTTGGGGACCTCATGAAGGACTACGAGCGTCGTGTCTTCCAGGCGACCGTTGCCAGCAGCGCAAAGGCAACCGCTACTGCCCGAGTAGCAGCTGCAGCTGCAGGTCGCGGGCGTGGGCGAGGACGTGGCGGGGGGCGTGGACGTGGCCGCGAAGGTGAGCACGAGTGACGGTGTAGGGCGCCTTTCGCCGGAGCTGCTGGAGCTTTGCGAGGCCACCTTTCGGTGACCGCCGCAAGACGCACCCTTGCAGCGCAACGGCGAGATGAGCGCCCTGTGTCAGGACCTGACCCCCCCACCTTACAGACTTCATTTAGACCTTCCTCGGTGCGGCGCTTCTTACAGCTACAGCCGAGTGCGGCTCAACCATCCGCACACCTGCACATGGCGGCTCAACCAACCGCCTTCCTTACCACCCCATCTCTGCGTCCGATGGTTGTTACACTACGTGTCACAACTGGTTCGCAACGACCAAGTTTCGCGCGTGTACGTTATGCACGAGACAGGCGCTACGAGCGCGAAGGGCGCGCGGGGCGGCCCTCTTACCTGAACCTAGCCCCGCAAACCCGTACTGAAGCTACTGCAAACCCGTCCAGCAGCTACCGGCCAACCGCTGGAAACCTAACCGCTGCTGCCGAGTACTTTGCGAACAGTAGTCGTACTGGTGGAACTCTGTCGGTAAAACGACGCACGTACGTAATTGACGAGCCCGCAGATGTCGCCCCGTGGGCTGCGGCACTGCGATCCCGGCTGCAGGAGGCGTTCGGCTCGGACGAGCTGGGGCAGCGCACGCTCGACCTACTCTCCAGCTCCCTCAGCGCTCAGACACTCAAGAGCTATGCCGGCCGGCTGTCTCAGCCCGCGGAGTTCTGCCACGACTCCGAAAACATCAGCCCGCTGGAGGCGACTACTGCTACTGTCGTTCGGTATGTTGCCTGGATCGGAGAGCGAGGGCACATCGCAGCTAAGTCGCTGCAACCCTACCTGTCCGCAATCAACACGTTCTTCGAACTGCACAACCTCGTCCCAATCGCCAAGGACAGTCTACACCTAACTTCAGCAAGGCGTGGGCTGATGCTGCGTCAGCGCCGGCTAGACGCTGCCCCTTTGCGTGTCCCTCTGCCTGCGGATGTAGCCTACCGCTTCGTCACAAAGGCCGAGCTAATTGTGTCTGCTCCTTACCCAGAGTACCACCCCGACTTCCGAGCCCTCTTGGCCTCGATTGTCAACTTCATGTTCTTCGCCAGGGGCCTTACTGGCGTCTCCTGTCGAGTGCGAGATGTGCATGTCGACACCTACAACATCACCTTGCAAGTGTACCGCGAGAAGGGTCGCGTTAGCCGACGGGGACCCGACGACCTACGCGTACTTCTCCTTCCGGTGTCCGAGCACCCTCGAGTGGCACGCCTCTTGCACCACTTCATCGACAACGTCCAATATGTCCCCTTGGTTACTGTTGGCTTGGCTACATCAAACTTCTGGGCTGTCACTGCGGCCGAGCAGTCAAAACCTTGGACTGCGGCTACAATGTCAGACTGGCTGTCTGCAGCCATCAGTCTAGTCAACGCTGCCCCCCCTGCTGGCACTTCCTGGACTTCACACAGTCTTCGCAAGGGCGCAGCCTCTGCAGCAAACGCCATCGGAGTGCCATTGTCCCACATTCGCTACCAAGGCGGTTGGGCCACTAACTCTGACGTCGTTCTGGACTACATCGACCCCAACGTTCTTCCTTCACATGGCGCGTGGTTCTTCTTTGGACACATCGCCCCCCTCCGCCACTTCCAAGTCCAACAGGACTCCGCAGCGGTGGCCTTCCCAGTGCCTCCTTCATGACTTGGCGCTACCTCTTCTCCGTCAATCCACCGCTCTCTCCGTTCGCTCAAGACTGGCAAAACTAGACTCAACTTTGAAATGATCTAAACTAGTTTATGGGGTTTCCCTCCTTGACCTAACCGCTTTTTAGCTACAAGTGCTGCTCAGTGGTACGGGAACTAGGCATCTGTTGTTGCGCCCTTTTTGGGTGCAGCACGAGTAGACATAAAAGCAGCCAGAACAGCCGAGCCTGCCATCTTCCAGTTTTCGTTGCGTTCCACGCAGCGCCCCCCCTGACTCCGTTTTCCCTCCACGCTTTCGCTAAACCATCCAGCCAATTTCGGCTCTTGACCGTGTAAAACAGCCTGTGCGACCTTTTCGCAAAACCAGACTCAACTTTGAAATATCATAGTATATGTTTCTCCGCGGGATCGAACCCGGATCCATGCGTGCGTAGAAGCACAAACTGTAAGGATATCGCGCAAAACGCACCAGGCACTGGGCACATGGGGATTTGTGTGGTACATATCCTGACAGAGATACTAGATCTATACTATATTATATACGTCTACAGTCGGAGCAAGAGGTCAAGTCCCGATGTCCCGGGGCGAACTTTTACTATCTATTAGCGACTATAAACTATGAACTTTTAATAGCGACTATATTTATATATGGATACATACGATAAATTGGCGATTAGGATTACTACTCGTACACAGCAGGTGCAGGGACAGGCAGGACTACAGGCGTCAAAACTAATGAATGAAGTAACTTGACAGTTGAATCAGCGATGCGTCGATTTTTCAGAAAATTTTAGAACAACGGGTTCTATATCACTGGCCTACAGTTCCAGGAATTGCATTGCCAGCGCTTTGAAGTACCAACAGCGAGCGTTGGCATTGCCAGCGCTTTGAAGTACGGGTACCAGAGTTTTTTTTTCCATTACCAGTAGCAGCGAGTAGCGAGTACTGTACCAGTACCAGCAGTTCTGGGGAACTGCCCTTTTTGTAATTCACACCAGTACCTCCCAACCGTGAGATCGTAATCGGACGGCTGTGTAATTAAGGACCGTGGGTGGGCGGGCGGGCGGGTGGATTATAGTACTTAGTAGTACATTACAGTAGATAAGCGCTTTGGTCATGAACCTATATTAGGCCCGATCCGCTGCACTGTACGGGTACCCGTACGGCAATAAAGCTCACCGCCGAAAAATCGACGCTTCGCTGGATAACGGGTGGGTCTTTATCTGTGCCCAGGCTGCACGCCACATGTCGCCATATTGATACCGCCCTGTGGGTCGGTAAAATACGCATCTTCGTTCCCTCGAGTTGGGCGCCCCTCCAGTAGTCGTACAATTAATGCGATGGCATATGGTGGAGATATATCTCCTTCGGAGATACTCCCCCCACCCCCCACCCATCCGCTGCCTTGGTTGACCTGACGACCGTCCTCGGCCCTGTGAATCGCGAGCCCTCCGTCCGCCTCCACCCCCGGATGGGGATGGGGGCGGGGCTTGTGCACGGGTGGCACCTTGGTAGCCTTGGACCCGCCCGTGATGTCACTGCCGCAGAGGAGCACTGCGAGATGGACACCGGCGTCCTATGTCGTCCTTTGCTGGTCCGGTCAACTTCTCGTTCGCTGTTCGTTGAGCACCCTCTCCCTTCGTGTCTTGTCGGCGCCTCCACCTCACATTCGGCCTAATGCCACTATTGGAGTGCGTGGCCCGGGATGTTGTGCTGGGGAGGGAGTTCTACGTTCGGCGGAAGGGGACGCGATCGAGCTGGCGGCGGATATATCTGGCGATGGGAGGCCCGCATCGGTTACCCGCCCGTGGCGCCCCGTTCTGGGTTGAACCCCCCCACTCCCGCTCCTTGCTGCGAGACCTCTTCGAAGCCCATTTCCTGGCGGTGCCTCCACCTCACATTCGGCCTAGTGCCCCTATTCTAGTGGCCCGGGATTGTGTGATGGGGAGAGCGTCCCTACTGCATGGAGCGGAGGCTTGCGGTTGGCGATGCTTGGTCGGTGGCTGCCATGGCGGTTCCCGCCTTTGGTGGCCCATAGCTTGCTTTCCTTTTGGACTTCCTTCTGGATTTCTGTGTGGAATTCTTGAATGTTGCATCTAGCACATGTAATCACACATATAGATACTACGCATTTACATATATGCCTCTAGGGATGTGGAAATGCTACGTCTTGCCAGCTGCAAATGCGTAACATCGCATGTATGCGGTGTACATCTAGGGTTGGATAGGGTATTTTCATGCCATACTCTGACAACATGCGAAGTCAGGTTGCGGCTATCTTGCGTCGCGAGCCCATGGCCGCGCTTGGCGTATGCGCTTCGAAAATCAGCGATAACCGCCCGCGCTAGTGCTCCCCGAAAAAAACGGACATTGCCGGTTAGCCAGAAAAAGCGCAAAAATCGCAGTATATGCGTGCAGTACATAAAGTGATATTTTGGCTGTAAACTGTGTGCGCGGTACTTAGTCGCACCCGCGCCCGCGCCCGCTTAGTCCGCGCTAAGACCACGCACCGTGGTTCGTGCTCGCCGGCCTGCCTCACTACGAGGAAATGTGCCGACGGCGAATCGGGCCCGCGCACGGCCGTGCGCGCGCGTACAAAGAGCGCCGCTTCAACGCTCATGCCACAGCCCGAAAGCGACAGTCGCGCTTTGTGTTGTTCTATGTGCCCGGTACCGAACGGCTCGCCATACCGCGTGGGGTACCGATTTGGAGTTCGGTTGTTAAAAGCCCGTTCACTACTGTTGACAACCGTTGTATTTGGTATGTTCACCTCTTACGTGATCGCCCGCTAGTGGCCGCGTAGTTGTTCATTGATTTCCTTCAGTGCGGGTTATAGAGCCGATCGATGGCGCCCCATAGAATTGCGCTATCAGAATTTCTATTATACATTAAAAGGGGCGCGCCGGAAATCCTAGAATTCCGTGGTAAATACAATCATACTATGCAGTGCCTATTTGTCACTGCATCCGCGGGGCCGAGTGTATGACGTAATACATACTTATCCATGAAGGTATGTATGCCACTACACACGCCGAATTTTCTGCCGACACTACCCTCGGAAATTCCGATGCATATGCATTCCCATCGGACTTCCTAGATCACAAGGCTCCCGCAGCGCCACAAGCCGGCATTTCTCTCTTTAGGCCTCTCTACCGCTCAGCAAAAACCCAGCCGACACGCTCGTCTAGAATTGTCGACGCAACTCTCGCGATCATGGCAACAAGCACGTTGCTTCAGGATAGAGAGGCTGCGCCAATCAAGTTGCGGAAGCATGGCGGAAATGTTTCTGAAATACCAACGAAGCGGGCGATGGGCCGCAGCGATAACTTCGTCCGCCGGTGGGCTCGGCGCGCTGAAACGGGAGAATGCTTCGGTAGCCGTGCGCGGCAAGGGAGGCTGCACGTCCTCAGCAACAAGAGCATGCGGCGGGGAGGCGAATGGCCGAGGGAAAGGAGGCCGTAGGAGCCACCACTATCGCTTGCCGACTGAGGGCGCGTGACCATATTTCAAAGACGGTCATCACGAGCATTGTTTGCCGCGCTTCGAAGCGAGGGCGGCCGAAGGGGTTGCAGTTCACGCCAATGGATAAGAGGCAACGACTCACTGATAGTCACTAGCATCAACGAGTGGTATGGGTAAAAGGGAACAAAAAGTCAGACATACAAAATTGGGTGTTCACATATTCTATCCAGCATTAAACCCTAAAAATAAGATATTTCGGCAGCAAAAGCTCTCGGGGGGACAGAGATGACAACGCCGCGGCAAACCAATGAAGCGAGAGGTAGTCAGGCATCCAAACCAAGCACACATGTACAACGCCTTGGCATCAACTGGCGTGTCTAGCTTGTATGAGGTCACGGGAACCACATGGCGCAAGGAATACAAGACAAAAGGTGTGGGTGCGAAAAAATACTGCAAGGTGATTGCTAGTCTATTCGTTCCCGAAGGTCTTTGGCGGGCAGCCGCTCACGCTCTATGAAGACAGCGCCTCTCCGCATATAGGGCAAAAATAACACAGTTGACACGGCAAAAATCCCCGCACATCACAGTGGTGCGTGCACCTACTCCGTGCTCCCCAGATTTGAATCAAAAAACAAGTGGAAAATAGTTGAGGACCGGCTGCGGGGAATGATATTCAAAAGCTTCCCCAGCTTTAAATACACCTCATCGCAAGTAATGGGGCAATATATCAATAAAACAATGCAATAAACAACTGTGCGCCTCAATGCCTAACCGGCTAGGAAAGGCTTTGAGCGCGGGAGGAGGACACATAGAGCGAAACATATACACCCCAAAATTAAGGTTGTAAACTAAAAAACGCTCGCCTACAAAATCGACAGTAATACCAAATATGCGTACTATTTTTTCCATCCCACTACAAGTGTCAAAAGTAATGAACGGGTGGGTCTGAATCCGTGCGCAGGCTGCACGCCACATGTCGCCAAACAAATTGCCGCCGTGTGGGCATATATCCTCATCTTCCCTCGAGCTAGCCGCCCCTAGTAGTCGTACAATTAATGCGATGGCGTATGGTTGACATATATATACTCATTTACATCTAGCATTGGTCCTGAAATGCTACGTCTTGCCAGATGCAAATGCGTTACATCGCATGTATGCTGCGGTGTACATTTAGGGTAGCTACTACCAACCCCCAACGCCGACAGAACCGCCCTCTCGGGCCTCTTGCACCCGCGAGAACATGCCCGCCTACCCCCACTTGCAACCACCACTCGTCGAGCAATCCGTGCTCTCTGCTCGCTGACACCGACACAAGCACCACACCCCCAACTAACAACTCCCCCATCTAACAACGGCCGCGATGGCGCCCGCTTCGGGATGGGAACCTCCACACGATACCTAGAGCGGGCGGGACGCTCTAGCTGCCTTAGTCCAACTAGGTCTCCTCTGCGGGACACCTGTGCCTTATTCGGATGGACGGTAACATGGCACCGTCCTAGCCCGACGCTTACCTGTGCAGCGGGTTGATACTACGACTTGCTAGCGCGGACCAACAACCAGCGGGCTGTCTAGGGCTCTATGCCGAACGGGAAGCGGAAGACGGAGAAGCCGCGAAGCCGGTGATAGTAGACATGTGGGGCAGCCCAGGGCTGCAACGGAAGGAGGCGGGAATGTTACCTAAGAGGAAGGCCGGTAGCCGGAGCTATAATACACATTTGTGTCCCGCCTACTATGGTTAAAGATGGCATGCCCTGAGAACAACCCGGTCCGGGCAGCGGAGAGCAGCGGCTTAGCATGTTGTACTTGAATTTCAATTTCAATTTTTAGATCTAGGGTTAGATAGGGTATTTCTATGCCCTACTCTGAAATCATGCGGAGACATGTTGCGGCTATCTCGCATCGCGAGCCCATGGCCGCGCTTGGCGTAGCGCTTCAAAAATCAGCGACACCCGCCGGCTAGTGCGCCCCGGAAAAAACGGAAATTGCCGGTTAGCCGGAAAATGCGCAAAAATCGCAGTATACGTGCGCAGTATGTAATGTCGCTATCATTGTGTGGCTGTAGACTGCGTGCGCAGTACTTTGTCGCACCGGCGCCCGCGCCCGCCCAGTCCGCGCTAAGGCCACTTACGCAATAACGACCGATCGAGTAGTTTAGTATTTTGGCATTTTCCCGTCGACCCTGACGCGATTACATTGTTACGAGTATTTTAGTATTTCAAGGTACGCCCTTGCCTCGCTCGGCGGCACGGGGGGGGGGGGGGGGGGGGGGGGCTATCTTCATCAAAATACTTCCTCTCCGCCACCCGAGGAAGTATTTTAGTTTGTTTGGCCCACTGTACATAATTGCTTGACTGCCGGTTCGGATGGACCCCCACCTGACGGGCAGCATCCGGGGCGCGGGTCGGCCGAATCACCACCCGGCGGGCTGCGGCTGCTACATATCTCCTCCTCAAACGTCAGCATAACGCCTGCCACCCCGTGAGTGACACCTTCCCACTGCGCTAAGCCTCCCCCTCTTCCATCCGTTTCATAATACCTCGCTTGCTTTTTTGCCGAGGCTGAGCGACGCTGGCGTGCGGCCTGTTCGAGCAGCCGAAAGGAAAGGCTGGCGTCCGACTGTGTGTCCCGGATACGGCGCCCCTGCTTCATACGAACGACTGCGGCGAGAAACGGCGTGCTCGTCTTAGAGAAGAGGGGGGGGGGGCGAAGAGAGCATACATCGTGGCAATCGACTCGAGAGACCAATCGCTATGATAGCCCGAAGGCGGCCGCGGCCACACGAGGTGGACTGGCCGGGAGCCGACCAACGGAACATCGTGTGGGGTGGGCATCGGGTCGGGCGGGCGAGCGGGTTATTCAAATCTGCCAGCAAGAAATACTAAAATACTGTGCCGCCAATTCCGTCAAGGGGTATGAGTATTTTGGTATTTTCTGGCCTCAAATACCAAAATTGCGTAAGTGACCTAAGTGGTTCGCGCGCGGCGGCCCCCCTCACTCCGATGAAATGTGCCGACGATGAATCGAAACCTGCGCAAGGCCGTGGGCGCGTACTAAGAGCGTCGCTTACTTCGCCCAGGCCGCAGCCCGAAAGTGACACTCATGCTTTGCTTTGTTTTTTACATACCCGGTACCGAACGGCTCGTCGTACCGCGTGGGGGACTGATTTCAAGTTCGGCTGTTGTAGTTAAACACTCGTTCATTACTTTTGACCGTAGTAGAGGGAAAAGCACCTGACGATATGGCGGCGGCTTACCCACGGTTTAGCGCGCCTCATTTTTCATCAGAAGGCGTTTTTTGGCAGAAGTAGGCAGTAGCAATCCTTATTTACAGGTGAGCGAGGGGAGCGGGCGCGGTAGCGACTATTGGTGCTTGTGAATTACATCAGAATAAGGTCGCCAGGTATTGGCCAGGTACTATTGCCAGCGAAGGTGTAATCCTTACATACGAGTAGTCGTCGCGAAGGCCGGGCTACGAATTATGGTACAATTCCGCACCAGAGAGTTTCCCACTGCCCGCCGCGGCGATTGGCCCGGATTCATGCCCTGCATGAGCGGTTCCTTTAACACTGTCCTGCATGTGGCGGAATTTAATCTGAGACAAGAGAACATATCTTGGTGGAGTGCCCGCGGTCGGGGTATCACCGTCGTAACGTGAAGAGTTTTGTAGATGCCGAATATAGTATGTGTTAAGTACAGCTCTTAGCACTATCAAGGGGGGGGGGGGGGGGGGGGGGCACAATGGCTCCCATAATGTGCAGCATCATGGACCTGTGCATCATGAGGGTGGGCATGTACACTACAATTGGGAGCAACATTATAGAGCACATACCACATCATAAAAATGGCATTTCACAACCAATCACATATGTTTGCTGGCAGGTGGTTGTTGGATGGGCGCTGATCGTTTGGCTGGTGGACGACTGGCTCGAACATGCGGTTCGCTCTTAGGCTGCCCATACACCACCGCCTATCTATTACGCCAAGACCCCGTCCGATAGTCCTTGAGCTCAACTCTCACCATCTATCGTCCCGGAGTCTACTAGTTCGAACAAAACTAGCGGGTCTAGCTCATCCGCCTCATACCCTATAGCAGCTCGTAACACGTGTAGCCCCACAGCCACTCCTCACCTCGTGGACATAGCCGGGGCTTGCCGCGCCCATCGGCTTGCCGGCCCGGGTCACGCCCACCATGTCATGGATTCCATCGACATATCCGCCATCTTGCCGGCGTTCGCCAGCTGTCTAGCCGAGGCAGGTCGGTGACCGGGCTAGCGCAAGGCACCGGGTGTGTGGGTGGCGGTATTGAAGTGACAGTGCAACAACATACGCCCCGTAATAGCGCCGCCGCAACCGTTGACGCGTGCAGCACTGCGACTGTGCGTGAGACGGTTACGGCCGGGAAGTAGTACTGATGATATACTACACCAGTCCACATAAGTCTTTGCACGTAGAAATCCCCTCGTACCCTCGCCTCGGTGCCCAAGCCATGGGGCCACGGGACCACGGAGCCTTGCAAACCAGTGTATGCAAGCCTCCTGCGCCAAGGA
Organism: Tetraselmis striata; assembly: GCA_006384855.1. Classification (NCBI taxonomy): domain Eukaryota; kingdom Viridiplantae; phylum Chlorophyta; class Chlorodendrophyceae; order Chlorodendrales; family Chlorodendraceae; genus Tetraselmis; species Tetraselmis striata. Next base: position 397,281 of record VCJN01003259.1, on the reverse strand, counting down.
GGCAGCGGTTTCTCCCGGTTATCGCACTTTTAGAGTTGTTCTTCGGCAATGGCATTGCTTGGCACATGGCTAAAACCACAGAAAAAAACGGGCGATGAATAGGGGGCAACTTGTTGGCGGCGTAGCTACCATCCTTCGCACATGCCCGCGCGCTGCCGGTGGTGGGTGGACGTATTCGTGCGCTGTAAGACGACCGAGATTGAGCCCAATCCATGCACGCTACCGATGCAATGCATGGCATTTCCATGAGAGTGTGCCAGTAATCCCGTCGTCGTGATGGGGCCAATCATCCCACAAATTTCAAGCTGCAAGATAAGCCCCGTTATTGGCCGCGCCTCGCTGGGTGAAAATAGCACACATAAAGTGCCTTCGATTCCATAAGTGCATACTTATACCGCCCGCACCGTAGGCTAAACGCGGGCTGCCCCCCTCGACAACAATGTCGCCACTGCTGCACAAGTATGCGCGCATATTGTCACACATGTCACCCATCATCCAAGGAGAAAAGCCAAAATGATGACGGGGTCCGCGCGACGTGGAGACCTATCCAAGGGGTCCTCGCGCCTGGGAGCTTTCGTGGAAGGTTACATTACATGCCCCGATCATGCGCCCCCACCCACAGTGAGTGGGCTGGTTGGGATAGCAGAACATGGGGGTAACTTTGAAAGGCCATAACATTTCGGCGTTTTATCAGATCGGGCTGAAAATCTGCGCATTGGAAAGCGCAGGTCTTGGGCTTTCCATCGCACTAATTTTCAGCCCAATCTGATTAAAGGCCGAAATTCTATGGATTAAAACGTGATTGCAATCTTACTGCTTCTTGTAGGGCGATCAACCCGTTTGCGAATGTTGCATGCAGCCCGCTAGCTGACCATATAGACTCCAAACCATGTGCCGCGCGGCATGGGGTAGGTGGCCAGCACATGTATCTCGGCGACCATGGGAGAAAAACACGGTTCCATATATATGTCCAAATGTCGGAAATGTCCAAATGTCCAAATGTCTTTGTTTTATGTCCAAATGTTTATGTCCACGCGAGACGTCGCATTGGCCCTAGCACACCATGTGCACGCTCTTTTATGGTTATCCTCGCAATGGCTGCAACGGCGTAGACTATGCGTGGGTTTACAGACTAGAAGCGACCAAACCCAAATCTTACCCATAAAAACATGCAGACTTTTGTGGGCTGCTGTAGCTACAACATGTTGGCATTACCGCAGCCATTCCCGGCCCGCCCCCTCCCATTTTAGCCAGCAGATTTGGGTCCTATAAAACAGGACATCAACATCATACTCACTGGCCATCGTCAGCAGTAAAACAACACGCGCCAGATAACGCTAACGGTACCCATACCGTACAGGTACTGATACATTGTGAGGATATATCCTATACCCTCACTAGCCCTAATCATCATAGCACATTAGGCGCGTAGCGCGCGCCCGTCAGATGACGGGCTGCGCCCGCGCCCTGTCGGCCACATCGCGCCGCCTGATATATCAGGCACGGCGCCTGTCGGCCTGTAATCAGATTATACTCGACCACCACCATAGCGGAATAGCCACCACCAGCGCACATTCCCTCACATACATATACTCGCTCGTAGAAATAATCTTACGCCAGATATGATGACAGATATTAAGGATTACAAGCAGCGACCGGGTATTGATTGACCTGGCTCGACCGGATATCGACAGGGATTGGCAGATATTATACTTGTAGCGACCAGCGGGGTAAGACCTAGCGACCGTATTATTGTAGGGTTTTAAGATGCTACTCTTCGTGTTGTAGTTATTCTCAAGTTAAAAAGCGCAGTATTATGGAATTATATTTACATGACATACCTGGATAAGGCGATCAGGAAATCACACGGAAAAGCGTATACTGGGTATTTAGTAGGTTGAACTCCCGTACTACTATTACTGTAGCACTACAGCGTGGGCGGATCCTTTCACTTTATTTCACTCATGCGCATTTGCAGTGATGATTTCATGGCAGGTAATCCTTATAGTTTGTTAGGCCGAACTTCAAAATTAAATGCGGGGCGTTATAGCTCCGGATTGAAACAAGCAATAGGCTGGCCGAAACTTGATGGGCGCCCTGAACGCATTTAAGGATTAGCGACCTGGGTCATGGAACCATGGAGACAGAATTTGGAGTTTCGATAAAAAATCTTGGGCTCCGGTCTTACAATAGGGAATTACAAGGATTGTGTGACAATCATATACATATAACATGATTGTATTATCTGCAGAGCGCCACAAAATCCAGAAGTATGACGAGGGTGTCCGAAACGCCGCCGGCATGCTTCCTTTCGCCGTTTCCGAGTTCGGCTCGCTGGCCCCGCACGCTGAGGCCTTCTTGGTGGAGCTCACGAAAGTTAGCCACACACACACACACAGGCAAAAAAATCGGCCAGCTCTTGTTTGCATGGCGCCGCCGTTTCTCCTTGCTTGCTCATCATCATGGCACATGCAGACAACGTTCTTGGCGGGGTCGCGGCACGTGATGGTGCTCCATCCTGCGCCTGCGTCGCGTCGCTCGTTGGCATGTGTTGCTATGACCTATCTAGTTGTTGTTAGTTATGCTTGTAGTGCGTATATGTCAAAGCCTTGATGTAAAAAATACGAGAAGGATTGTATCATGCTCGCGACGGGCTGGAACTAAAAAATGCCGTGCCGACGATACTCGTGAGCAAGCCGATCTAAACTAATTTATGGGGTTTCCTATCCTAACTGCTTTTCCGGATACCGTTGCTGCTAGGTGGTACGGGTTACTAGTTCACCCGCCGTTGCGCCCCCTTTTGGTGCGGCACGAGTAGACATAAAAGCAACAGTAAAAGCTGAGCCTGCCATCTTCTAGTTTCGCTGTGTTACACGCAGCAATTAACTGTCTCGTAACATGTTGCGAGGAAGGTCACATGTTGCTCACCATCCGTGTGTGAAATTCTCATCCGTACGTCCGTGCGTCACCATTCCAAATGGAGAAGAATAACTCGTCGCCGAGCCGACGCTCCGATCGCTACAAGTAGACGTGCATGCCCAATTGCCTAGTCTACATGGGTGCGCGAGCTCACATCGGCGTTGGCCCAATTGACGGCTCGTGGACGTGTTGCTGATGGAGATGGAGCACATGGCGCTGGTTCCCGCCGGCAGTGCGTTGCGGGACAGCCGACATGTAGCGGCGGGGGAGCCGCAGTGCGCCCCAACTTGCTAGAGTTAGCCCAGAGCGGCCGCGTCGGAGCAAAATCCGTGAGTGACGAGGACGACTATCTCGCGGTGCGAGAGCTACTGCATCGAGCAGAGTCTTGTCATGAGGCCGTTCGACCGGTCAGACGAGTCCACGGGCTTTTCCCTTTGAGTACCGACATGACGAACGACTTCCTCAAGCAGGTTGACCGGCCAACCCCGGAGGAGTACCTTATTTGGATGACGTGCTTTGGGGCCCACATAGTTGCTCTTCTCGTGGCCGGGTGGCCCTCGACGAGCTGCTACCCTACGTCTCTGCTGCTAATCACCCCATACCTCGCGCGCACCCGGAATCACGCCGAGGGCATCGACAAAGAGTTTCGTTTTCGTCTAGTCTTCATGCGGAGGCTTAAAGAGATCATGCGTGTGCACGGTGACCAAGGTGTGCCGGACGTACTGCGAGCTCAACATTTTCAACGTGCACCCGAGCATTTAGGCACTGCGATTTTCGGGGACCCGATGGAGGACTGCGAGCGTCGTGTCTTCGATGCGACGATCGCCAAAAACGCGAAAGCTACCGCTACTGCTCGGGTGGCGGCGACGCTCGCATGACGCAGACGAGGACATGGACCTGGCGGCGTTTGTGGCGTGCGTGGCCGCGAAAGTGAGCACGAGTGACGGCGTGGGCGCCTTTCGTCGGAGCTGCTAGCGCATTGCGAGGCCACGTTTTGGCGACCGCTGCACAACAAACCCTGGCAGCTCAAGGACGGGATGAGCGCCCTGTGTCCGGACCGGACCCCCACTCAACAGACTTCATTCAGACCTTCTTCGGCGCGGCGCTTCTTCCAGCTACAACCAAGTGCGGCTCAACCATCCGCAAACCTACACATGGCGGCTGAACAATCCGCCAGCATCCGCACCATATCATCATTGCGTCCGTCGGTTGTTACACTACGTGATACACGTGGTTAGCAACGACCATCTTTCGCGCGTGTACGTTACCCGCGGGACAGAGGCAACGAGCGCAACCGGCGCGCGGGGCGGCCCTCCTACCTAAATCTGGTTCCACAAACCCGTAATGGTTCCCTGACTAACCCGTCCAGCAATTACCGGCCAACCGCCGGCAACCTAACCGCCGCGGCCGAGTACTTTGCTGAAATGAACCGGCCCCTTGATACTCCGTCGGCCAAGCGTCGTACTAACGTGCTTGACGAGCCCGAAGTTGTCGCCCCATGGGCTATTTTACTCCGGTCCCGTCTGCTAGAAGCGTTCGGTTCATACGAGATGGGATATCGGGCCCTCGACCCATCGACCGACTCTCCAGCCCCCTCACCGCCCGGACACTTTGGAGCTACGCCGGCAAGTTGTCTCAGTTCGCAGAGATTTGCAACGACTCCGAGAACATCATCCCGCTATAGGCGACCACTCCCACTGTCGTCCGATATGTCGCTTGGATTGATGAACGGGGACACATTGGGGCTAAGTCGTTGCAGCCATGTCAGCAATCAACACCTTCGTCGAGCTGCACAATATCGACCCCACCGCTTTGGACAACCCGCACCTCACCGCCGCGCTTCGTGGCCTGCGGCTCAGGCAACGCCTCATGGAAGTTGCCTCTTTCCGAGTCCCGTTGCATGCGATTTCCGCTTCGTCGAGCGGGCCGAGTTGGTTACTTGATTATGTCCGCTCTCATCCCCTACCTCGAGCACCGGTACGACTTCCAAGCCTCGTCGTGGCTTCGGTTATAAACTTCATGTTCTTTGCCACGGGACTCATTGGCGTGTCCTGCGAAGTGTGGGACGTGTATGTCGACGCCTACAACATCACTATGCAAGTGTGCCGAGAGATCATGAAGGGCGTGCCGGACGGCGCGGCCCCGACGACCTACGTATGCTCATCCTCCGTATAGTGTCGGAGCACGACCCCCGCATCGCGCGTCTCCCACACCACTTCATCGACAACGTACAGTCTGCCCCCCTGGTTTCTGTTGCCTTGGGCAAGACAAACTTCTAGGCGGTGGCCCCGGGCGAGCGGTCCAAATCTTGGACTGCCACTACAATGTCGGATTGGCTCTCTACGGCCGTTCGTCTCGTCGGTGCTGCCCCTCCCCCGCCAGCACTTCTTGGAGCTCACACAGCCTTTGCAAGGGTGCAATCTTTGCTGCTAACGCCATCGGAGTTCCTCTGTCCCACATTCACCACCAAGGCGGATGGGCCACGATCTCCGACGTCATTCTAGACTACATCGACCCTAACGTAATCCCCTCATCACATGGCGCGTGGTTCTTCTTCGGTCACATCGCGCCCCTTCGCCACTTTCAAGTGCAGCAAAATTCCGCAGCGGTGGCCTTCCCGGTGCCCCCTTCGTGACATGGCCCTACCCCGTCTTCGTCAATCTACCGCTCTCTCCGTTCGCTCATCAGTGACAAAACCAAACTCAGCTTTGAAATGATTTAAACGTACTACTTTTTGGGGTTTCCTCCTTTCCTGACCGCTTTTCCGGCTACCGTTGCTGCTATGTGGTATGGGTTGCTAGTTCATCCGCTGCTGCGCCCCCTTTTAGGTACAACACGAGTAGACATAAAAGTTGCATTAACAGTAGCTGAGCATGCCATCTTCCGTTTTCACGTTGTTACACACAACGCCCCCCCCCCCCTCCCCACTCCGTTTTCCCTCTTCGATTTCGCTAAACCTTCCTGCCAGTTTCGTAAAACAGCCTGCGTGATTAATTTGGCAAAATCAGACTCAACTTTGAAGTGGTCTAAACTTGTTCATTGGGTTTCCTCCTATCCCTAACTCTTTTCCAGCTACCGTATTGCTCAGTGGTACGGGTTACTAGGCACCTGTCGTTGCGCCCTTTTTGGGTACAGCATGAGTAGACATAAAAGCAGCCATAACAGTTGAGCCTGACATCCTCCAGCTTATGTGTCTCGCAACCTGTTGCGAGCAAGGTCACCCCAAGTTGTTCAAGACCACACCCCGGCTTACCACCCATGTGTGAAATTTTCATCCTTACGTCCGTGCGTCATCATGTCAAATTAAGAAGAACCCGTCGTTGAGCCGACGCTCGAATCGCTACAACAAGCGGACATGAAGGCCCAGTGTACATGGCTGCGCGAGCTTGCAACATCGTTAGCTCAATTGCGGCTCGTGACCGCCGTGTTGTGGATGGAGACGGAGTACACGGCTCTGGTTCCGGGCAGCGCGTCACGTACGGGACACCGACAGGCAGCGGGGGAGCCGCAGAGCGCCCTGACTTGCTAGAGCTAGCCCAAAGCGGCCGTGTGGGAGCAAAATCCGTGAGTGACGAGGACGACTACCTCGCATTGCCAGAGCTACTGCATCGAGCAGAGTCTGGTTACGAGGCCGTTCGACCGGTCAACCGAGTGCCTGGACTCTTTCCCATGAGCACCGACCTGGCGAACGCGTACGTCAAGCAGAATGCTGACCGGCGTCTACCGGCCCAGGAGGAGTATCTTTGGATGTCGTGTTTCGGAGCCCACATGGCTGCACTCTTCGTAGCTCTCGACGAGCTGCTACCCTATGTCCATGCTGCCAATCAAGACTTCAGCCCCTACCTCGCGCGCACTCGGAATCACGCCGAGGGCATCAACAAAGCGGTTGCTTACGTCTAGCCTCCGTGGCTTAACATGTGTAGACGTGTGCACGGTGACCAAGGTGTGCCGGACATACTGCGAGCCCAACATTTTCGGCCTGCCGCCGAACATTTGGGCTCTGCGATTTTCGGACACCTAACGAAGGACTAAGAGCGACGGTTGCCAGCAGCGCAAAAGCTACCGCTTCTGCTCGGGTGGCCGCAACGGTTGCAAGGCGCGGGCGTGGACGTGGGCGTGGCGGCGGTCGCGGGCGTGGCTGCGAAGGTGAGCACGAGTGACGGTGTAGGGCGCCTTTCGTCGGAGCTGCTGGCGCATTGCGAGGCCACCTTTCGTTGACCGCCGCAAAGCGCACCCTGGCAGCTCAAGGACGGGATGAGCGCTATTTGTCCGGACCGGACCCTCCCGCTGTAAAGGCTTCACTTAGACCTTCCTCGGTGCGGCGCTTCTTACAACTACAGCCGAGTGCGGCTCAACCATCTGCACACCTACACATGGCGGCTTAACAATCCGCCTCCCGTTATGCTTCACTCCAGTGTCGTTTACATGAGGCGTTCGGGTCGGACGAGCTAGGACAGCGGACCCTCGACCTACTCTCCAGCTCCCTCACCGCTTAGACGCTCAAGTCCTATGCCGGCCGACTGTCTCAGTTCGCGGAGTTCTGCCACGACTCCGAGAACATCAGCCCGCAGGAGGCGACCATTGCTACTATCATCCGTGACGTTGTTTGGATTGGTGAGCGGGCACACATTGGGGCTAAGTCGTTGCAGCCGTGCATGTCAGCAATCTACACGTTCTTTGAGATACACAACCTCGACCCGATCGCCAAGGACAACCAGCACCTTACCGCGGGTCGTCGTCGCCTAATGCTAAGGCAACACCGTCTAGAGGCTACCCCTTTGCGAGTCCCTCTGCCTGCTTATGTCGCTTTCAACTTCGTCGAGCGTGGCGAGTTGATTTGTGTCTGCTCCCTTTCCCCAGTACCAGTACGACTTCCGAGCCCTCATGGCTTCGGTTGTCAACTTCATGTTCTTTGCCATGGGACTTACTAGCGTGTCTTGCCGAGTGTGGAACGTGCATGTCGACGACTACAACATTACCCTGCAAGAAGGGCCGCGAGAATGGGCCGTGTGACAATTTTACGAGTACGATATACTACGAGTTAGTACCTGCGAGTACTCGCACAATGTGTACCTGTGACTACGGTTATATGAACTGTATAATGCCGCCAATTTAATGTGGTAAGCGTTGTGATAACCAATATCTTTGTATCGTCAAAACACTGTAGCATCTCGCCTTTGCACCACCGCTGCATACCACCTTTGTTTTTAGTCTCTCTCCTATTGAGACTGTCGCAGCCGCGCCGGTCGACGCGGCCCCGACGACCTGCGTGTACTGCTCCTTCCGGTGTCCGAGCACCCCCGCAGTGCACGTCTACTGCTCCACTTCATCGACCACTCACAGTCTGCCCCTGGCCCCTGTTGCCTTGGCCGAAACAACTTCTGGGCGCGGTCACCCCGAGCGAGCATTCCAAGTCTTGGACTGCCGCCGCCATGTCGGACTGGCTCTCTACGGCCGTTCGTCTTGTCGGTGCCCCCCGCCCCTCCGCGCCGGCACTTCACGGAGCGCACACATCCTTCGCAAGGGGACAGCATATCCCGCTAACGCCATCGGAACTCCAACTGTCCCACATTTGCTACCAAGGCGGCTGGGCCACTAACTCAAACGTCGTTCTGGACTACATCGACCCCAACGTCATTCCTTCGCCTGGCGCGTGGTTCTTCTTTGTCACATCGCGCCCCTCCGCCACTTCCAAGTCCAACAAGGCTCCGCAACGGTGGCCTTACCGGTGCCCCCTTCATGACCTAGCGCTACCCCTTCTCCGTCAATCTACCGCTTTCTCCGTTCGCTCATCACTGGCAAAACCAGACTCAACTTTGAAATGTTCTAAACTTGTTCATGGGGTTTCCTCCTTTATTCCTGACCGCTTTTCCGGCTACCGTGCTGCAGTGGTACGGGTTACTAGGCACCTGTCGTTGCGCCCTTTTTGGGTACAACACGAGTAGACATAAAAGCAGCCATGACAGCTGAGCCAGCCATGTTTTAGTTTCGATGCGTTACAAGCAGCGCCCCCCCGACTCTATTTTCCCTCTACGCTTTCACTTAACCTTCCTGCCACTTTCGGCTCTTATCCGTGTAAAACAGCCTGCGTGATTATTTTGGCAAAATCAGACTCAACTTTGAAAGGTACAAATCCACCACACGTGTACTCAAATCGAGGACTGTGAGGGGATATTCTAGTTGCCGATAGTTCTGTTTGTAGTGCGCATTTGTTAAAGCCCTGATGTAAAAATTAGATATTATTCTCACAATATATAGATGTACTCTCGCAGCGTGTCATCCACGGATCCTCCGCGGTTGTGATAAATGAGCGCGGCTATCAAAAGCTAGTAAAGCGCGGAGTCCACGGATCGATTCCCGGTGCGGGTCGGTTTGCGGATGTCACGCATTACATACGATATAATATGACTAACAGTGTCATATCACGAAACACCATAATGATATGACCAACTAACCATATCATATCATACCGTGGCCAGCTAGCAGTGCCAATCGCTACACCTACCTTTCCGGGGAATGGAATGTGAGGAGATAATCGCACGATATATAGATACACTTTGGCATAGTGTCATCCACGGGTCCTCCACGCAAAACCTACCTCGTGACAGTAAGTTGGTCGTATCATGGTTTTCGTGATATGACACTACGGTTAGTTGGTCATATAACATCCGAAAGCCGACCCATACCGGGAATCGATCCGTTGACTCCGCGCTTATTTACTGTCAAGAGGTAGCTTTTGATAGCCGCACTCTATCAAAAGCGCGGAGGATCCGTGGATGACACACTGCGAGAGTGTATCGTATATACCGTATATCGCATATATCGTGCATCGTGAGAATATTTCTTTCTGATATTCTCAATATATATAGATACACTCTCGCAGAGTCTCATCCACGTATCCTCCGCTCTTTGCTTTTTTTGTTTACGACCTAAACATCACAATGACCTGGTTGACCGAGAAACGTTTATTACGACCTGGAGACGAGTTGTCGGCAGGTATCACATCCATGCTCATGAGTTGGGGCAGCTTGCTATCAACACTTTGGCAATCGAGCATATGCTCTTGCGATGCTGTATCACCATATGAATTCCTTTGTGGTGATGTACACCTGCCATACTGGTGTGACACACTGTGAGATTCAGATGTGACGTAAATGTGCCCTACTGGTGACGAACGACGACATACGGGGACGATACGGGACGGACGAGGGACGTGGATTTCATACCCAGTAGCGACGACTATCGCGCGCGACCTGTAAAGTACTATATGAATTTCTCGTTTCCATAATTTCATCAAATTGATATGCGCACGCGGGCTCGCGTGTCGCCCGCCGACGCGGAGTACCCGGGCTAAGTACAGGCGGCTGCAAGTACTCGCTGCACATCGCTGCACATCGCCGCGGTGTGCCGCGATGTGCGGCACGACGGGCGGAGGTGTGGGCGGATGTAGGTGGTACGGTAGGTGGTAGGCGGTAGGTGGTGTTCGTAGGTGCGCGTTTTAATGCAGCCGCCCTAACTGCTGATGATTGTGTAACGCCCCAGCACGCGCATGAAGTACGGGGTCGCCTCACGGTCACCGCCGCTCACCGTTGAATCAAGCGCGGACAGCCGCGCACTCGCATCTGTGTTGCCTGCCGGTGGTGGGTTACATCCACCCCAACTCTCAACCCCCCCCCGCCCCCCGCGCGCGGCAGCAGGCATGCCGGCAAAGGGATGGATAGCGAGTGTGTCGAAGGATGGCGTGTACACATGCAAGCACTGCCACGGCATCGTGACGGGTAGTAGTGAAAGGACGGCGCGAGAGCGGCACTTCCGGAAATACCCGAACTGTAGCCACTCGTTGAAGCGTGCGGCTAAGTTGCGCCACAAGGCCGCCTTATCACAAGCAGCAGCAGCAGGGGCGGCAGCAGCAGCAGCAGCAACAGCAGCAACAAGCGCGGCAGCAGGAGTAGTTGCAGCCGTCGGAAACGGCCCGCCGGCGCCGGTCTCGGACGACGGCGGCTCGAAGGTGGACGATGTGATGGGCGTGGGGGAGGACCCCGTTGGCGTAGACGGTATGGACATCGACGCGCCTGCGTGGCCGCCGGCGGGCGTCGAACCCGCGATGAGGGCGTGATATGGAAAGGCGATCCCGGCGACTTCTACATGAAGGTCATCGCCAAGAAGTTCCGGGGAGTATGGCACTACGGCGTGATAACCGGCGTCGTTACCGAGTGGGTGTTGGAGGACTACGGCGGGGCGACCCAGTGGCGCGCTGTTTTCGAGGACGGTGACATTGTGGACCTTCTGCGTTCAGAGGTGAGTGGGCCCGGCCTGCGTGCTGGTGGCACCACTCAACTGCGGTTGTATGGAATCACACGCACCCGCCCGGTCGGCGTGGCAGGTTGTGGAGGCTATGGCGGCTGCCCAGGAGCACCCCCCTGTGGATGCGGACGGGGATGCTCGCTTGGTAACCGTCCATCAAGGCGATGACTTGTCCAGTGAATCACGCACCTTGCCCGGCGTGCGTTCAACACAACCCGGCTGGCGGAGGCCAAGCAGAACACTGGCTGCCATGGCGTGTGCCATGTGCATGTGGTCCTGGGCTATGTCAGCATGATCAACCTCTTCCCCCTCGCGCCGTTCCACCTGTTTTTTTTTGGCTTGGGAAGGGACTTATGGAGGAAATTTGTCACCGTGCAGGGCCACATTGGATTCCGAGCTATGAAGCAGGAAGACCGGCGCCAGGCTTTAGTCCCGATACCCAGCAACTTTGAACGCGGGTTGCGCCCTTCGTTTGCAGTGTCCAAGAATCGAAAGGTAACCCCCCCCCCCCCCCCCCGGGCGTGGGCGTGGGCGTGGGCGTGGGCGTGACGGCATTCCCCTCCATGACTGCAGGGTCAGGCAAGGTGACGGTGCAGTCCGGGTGGGTCATGGAGGACTGCTTGCACCACATGGAAACGTTTTCCATTCTTAACGCCGGTCCGCTGCTCGAGGAGGCCCGGGTGAAGGCGATCATGACCGAGAAGGAGCTTCGCGTCCCTAGGCGGTGCTTGGGCAAATGTACAAGCGCATGCAAGGAGCTGCGTGGTTCGTCACGCGGTGGGGGTTGCAGAATGTGGTGACGGAGGAGGACGGCCCCGAGCGCAAGGCGCAGGTGGACGCGCTCACTAGGGAGGGGAGGACTCGATACCCCGCGCGGCGCCAAGGCGCGGCGGCCGGGGCAGCGCGGCGCCAAGGCGCGGCGGCCGGGGCAGCGCGGCGCCAAGGCGCGGCGGCCGGGGCAGCGCGGCGCGGCGCCAAGGCGCGGCGGCCGGGGCAGCGCGGCGCCAAGGCGCGGCGGCCGGGGCAGCGCGGCGCCAAGGCGCGGCGGCCGGGGCAGCGCGGCGCCAAGACAGCGGCGGCCGGGGCAGCGCGGCGCCAAGACAGCGGCGGCCGGGGCAGCGCGGCGCCAAGACAGCGGCGGCCGGGGCAGCGCGGCGCCAAGACAGCGGCGGCCGGGGCAGCGCGGCGCCAAGACAGCGGCGGCCGGGGCAGCGCGGCGCCAAGACAGCGGCGGCCGGGGCAGCGCGGCGCCAAGACAGCGGCGGCCGGGGCAGCGCGGCGCCAAGGCGCGGCGGCCGGGGCAGCGCGGCGCCAAGGCGCGGCGGCCGGGGCAGCGCGGCGCCAAGGCGCGGCGGCCGGGGCAGCGCGGCGCCAAGACAGCGGCGGCCGGGGCAGCGCGGCGCCAAGGCGCGGCGGCCGGGGCAGCGCGGCGCCAAGGCGCGGCGGCCGGGGCAGCGCGGCGCCAAGACAGCGGCGGCCGGGGCAGCGCGGCGCCAAGGCGCGGCGGCCGGGGCAGCGCATACAGCGGAATCGGCGGAAAGGGATGCATTACAAGCTGTGGACGGCAGCCGCTGAAAACTATGCGGTCATGCCGCAACAACCCCAGCACTGGCTTCTGGATACCTCTGATCTGGCTGACGGCGGCGGGCTGCGGGATGCAGGGCCGCATGACTGAGGTGGCGGTGCTGGTGAGCCCGCAGAGTCTGCATGCGGCGGAGGCGGCGCAGCCGCATAGGCACTAGACAATGCTCTGAAGCGAGCCCCAATTGTCTGCCCAGCGCCTGCCCCAATGTAACGCACCAGCTTGGCAGCAATTGGCAGCTCTTTTGCCCCCCCCCCCCTCCACCCCACAGACACACTACCAATACCAGTTTCTCATCCCGGCGGGCAGTTGATGCGTATACCCAGGCTTGTGCGTACGCGGTGCGGGGGGGGGGGGGGGGGGGGGGGGGGGAATCACTATAGCTAAGCTAGTGATGTGAGATATGAGTGCAGCAACAGATATTGTGCAAGATATAATACGATGGCATGCAAGCGGGTCCCCGCTCTTCCACAATCATTGGCCCTGCTCCCTCTTGCCCCGCCCCCGGTGCCCTTTAGCTGCTCTCAGCATCCCGAGTGGGATGGGCGGGGCAGCGGTTGCTACCGAGTGAGGCGTAGCATCGTTTGCAGTGGCAACGCAGCCTTTCCGGTGTGACGCCGCCTGGATGTAACCCAGCAGTACGCGCAAAGTGCAAGTGCAAGCTGCTGATGGCGGGGATCCCGCGCGGGGGGGGGGGGGGGGGGGGGGGCAGCGGCTGTGGGATAGGCGCGGCAGCGGTTGCTACAGAGTGAGGCGTCGCATTGTTTGCAGTAGCAACGCAGCCTTTCCGGTTGCATAGTGTGACGCAGCCTGGATGTAACCCAACAGTACGCGCAAAGTGCAAGTGTTACACGTCCGTGTGCCCCACCCAATGACATTGCGCCCGACCTCACTGACGGCATGTCTCGCTCTCCTTCAGCTCCTGGGCCGTCCGCCGCCTCACCCTGCGCACCCTACCAGCCGCGCGTGCCTTCTCGGAAGCCTCACACACGGCGGCGCGAGTCGCGTCGTGGAACGCGTCCCTGACATGGCGGAACTCCGCCCTCTTCGTGGCCGTGGTCGGGCAGGGGACTGCCCGCCGGTGCCTGTGTGGGTGTGGATACTGCCCGGCCATTAGGGCTCCCGCCGCCTGTCGCTCCGCCGACCCACGCCGCGGCGTGTGCTGCGCCCCGCATAGTCGCCTCGAATATAATATACATGACGCGGGGACGGGGGGGGATTCGTGCGTTTCGTATGTCGGCGGAAAGGCGTGCGAAGCTGCGGCTGGCGAAGGTGGTGGAAGTAAGCGTGGCGGCGTCGGCGGCGTATTACCGTGCGTGCATGCGTGCGCAACCCCGCGGCAGCAAGCGCCGGACTCGGCGTGTGCCAGCGGCAGAGCTGCGAAGCCATGGACACGGTACGGGATGCCAAGTCTGGCTAAGCAACTGCCGAGGCTGGCGGCTTAACCCCCATGTCCGGCGGTTGAGGGACGGAAAGTGCGTAGAAGTTGATCGGGAAAGCGGGCATATAAGCCTGGCTGTGCTAGGTTCCTATTAAGTAATGACGGTTTGTGCTAAGTAATTCTTAGGGGTAGACCATGCAGCGCAGGTAGGGGGCGGTATAAATGAGGCCGGGCACATATACTGCTCCACGAAACGACACTGTCGCACGTGTAGTTGAATAGACGCCCCCCCCCCCCCCCCCCCCCCCCCCCCGCCGGGTCGGCCCGCCGACCCGCCACGGCATGTAATATTTGTCATGCATCGCTGGGGTATGTGTGAGTGGATGCCCCGCCGCCACATCCCCCCCCCCCCCACCCCCCCCCCCCCCCCCCCCCATTTACACTTGTGCACTCATAAAGTTTGGGCTGGTTTCGGAGCAATACATGTACGTATGTATATACATACAATGGAACGTAGGACCTGCGCGGAAAGAGGGGGGGCTGGCGGAATGCGTTGGGGGTGCGTAGAGTAGCGTGTTGGTGAGATTCGGGGTGCATCGGACGCCGGATGCCCATCCACCCAGCGTAAAAGACGCCTACGTAATATTCACACTATATATATTCACACGCAAATGTGTGAAAACCGGACATTCCGTGCCGGATGGGTGGGAATACGGCGTCCGATGCAGCCAAAACCCCAGCAACACGCTATTCTGTGCACCGCCAATGCACTCCGCCAGCACCGCCTCATTCTCTGTCGATTTCGAAAACGCCTTCACATTACCCACCGGTAATTGCAATTGCCACCGTGTAATGTTGTCACGATGTGCGCACACAACAACACTTACTACCGGTTCCGACGCGGATGGAGGCGAGGCTTGCGGAGTGCGTTGGGGGTGCGTAGAGTAGCGTGCTGCAAATAATTGGGGTGCATCGGACGCCGGATGCCCACCCACCCGGCGTAAAAGACGCGTAATATTCACACTTTATTAACACACAAATGTGTGAAAACCGGACATTCCGTGCCGGATGGGTGGGAATACGGCGTCCGATGCAGCCAAAACCCCAGCAACACGCTATTCTGTGCACCGCCAATGCACTCCGCCAGCACCGCCACATTCTCTGTCGATTTCGAAAACGCCTTCACATTGTCCACCGCTAATTGCAATTGCCGTGTAATGTTGTCACGATGTGCGCACACAACAACACTTACTACCGGTTCCGACGCGGATGGAGGCGAGGCTTGCGGAGTGCGTTGGGGGTGCGTAGAGTAGCGTGCTGCAAATAATTGGGGTGCATCGGACGCCGGATGCCCATCCACCCGGCGTAAAAGACGCGTAATATTCACACTGCTTTATTAACACACAAATGTGTGAAAACCGGACATTCCGTGCCGGATGGGTGGGAATACGGCGTCCGATGCAGCCAAAACCCCAGCAACACGCTATTCTGTGCACCGCCAATGCACTCCGCCAGCACCGCCTCATTCTCTGTCGATTTCGAAAACGCCTTCACATTATCCACCGCTAATAATTGCAATTGCCACCGTTTAATGTTGTCACGATGTGCGCACACAACAACACTTACTACCGGTTCCGACGCGGATGGAGGCGAGGCTTGCGGAGTGCACTTGCGGTGCACATACTAGCGGGAGACTAGACCCATTGTCGCTTATTTACAAGCACGGGCGGTGCTGCCAGACCTGATCGTCTACGGCCGATATAATATTCACACTATATTAACATCGGTGCACACCGCCGCACACCGCCGCACACCGCCGCACACCGCTGCGCGCGCACATTCGTCGCACACATTATCCCGGATTCACTCGCCGTATCCATTACGCCGTGCTACTTCAACAATAAACATTGCGAAATTACACCGACACAATGCCGCACCGACTAGCTCTTGACAATACGTGCATATAAATAGTAGTGGCGCGCTGCTCCTCGCCTCCGATGTGTCGTTGACTGCTGCGGAAGGCGGTCGTCGACTGGGTGTTAGTTTCTCCACCTCGGCCGCCCCCCCCCCCCCCCCCCCCCTTCACCGCTCACAGCGCCATGGCCGACCTCGCCCCCCCGGGCAAAAGTGGGCGGCGAGCCTTGTTGTCTCGCGTGTCCGCGCCGCCGGCATCGAGGAGGACGAGAAAGACATGAGGAAACCCGTGACAAGGTGGGCGCGCAACAAAACACTCCATCCTCCGCATTAGCACGCACCCACTCGTGGCTAACTTGTGCCGCGCGCAGGTTCGTCCGGGAGCGCCGTAAGGCCCACCTCAACGCCAAGGCTTCCACAGTGCCAGCGGCGCAACTCGTGGTGGCCGAGGAGGCCGCATCCTCAGCCGCTTAAAGGCGAAACGATTGTGGCTTGTTGTGGGTGTCTGGGCACAGGGGGCGTCCCGACGCCAAGGTAAGGAAGCTCATGGCGGCGTCGTCGACGGCACAGCCTCCCGGGGTGGTGAAGACACTGACGGATGACAAGAAGCGGGAGAGGCCAGTGAAGAAACGCCGAGGTAAGAAACTGACGGTCGCGGAGTCGGAGGCGGAGTCGGAGGCGCAGGCGGAGGCGGAGGCGGAGGCGGAGGCGGAGGCAGCGAGATCGTCGAAGCGGAGGGTCCCCCGGGCACGCAAGAACAAGAACAAGCAGTAGCCCCCGCCCCCTTTACCCCCCCCCCCCCCCCCCCCAGGCGGGAGCGGCTGGCGGCGAGGGGGGGCGGGGGGGGGGCGGGGCGGGCGTGGTCCCCCCCCCCCCCCCCCCCCCCCGGGCCACATCCCCCGATGGCAGCTGTCGCGAATATTGTAATTCAATCATTCTTCGGCAAACCGCTGCCTGCCCCCGCCCTCCCCCTCGCGAATATTTATGTAACGTGAGCACTCTTTGGCAAAACATGGCAGCCAAACCGCCCATCTGATGACCTTTGATCGGACGGCTGGCAGGCCCGATCAGCAGTACTAGTACTGCAAATTCCCCAGTGTTACCAAGTACGTACGGCTGCGATTTGCGCTCCCATGTACTAATAGTCGTAGTTATCCACAGGACGACTAGGGTTCGTGCCCGGGTACCGGGTACCGGGTACTACATCCCCGGTACCGGCGTAATAAATATATCGCGTACTACCCGGTACTACACGGACAACCTTGTACCTTGTACGTCAGTGCCATGTACGCTTCACCGGGCTGGTACGACTGCCAGAATGATGACAAAAAGGATTTATCGCCCGCCGGCAATAACGCCGGATGTACTCGCACGTAACTGGATGGACGTGCCGCCACCAGCAGCAGCCTTCACGGATAAATAATAGTCGCTAGGAGTAGTGCTTCGTCACCTGTATGTCACATCTGAATCTCACAGTGACAGTTATAATGTATTGTAACTTGTCATGCGCTATCTTTGGCATAATACAGTACGAGAGCCGGTACCACTGAATGATGTACATTCTACGGGTACTAGAGTACGAGTGCGCGCATGTCACGCGCACGAGTACTCGTATATCGGCCTGCTGTATTATATATAATTATGTCTGCCTGTCTGTCAGATATATTCTATTCTTGACAGTGCAGGGCATATGTTATGTATTGCCGTACAATGACGGGGCTGACGTTCTGCCTTCTGTCTGACTCTCCATGGTGACGCCCTTTGCAGTGGGCGTGCTGCTAGTGGTCGGCATGGCCTGATGGCCAATGCCGACGATAGCTAGATTATTTGTAGCAGCGGGTGGTGACAACTTGTAACAATTGTTCTATGCTGAAAAACACTGTAGCCTCTCGCCTCTGCACCACCACTGCACACCCACCTTTGTTTGTCCTTGCAGTCTCTATCCGGCTGAGACTGTCGCACTGGTTTCGGAGCGAGTGTTAGCTCCAGATTCTTCAAGTCTTCCACTGCAAGTACTCCTCGTTTGTTGTATAATGAGTGACGTGATGAGGCGCAAGTTTTCGCGCGCACAACTGGCGGCTCGAGAGCGGGACGCAGACACTAAGCTACCCTTCGACTGCGGTGTCACAGCATCTGTGATTGTTACTTCAGGCACTGGAGCTGGTGCTGAGCGTGACATTATGATGACTGTTGAACCGAATCATAATAACACTGCTTTTCTGCCCTGTGGGACCTCGACACTTATCGACCTGTCAGTTCGCGAACTCGCAGTGCGTATGCTGCAAACTGAAACCGGGATCACGATGAATCCGGCTGACCTGAATCTCTTCGACTGTGTGACTATCGATGGAACCGACTGCTTTCTGTACGAGGCTCGAGTGAATTATTATGAGCTGAAGAATGATACTCGTTGGCCATACCGTGCTGAGCAGCTGGTGAACGATAATCTGATACCGTTTGTTGGACCTCAAGTAGCGGTCGACCCGCCTGCTGATAATGGTCCTCGTTTCCCTGATCGAATCACTGTCGAACCTGGCAATGGTCGCCCGTCATATACTACCGAGATAGCTGCGCACCTGCGGGGTAAATGGTGTCGTGCCGTTCCCTATGTCGCATCGCAAGCCATACACTCGGCAGTCGTCGACAAGTGGTCGAACGTGTATAAGGCCGTTACGACTTCTGGTATATGGACCAACAAGAGCTACCCTGGCGTACCTGTTACTGTACCGTTCCGTTTTGGCTTCGACGAGTCACCTTTGTGGGAGGTCGTCGACGACTACATGGCTGTCGACATAGCGACCGAGTTCTACTGTATGGAGCTGAAAGAACGACTACCTGCTACTGCGACCGAGTTCGTCATAGCCGTTCGTATATCGGCTCAAGTACATGACCTTCAACGAGAAGACTGCATCTATAGCTTCATATGCATATGAATCGATGCATCTATAGGCTCATATGCATCTGCATCTGCATCTATAGCCTGCAGGTGGTGATCGCAGGACGTGCTGGAGCGCCCGCGACTTCCGCCGAGTACGCGCCAAGAATATTACGACATACTGGCGATAATTCGGCAGGAGCTGAGCAACGAGCCGACGACCGTCGAGTGTACGGCGGGCCTTTGTCATCCGGAGCAGCGGAGCTCGGCGCATCGCATGTTTGCTAACCGAGGAGAAGCGCGGAGGAGTCGACGTGTCGACGCGCTGATCGACGACCTTTGCTATGGTCTTTTCAGTGGCGACCGCTCCCTCGGCAAGTTGCCTCGGCACATCCAAGGTCAGTACGCACTTTACGCACTTTAGATGATGATGATGATGTACCGTCAGATTCTACTCGTGCCCCTGTAGATGCACCTACTGATACGTACTGGTAGTAACGCATCAGATATAGATACGAAAAGCATACTCGTTACAGCAGCTCGAAAATTGTCGGGTCGTCGTCGAGTAA
Source organism: Tetraselmis striata (assembly GCA_006384855.1). Taxonomy (NCBI): domain Eukaryota; kingdom Viridiplantae; phylum Chlorophyta; class Chlorodendrophyceae; order Chlorodendrales; family Chlorodendraceae; genus Tetraselmis; species Tetraselmis striata. Next base: position 377,737 of record VCJN01003259.1, on the reverse strand, counting down.
AAGCTATATCCGTCGTAAATATGTCCAGACTTCTAGTACACATACTGGTGTTACCTGGAGACTGGTGGATCGTATCTTTGACCCCCTCTATGATAAGTATAAGTTTACTTTAGAGGGATGTGCAGATTATGAGGGATTGAATACCCATAAGGATCTGCCATTTTGTTCTGGTCAACGAATCAGTTTTAGAACGGGACTTAGCTGGTGAACGAGTATATATACATCCACCATGGAACAGAGTAGAACAAATTGCTGCTGCACACTTTGAACAGTGTCGTAAAGCTAATCGTAATGATACTCTGGGTGTTTTTATACTACCAGCTTGGGAGAAGTTTAATGCTATGACAAAGCATTAGAAACTAATCCAAGAGTTCCCGGCTAGAACGCCTATGTTTACCCGTTTATCACCAGATAATGCTACTGTCCATATGATGTTCGCCCTGTGCCGTGGCCCATTCGTATATGGCTGGTGGACAATGAATGTAGTATACCTGATGATATTATGGATGAATCCTGCTCACCTAATGTTGATGGGGAGGTGTCTGCGGACACTCAGGATTTTAACGTGGAGTCAGAAAATGTCAACCAAAATATTTTTGACTCAGAAACCGTTAATGTGTCGGCTGATAATGTTGATAATGTATCACAACCAGCTACTGTGGCTTCATTAAGTAAATGGGACGATCCCAGGCCACTATTAAAGGTTGAAATCAGCTTAAATACCTGTGCTCATGTAGATGCATTGGTAGATAATGCAGCATCACTGAATTTTGTTTCTGAGGACTTTGTCCGTAAAAATAATATTCAGATTGAGAAACTTCAGAAGAAAATTCCGGTTCGTCTTGCTAATGGTCAACGTGTGAGTTGTACACAGATCGTTACCATTACATTTGATATAGCAGGACACTCTTTTGAGAACCGAGTATTTATGTTCTTCGAGAACTCAATGTGGCTGATGTTGTATTAGGATTAACTTGGCTTGATGAAGCGCAAGTATCTGTACAATATGGGGAGAATCGTATCTTAACCCTAATTGATGGTACAGAAATCCAGTTTGAAACAATAGAACGCCGACCCGCATGTAGTTCGGTTTCTGCAATTAAATTGATGACATTAATGCGGAAAACGGCGAGGGGAGGGAAAGCAAAGCCCCGTGTGGCTGAGTTCTATTCTGTCCAAATAAGTGTGATTAAGGATGACCCTAATCTGCATTTGGATGATGCAATGCTACCTGAGCATGAGGAGGCTGTTCGTAAAATTCTTTGTGATGAATTTCCGGATGTGTTGCGACCGGTTGATAGTGCTCCGCAGCATCGACCATGGGACCATAAGATTGATCTTACTGGTACTATGAAGAAACAACGTCTCAATCGGTTGTCCCCGGCTGAGCGTGCCGAGTTAGATCGCCAATTAAAATCAGCTATTGAAGCCGGACTTGTACGTCCTAGTCAATCTGAGTTTGGCTCGCCTATTCTTTTTGTTAGGAAGGCGGATGGATCTCTCCGGTTATGTGTAGACTTTCGTGGTCTCAATGATGTTACTCGGAAGGATGCGTATCCCTTACCGCGTATTGATGAAACTCTTGATGAGTTGAGAAAAGCTCGATGCTATACCCATTTAGATTTAGCCTCCGGTTATTGGCAGGTTGCTATAGCTGAGGAGGATACATCTGATGGATTATTAAAATGGACTGTTATGCCATTTGGGTTATGCAATGCCCCTGCAATTTTCTAACGTATGATGAATGCTATCTTATGTCCCTTTTGCGTAAATTTGTTGTTGTATATCTTGATGATATTTGTATATATTCAGAGAATTATGTTGACCACTTTGAACATATATTCGTATGGTAGTGGCGAAATTATCTGAACATAACCTATGTTTGCAACTAAAGAAATGTTTCTTTGGTATGACATCTATGGAGTATTAACTATGGGGATATACTGTATCGGTGGTAAAAGTTGGCATGTGCCAAAAACTCAGAGCGAAGTGCGAAGTTTTGTACAATTTTGCAATTTTTACTCTAGGTTTATTCACCATTTCAGTGATCTAACCACTCCTTTGACAGATTTGTTACGTAAAACAAAACCAGCCGTTGTAGACTGGAGTCCTTACTGTCAGGAAGCTTTCGAGACTCTTCGTCTGCCGTTGATTTCCGCACCTTGTCTGACCATACTGTGGAAGTGGGCATTGATGTGACGTTCTACCGCAGCGACAGATGCGTCCAACGTAGGGCTAGCTGCAGTAGTATTGCAGGACTAGGGAGGAGGCTCTCAACCAGTGGCATTCTGGGCGCGGAAGCTGAATACAGCTGAGCGTGGGAATACTTACTCTGCTTATGACCTAGAGGCATTAGCCATCTGTGGGTCTATTAAGCATTGGATGTGTTACCTTGAAGGTTGCCGTCGATTCCTTTGTTTCAGACAATGACACCCTACGGCATTTGCTCAGGCAACCTACAGAACGGATGAATAAGCGCTAAGCTCGCTATGTTCGCGACTTAAGCCTTATGTTGGTTCGATGTCCCTTGCGTACAGAAAAGGCAAGTGGAATAAGGCAGATCCGTTGTCTCGTAGACCGGATTTTTAAACCGTTAAGTTTCGGTGGCCTTTATTGGACCGGGGATGTGCCGGACGCGGTTGAGACACTTGAAGGTGTACACACCCCACTGTTTTCTGCCATAGCTTCTATGAGTGTGAGTGCTCTAAAGCTTAGTGATGACATACTCGACATGATAAAAACGGGGTATGTGGCAGACGACTTCTATTCCGAATGGGGGGGATGGATGAAGTCGGGACATGTGTCCAAACGCGACGGATTGTTTTGGAGACATAAATGCCTATGCATCCCTAATAACCGTCAGCTCATTAACAAAGTATTGTATGAGCTACATGATACTACTGGGCACCGGGCTGTTCAGAGTACCTTGGCACGTGCCTTGGATCGTTTTTGGTGGACGCGTATACGTCATGACGTGAAAGCCTATTGTGATAATTGTCCAACCTGTAGGCGGGTACGTTCTCGTCCGCAGCCGGCAGCACCGACGCAGCCGCTTCCAGTGCCGCCACGTCCATGGCACTCGGTTGGTTTGGATTTCATTACCGATTTACCTGTGAGTAATGGTTTTGATGCAATGTTGGTTGTTGTATGCCATCTAACCCGTCAAGCACATTTTATTCCGACGATTAAAACTGTGACTGGTGAATATTCAGCTGAATTATTTCTGAAGGAAGTATACAGGCTGCATGGTTTACCAAGGGTTATAATTTCGGACCGTGATCCGAGATTTATGTCGTCTTTTTGGCAGACTTTGTGGCGTCGCCTAGGCACTAAGTTAAACATGTCTAGTGGCCAACATCCTGAAACGGATGGTCTGACTGAAAGGATCAATGCCATTGTCTGTGAACTGGCTCGAGCGTTTTGTTGCTTTGATGGCACCAATTGGGTTGATCAATTGCCGTTGATGGAATTTTCGTATAATTCTAATCGTGCACTTGGTATTGAGCATACACCGTTTGAGGTTAATTACGGATTTAATCCTGAAACACCTCCTGACTTATTGTTTGCCATGAGGCCCACAATACCTGTGTCAGTCAGTGCTCAACAGAAAATCCAGAATATAAAAGACATCCATGACTTAGTCAAATCGATTTTGGCAATTCATAAGGATGAGTTGACTGTTCGTCCTACGGAAAGGCAACAGAGGGATGTTCCCGTTTTCAATGTTGGAGATAAAGTGAGTATTGTAACTCGCTTTCTGAAAATCAAAGGCCAACCTAACCAGAAGTTAATGGATAGGCAGTTGGGTCCTTTTCCGATTATTGAGAAGATTGGCAATTATAGTTTCCGGTTGCAGTTGCCTCCGGGGATGAAGTTGCATCCGGTTTTCCATGTGAATAGTTTGCGGCCTTGTCCGACTGCATCTATTCGTCCGGTTGTGCCAATGGTCACGGGTTCTGAGGAAGATCCTGACAGCCAGGAGTTTGAAATTGAAAAGATATCCGCAGTCAAAGTTGGCTTGATGCCTGGCCGCAAAGGATCTCAATTGCAATTTCTGGTGCACTTTGTAGATAAAACTATTGCACATGTTTGGCATCGTTTGTTTGATGTAAAACGAACTGTTGCTTTGCAAAGTTTTCTGGATACGCCGATGTGGCTGCAATTTGCTGAGTCAGATGAGTTTCTGCAGCATGCGGCTAAATATCCGGCTAGAATTCCAACTGCAAATTGAATACTGCTTTATGTTGTCCAAGGGGGGAGAGATGTAGTGTGACAGTTATACTGTATTGTAACCTGTCATGCGCTATCTTTGGCATAATACAGTACGAGAGCCGGTACCACTGAATGATGTACATTCTACGGGTACTAGAGTACGAGTGCGCGCATGTCACGCGCACGAGTACTCGTATATCGGCCTGCTGTATTATATATAATTATGTCTGCCTGTCTGTCAGATATATTCTATTCTTGACAGTGCAGGGCATATGTTATGTATTGCCGTACAATGACGGGGCTGACGTTCTGCCTTCAGTCTGACTCTCCATGGTGACGCCCTTTGCAGTGGGCGTGCTGCTAGTGGTCGGCATGGCCTGATGGCCAATGCCGACGATAGCTAGATTATTTGTAGCAGCGGGTGGTGACAACTTGTAACAATTGTTCTATGCTGAAAAACACTGTAGCCTCTCGCCTCTGCACCACCACTGCACACCACCTTTGTTTGTCCCTGCAGTCTCTATCCGGCTGAGACTGCCGCACTGGGTTCCGATGTGGTGGCACCTTTAGGAATCAATCAATGGCGTGGATTGTGCTCAACCGATCGTATCCCCAGGGGAACGCCCTAAGTGCGGGTCATGGTCATGACTGCCACTTGTCTCAATAATCGGTTCCAACCCGGAGGCAAGATCCATTTAATTCTGGCAAGGTAGAACCCGTCATGATGAACCACGTGACAACATACCGCCGTGGGTGCCATGTCTTCGGAGGGGTACTGGTTCACACGGTAGTCCGGCTTTGAGAGTTCCTCTCAACAATGCACAATGATCATTGCCCTTTACCAACATGTCCGCTCTATTTTGCATCGGGGCCACAACATGATGTGGTCTTTGGGTCTTCCATGTTCGGGCCATCAATGGCGTAACATACATTGTCATTCACACATACATATATCGCCTCCAAAACACATACAAAAACCTCAACCACCTTTTGTGTCATTATTATATTATACCTGTGACACACCAAATTCCCTGTCGTTGACTAACATTCACTTCGGAGTTTCAACTCTGAAAATCTGCCATGCTGATTTTTCAGCGTGTGACTGTCACCTGACAATGACATGTGTTGTTGCCTGCATTTGCTGCCACAACACTTACTGCGCTGCCATACACGTTTCCACATATATCACCGCCAATTGACTGCGGGGAGGAATGTGAGGAGATCATGTATGTTAGGGTCACAACCCTAGATCTCGACCTCACTAAATGCCCTCCTACGTAATCTCATTGGCACTGCTGACTAGATTACCATACACGCTTGATAGCGCCGGCGTGGCATCCCGCCGACTGCTGAGTATATACCGCAGCGCAGACCACCTACTCGAAAAAATAAGTATCAATTTTCACCACCACCAACATTCGAGCCGACCATCTCGCCACAAGGACGCGCGCCGCCTTCGCGGGCGTTATTGTTTATCTGAGAAACAATGCCGCGGGATGTAAAGCAGTAATGTACGCGGGATTTCGGAGGTAAAAAATCGAGTCGTATTTAGTGTATCAGTACAGGATGGTAGTGTGGAAGTACCCGGGTAGTACATATGTTGAATGTTGAATGTTGCAGCTAGCACCGGTAATCACATAGGTCGCTGGTATATCTCCACTTCGCAGTTGCTGTAGTGGGCGTTTCCTATTGCCTTTTCGGGTGATTTCTTCATCTATCACCTTTTGCAGCTACCTCATGTAGTGATTTTAAAATCACATATATATGATACATATTATGTAGTCAGGGTATCACTAGTTTACTACCCGAGGGTGCCGATTAGCGCGCACGTACATAATACGGGATAAATAACCCTGCGAAAAGGTCCCCTATCATTATTAATCCCACAGCATTGAGAATTATTGTTATAAAGAAGTCTGAAATCGGGCGGCTGCCTGCAAGTGTTGTTTTCCCCGCATCCGGACGTACTGGCGGACTGGCACCACTGAAACCCTTGCATGCAGCGGTGTCTCTATGACGGCGGCCGCTTCGGCGCAGCGATCGGAGATAGGGGAAGCCCTGGATATCCGACGCTCCGTTGTAGTCATCAACGCCCGCCACAGCATTCCGCACGACTAAGTAAAGGCCAGTGACGGGATTTCCAACTCGGTTAGATGATTACATGAGCTAGACGCAACATTCAAGTCCACAACAGAAATCCACACAGAAATCCAACTCGGTTAGATCACCGTCTGAAACACTTCCATCAAAATACCCGCCGGCACTTACCCCGAATGATGAAATGATTACGCCCGTTTGAGCGTCGGCCCATTCGAGTAATGCGAGCTGGGGCCCCATCCCCGAAGTCCGCCCCATCATCTTGCCTGCGATATTTGTGATGTACCCGGGTAGCAAAACCAGGTAAGGATTACTGCCTGGTACGTACCGGTCGGCACTACTGGTAGCAAGGCGATACCTGATGGCACAGTAGTAAGCCTCGTGACCAAAGTTCGCGGTACTATCTGTACTGATAACGCTACATACAGGTAGATTAATTACATGAGCTAGCAGCAGAAGGCGATATCGGAAATCACCAAAATAAAAGGCAATCAGAAAGATGGAACTATATAACACTGATAAGAGTAGCCTCCATGACATTATGATAAGTAATCCTTAGTTCTATTGATAGATTTAATCTGACTCACAGAGTGGCAGGCAGGAGTTTGAGATATGCATCGGCAACTGACGCATGCAGGCATCATACCCGTACTTGTTACCAAACTGGCATTTCATTTTATAATGTTATAAACTACTTTATTATGTGGTTTCTCAAGATGTACGGGATAGCCCTGGAGCGGCGCGCCAGTCGCGCGCGCGAATGATTTCGGGGGTTGGTTAGGGCCACCACGTGCCACCACGGCGGACAGACCTTTCACTCTCCTTTGCTGTGGCACGCTCCATCGAGTGCAACACAGCAAAGTCGCTGCATTTTTTGCAGGGCAGGGGGCGGTCTTCCGCCATCGTACCATGTACGGTGAGCCAGGCCTTTCGCCCCCCCCCCCCCCCCTACGGGAAAAACCCGTTAGGGTTTGTGTGGTTAATGGACGCGCGCCGCTTGCGACGTGCTAACTTCTACCCGCGAACGAGGTGATGATTACTCGCCCAACGCGAGGAGATGACGAAGTGGCAACGCTTCCGCCCATTCAGCGGAACAAGGTCCAAGCCCTTCGACCAGTGTCGACTAATGGTAACCCTTGGCTGCCCCTCCCGTGTGAGCATGGCTCGATCCGTACTGGCCCCTACTTGGCGTAGGTACCCAGATGCGGTTAGATTGGGGCGCATGCCGGCGGCGCATGCCAGTCGTCTAGGACAGATTTGAGAACGAAGTGACATGTGGCATGTGGCAATTCTATCGCCACGTGGAACATGGCTGATCCCACGCCGCGGCACTTCTACTATGCTACGCGCCGTGGACCCTGACGCCGACATGGAGAGGGCAGACCGAGCGACATGGCGCTCTGCTAGCTCCCCTCGCGACATTCATCGCGCCAATTCCCGTACCCCCGACATCGTCCCCCTTTATGAGACATTGCGGCCGTCGTAATCTCGGCAACTGGCAAGCCGATAGGGCGAGTCGCAATGTTCTCAGACAACTAGATATCTAGAGTTGTACGCGTACGTTCCGTTCTTGGACGGGCTTGCCCCGCCCCCCCCCCCCCCCCCCCCCCCCCCCACCCCCCCCCCCCCGGCTTTTTTCATCGTCAGGGGTATCAATGGAGGATGCTACTCCGGCCCAACTGAAGTCTATGGACGGTGAATTGGCTCGCTTCCAGGCCATCGGGGCATCGGCGCGAGGCTACTGCTCAAAATGGGTGCGAGGGTGTGAGGGCACACACATATTAGCAACGCCCCTTGCGGCAGGAACCACGGGCGGCTGCAATAGTGATGTAAAAGATCATTTACCTTCAAGGTGCCAACATACTCCCAAAAGTGCTTGACTACCATACCCCAGCAGTAGTACATGTGCTATCGGCAAGGGCCAGAAGTCAACATAGCTTATATACATCAGCCAACGCACAAATGGAGACATGCATGAAGTGCCGGCTATCGTCTGCACGATGCGCCATGCGCCGGGCTGCATTGCTAGATACCGGAGATCTGCGCTGGACAGCTTCAGGTGGCTGGGCATCTCCGACGTAGGCAATGCTCGGTTCATAGTCATCGTCGGCAGTCTTTCCCTGCGATGCCTCCATTGCCATCATGTGCACGCCGTCTGTATAGCCGTCGCAGTAAAGGGCGTCTGGACGGCAGACTCCGAAATAAGTAGTACTTGCCTGCACCCAAAGCCGCCCATATATACGATCAACATCATCCATCTAGAGTAATAATACGATATCTGCATGCAGACACATAAAGCATGCACAGTCATAACTTTTTTCTTGTCCCTGCCCTCTTTACTATGTAGCCGCGAGTAGGAGCAGCCGTGCCACGATGTAACTTCAACACGTTTCATAGCCTTGAAGCGTCCAGGCATGCATGTCAGCAAAGAAGGCGCCAATGTATATATATCGGCAGTCTGTCCATCATCCTACATTGTGCAGATCGGTGTTATATGCCGGAATCAGCCAATCGCATGCCAACATGCCCACTTCAAGTTGACAGTGGGTGCACACCTGACGCTGCGCAAGGTAAGGCGCGCTTTGGACTTCTTGCCATCGTTGTTAGTCACCGGTACTGAAGTCATACCTCGCGCCAGCGTCTGCTTCACCGTCGTTGTCGCTGCGGCTGTCGTTAGAGGGGTTGCCTTCCACAACCCCCGCGAGAATGCCTTCGGCGTCGCTATCGGCATCGCTGTCGGCGTCCAAAAGTTCGCGTAGCTCATGTAGGTGCACATGCGCGCAAGCATGTAAACGATCGCGCGCGTAACCGTCATCTTCAGCAGCAAATCATCGTTTGCACCTTGCCGGTGCGATATTTTTACCAATACCTCAACTATAGGGCAACAACGAGGGCAAGCACCCCGCCCGGAAAGCACCGTCGGTGGGTGCGCAACGGGCGCACCGGTGGTAGGTCGTCAATGGCGCCTTGAGGCAACCTCCGAGTGAAATCGCTCAGTTGGTCTGTCGTTAGGTGTAGCGGTTGTATCTCCGACTCAGTGAGCTCTTCCGAGTCGCCGTCGTCGTAAATCACCTTCATCACCAGCTCCCTATCCGCCGGGCTTGCGTCCTCGTTATCCCATCTCCAATTGACGACATGGATGTTGGATGTTAAAAGAGGCCGCACCACACGCGCAGCAACGCATTTTCTTGGTCACCTCTACCCAATAAGTGCCCTCGGAAGGCGTCCAGATCTCCTTCCCCTCGCTCTGGAATACGGCGCTTGGAGTTGCCACGCCCCATGGCACACCACTACTCGGCGCCAGCGGCTCGCATCGGCGGGGGTTGGTAGGGGCTGGTCACTGGCGCTCACGCTGATGCGATGCATGGTGAAGTGTCTGCGCGACTTAAATATAGCCGGTTTGAGACCTATAGGGTACCGCTAGGCCGTTGCGTCGTCGACATCAGGTGGTCGGGAAAGCTTGGCTTTAATGCCAGTAGTGCCGGTGTGGCGCCGGCAATATATTTCCGGATAGTAGCGCATTTTTCCATCGCGGTAGTTAACCAGCTGTTACGGTTAATGACTAGTTTGGGAGTATCATTAACTGTGTCAGCCGGAATGGCAAGGCATGCAGTTGCTAACATGAACCGGCACAGCTCGCGCGAAGACATCGAGTTTGCCGACTCAACATATGCAACGGGCATGAATAGGAGATCCGCCGTGCACGGATTGCACCAGCTCGCATGGCTCGGCCGCACTGTCAAGAGCTGGCTTGTTCTCTACAATAAGGGCAAGGCAATAGGCATGGGATGGGGGATAAGGTCGGCAAGTACAAAAAATTGTCGATTATTGACTTACAATTCGAAATCGAATCTAGGGTGGCCCCAAATCGTCATTAACCGGCAGGGCGGTGCAAGTGCAGCTTGGTTATCGTCCCCTTACTTAGATGCCTTGTCGCATGCATGTCGGAGCTTGTGAGGCGCTAAAGTGCAGTGTAGCGAGTCCCAACGAATACTGGTAGCCGCGCGAGTCCAATGTATTATGGAGATATGTGCGATGCTAATAAATAAAGCATCGCACATCTCAATGAAACAAGTATACATGATAGCGGCGACATCACAGCATGTAAGCCCCCCCCCCCCCCCCCTTCTGTCAGCAGTTTATGCACCATATACATCATGCACCATGCAAACATACACAGCCCGCAATAAAAGGGTGGCCTGGTATTGTACCAAACAGCAATACGGACAAATAATCGACGACTCGTAGCAACCGGGAAAATAATCGGAAACACCTCGCATGCAGTAAAACTAAAGTAAAAGTAAAGTTTGCTCCGGGACATCTATCGGCGGAAGCCGCATCTTCCGTACCTTTCCGGTCACGATGTTATAATAGGAGGATTCCGACGTCCGGGCCGACCGCATGAGGTCTCCCGTACGACACATGTGCTCCGCGGTGGTCTATTTTTGCATCTGGCTCTAGAAGCCCCACGATCTCCCTGCTACTTGCCTAATCCGCGACGATAGCGCGCGGCAGTGGCGCGCGCGACAGTGCCAGTGAGCGGGCGCGGCAGTGGGCGGGGGGAATAAATTATTGACATCCGGTTTCGGCCGGGACCGCCACGGAAGCTTTGTATGGTGGCAATCTAATATGTAGCGAGCATAATTGGCACCAATTTCGCGCACCACAAACTTCGCGGAAAATCTTTTTAACAGAGGAATAGCTCAAAAACTGCGATGAATATCCATTGTAACCAAATTCTTTTTTCTTGTAGCCCTTCTCTACAGCTTTCAGAATCACATGGGGTTTCATTTGGGATTGTGAATCTGCGAGTCGCAGCGGCGGCCGACAGCTGGGCCGGTCAGCAAAAGCCGCATGTGCGGCGACCAGATGTTAAGCATCGCACTTCTCCCTCCGACCTTCTGGCCGCGCCCAGGTGGTCGACAACCCCCACCCGTGTCGTGGGACCTCCCAGGACCTACTTCACGCAACATACCCAGGGGGTAGTCGTCGGTCGGTGCGAAGTGTTTTTGCACGACTCTTGCGATGTCGAGACTTGGGCGAGCGGCGCATGTGGCCGCGCTCGGCGGTGTTTTTCAAAAGTATGTCTCTCTCGCAACTCTATGGCAGTCCGTCTTCCTACTCGCTCGCCTTGCTCCGATCGTCGATGTCGCCGTCTTCAAGATCCACGCAAGGAGGCAGCGCAAGCTTCTACTGTCCAAAAACCGCCCGAGCGTGCGTGCTGGTCAGTATCGAACATGGGGCGATCACTGCATGGAGTAGTGCGCGATGGCAGAGCTGACACAAGCAGCCCAAGCCAAGTAGAGCGGCATCAAGTTCGACATTCGAGCTACAGCGAAGAAGTTGGGCGTCCCCGAGTCTACCCTGCGTGGCTACTTCAACTCCGATGCAGGAATGAACGGAGCTAACGTTGGCAGAGCCGCTGTGTTGTCCAAGGACGAAGAAGAGCAAGTGGTGCAAACTATCATGAAGCAGCACGCTGCCGGCCTATCTCTGAACCGTCCAGCCAGCTCGAGTCTGCGAAGCAGCGAGTGGAGCAAGCGGCCTAGTCAGCACAACATGCAGCGACGCACGCCAACAGGGCAACCGAGCGAGTCTCTGACACTTGCCCGTGATAGGGCCGCTGCCAAAAAGGCGGCTGAGAAAGAGGCCAGACTCGCAGAGAAGGCAGCGACACGTCAAGAGTTGGTGGCGAGCGGGTGAATCACATGTAACGACATCTTGAACTCACCCGCCCCGCGGCCGATGCAGCGCAGCAACTACGACCCACCCACCCTTGTGGCCCACTCTCGGGTGATTCTACTTACTGCATGGTGGACTGGGCCGGGTTGGGGGTTGGGGGCGCTTCAGTCGGGCTGTGACGGTGCCTAGCGTTGTGGGACGTTGCGATGACGGGTCGCATGTTCGGCTCGCGGGGCGGTGCGCGAAGTTAATATAAGACGCGTTTTTTTTCGGCTTGGCCTACTGACCCGGCGATACCCACCTATCGGTCTATCTTATGTCAATGGGGGCCGCCCGACCATCCCCGGATAGCTTAGATGGTCTTGGGGATGAGACAGGTCCGTGCCCTATCATGCCAATACCCTAATCGGAAACCTTGCTTGGTACCGTCACTAACAGCGCCAAAACCGGAAAATGCTCGCTAATCCTTAATGGTGGCAGATTACGGAACGCGGGCGAGCCGTGCATGTCATTGCGACTACCGAGCCTAGCATAAAACTGGATATTACACGGTACATCCGGCGATTACACGCCCATTACGTGGGAAAATCGCGATTACGGACCATTACAGTATAACTACGAGACAGTCCGGTAGGCTAGTGGGCGTACCAAGACTGCCCCCCCCCCCCCCCCCCCCCCCCCCCCGCCCTTCGGGCGCCACACGCCCGAGCCTCTGGCGGCCGCGTAACGACGAGGCCGACCGGTACTTCACTGAGGCCAACGAGACCGCGTCGCGCGACGAGTACCGCCACATGTTGTGCTATGGCGTCTACCGCGCCGCCGCTAACGCGGCGGCTAAGACAGCTATGGCTAAGCTTCGCGGGCCCGATACCCCCACCCAAGACACCGTCGACGCCCTCGACCACCTACTCGACACCGCGCATCGCACACTCGAAGCAGTGGGCGACGTGGATGAGGCCATGGCACACTCGAAGCAGTGGGCGACGCGGATGAGGCCATGCTTACCTATCTTCGACGCTTCAAGGCCAAGAAAGCTCTCACCCCCGAGGAGCAAGTCGCCGAGCGACTCATCTACTCCCGAGTCTTCGACACCGCCGACCATGAGCGCTCCACCAACGTCGTCGACGGCCTCCTGGCATCGCTCGAGGACAATGTCGGCCTCGCGGTTGTGGCTAAGGCACAAACGCCAGCGACCTTCAAGATGCAGGCAGCGGAGCGCGACACCGACCGCGACAAGGCGTGGAAGGAAAAGGACAATGCGGCGCGCGAGAGACGGGAGCAGCAACGCCATGAGGCGGACGCCAAGAACCGCGACAAGAACGGCGGCAAAACCGGAGACAAGGCCTGCGACTGACGGTGTGGCGCGCCGCGCCGACAGCCGCTGCCCCGACTCCGACCGCATGCGTCACCGCGTAAGGCGATGTTGGCGGCGCTAGCAAGACATCGGCGCGAGCGCGCAAGTGACGAGCGAGTTGGATACGGAATGATGTACGCGTGCCTTTCCGCTGCAACCGCCCACCCCCAAGGTTTAATCAAGGCGTCTCGTTTAACGACGCGACTCCTGCCCAACTCAAGTTCCTCATCGCCTAACTAAGACGCTACAGGCGGCCGGCGCGTGGGAGAAGTCGTTTTGCGCATGGTGGGTGTCCCGGGCGTTCTTTGTCCCAAAACCCGGCATTAGTGGTTCCTTCACTGGGCGACAACCAGTGGCGTTTTATCGTCGACCTCCGTGTACTGAACACCTTCTTCGCAAGCGACTACGTACGAATGGAGACACTACGCATGGGCAGCCGACCGCGAAAGGGGACTACATGCTTCCGTTCGACCTTCAAAGCGGCTTCTGTGCCATGGGCATCAGGCCCTCCGACAGCCACTACTTCACGGTCAGCATCCGCGGGACCCTCTACCGGATGTGAGGCCTCCCCATGGGCTGGTCGCTCAGCCCCTACTCCTTCGACGTTCGCGATAATGACGTTCGCGATAATGACGTTCGCCAAGCACGTGCTATCTCCGACTATCCCCGCTGCGCCGGGCAACATCCCTCGATCGTGCTGCTGACTCCTCCGCGGGCGGTGGAGGGGCGCGCGCATCACCATATATCGACGACGATTTCTTGCTGTTCGCCTAGTCGGAGCCGGAGGCGATGGAACTCCGCCAGCGCGTCGCCTACTTGCTAGACAGCATGGGCCTGCAGCGCAACACCGCCAATAAAGGGCCATGGGAGCCGGTCTAGTACGGCCATCGCCTAAGAATGGAATCGACACGGTCACGGGATATTTTTGGCCCCGGCGGAAAAAACAGCAACGGCTCGCGCGCCAAGCCAAGCAACTGCTGCAACGCGCGGCCCGCGACGCCCGTTGGCTGCCCGTGCGGGAGCTACAGTCGCTCGCATGGCGGGCTCAATACCTGTTCTTGGCGAGCCCGGCCGCGCGCTTCTACCCGCGGGAGCTCCAGAACGTCTTGGGCTCCAAGTGGGGCGGCCGAGTGCGCATGACGCACCACCTGCGGCGCGACTTGCATTGTTGGACTGCCGTGCCGACCCAGTCCCACGGCCGCCCTATCCACCGCCCTGTGGAGACGGCCTACATGCACTGCGACAGCTCCGGCTACGGTTGGGGTGCGGTGCTGAATGGCAGGCGGCTGGAGGCGCGGGCGTTTTGGGGGCAGCCGACGAGCGCCGGCACATCACCTGGAAAGAACTGAAAGCCGTCCGGCTGGCAGTGGACGAGTCTTTCCTGCCGCACCTCGCCGGTCGCCGCGTGTTGCTGCCCGATGACAATCAGGCGGTGTGCAACGTCCTTCCCGGCCTCACCTCCCGCTCTCTAGAGATGATGGCGGAACTCCGCAAGCTATGGTACCTACTGGACAGAAACGGCGTACAAATCAGAGCCCGCTACATCCGCGGCCGGCCGCAAACGTCTGATCTGCGCTCCCGCCGAGCGGATCGACTCAGCCGACACCTCGACGGCGACGACGAGCAACTGGACCCCGTCCTATTCGCAGAGTTGGGGGCCCTGTGGGGTGCGCACTCCGTCGACCGGTTCGCGTCGGCCCCGAACGCGATGCTACCACGCTACAACGTTGCATGGTTGGACGCCGGCTGCGAGGCGGTGGACTCCTTGCACCTGGCCGACGCGGAGTAACGTCGCGCGAGAACCACTACTGCACCCCCCTTGGCCGCTTCTGCCGGACACGGTGCAGAAGTTGCGCTAGAGCGGCGCGGCCGCTACCGTCGTGACCCCTCGCTGGAAGGGCAAGGTGTGGCACCATGCACTTACCAAGTGGCGGTGGCGGAGCGCGTGGTACTGCCTCGCCGCGATTTTTTCCGGCCGGGGCGGAGGGCATCAGGGCGCGTTATGCCCAGAGCGCCGCGGGGCAGTGAGTATCTCCCGAGTGCCATTAGGTCCTGGCTGCACATGCGCCGCGACTCAGTGCTGAGCGCAATCTTGACGATGTTCCGCGCCGTACGAGGTGCTACGCATGTCATCATTCCGTGCGCGCGCCACGCGTGCCGCCGGCAAAATATACGATGGACATCCAGACGGGCGGCACGATCCCATGGGCAGCTACTATGCGTCCGTAAGTGCGTTCAATAGTAGGCAGCGACGAACTCGGCAAAACGGCGCTTCATTTGTTCGCGTCGGCTTGGACAGAGACTACCGCCAATACCTACGTATGGCAATGCCATTCGCCCGTTCCTACAGTTATGCGCTGATGAGCAGGGTGTTCCCCCCCTGGGTGCCACGGCGGCAACCGTAGCACGCTACATCGCATGGCAGGGATTGCGGGGGACTGTCAAGGCAACCAGTCTGCAGCCTTATTACCTTTCCGCGATCAACGGTTTCTACTGCGACCACGGCGCGGAGCAGGTGGCGCAAGGCGACCTTATCATCAATAAGGTGGGAAAGGGCTTCGCGGCATCGCAGGTTGAGCTAGACCCACATGGGGTCCGCACCGACGTGCCCGCCCAGCTGATCACACGGACATATATTGCGGTAGGCGGAGACCCTGCATGAGGAGTTGGGACCCACGTGGATCCGCGACCAGCATCCTTGTATCCTCTTGTTCCGCGCCGCGATGGCACGTGTTCTACACTCGTGGCAACGCCGGCACGGGCGGTGCAACGGCTCAACCGGCCCGTGGGGATCGACCGATCAAGATGCGCGCCTTCGACGAACGAGGGTTCGGGCGCGGGTACCATCAGCGGTTAGTCATGCTAGCGCCTTTAGCGACAATGTATTTATCTGGGGAGCATTTCTCGCCAGCCGCGTACGGTCGCGCCCCATCGCCGATCCGCCAAACCAGTCGCATGTGCGGCGGTTCCTATGGGAGTGCGTATTGGTTCAACCTGCCGAATCATCGACATGTTTTCACATGTCACTCGTCTATGCGGCACGTTGGTTAGTGTCCCCGTCATTATATTGCCCCGCCGGACGCTGATGCGACGACGGACCGGGCCGCCGGGCCTGGCCGCCGAGCAGCCGGCAGTCTACGAGTAATCCTTACACCATGTTCTGATCTAAACGTGTTTATGGGGTTTCCTAATAACGGACTATAGCTGTCCTAGTGCGACCCGTACGGTCTTCAGTGGTTTCAAGCGGTTTCCATCGGGTTTTGGTACGGGCTGCCCCATCGCCCGCGAGCCCCGCGCTCCCGGCCGGGGAGCCACATACGACAGCCACCAGCAGCTCGTCTGCCATCTTCCAGCTCGCTGCCTTCGGCAGCGGCTTCGCGTACTTGTGCGCGCGAGGGTCGCTGAGGCTGAACAAGTCCGCACCGAGGTTCATCGAGCCGGTAGTGAGTCGTCGTGCCGCGCACATGCGTTACGACATCAGGCAGCGACAGACAACCCCGCGGTAGTGTGGTTTTCCCTACTTATGCGCCCGAGGTCGTTTTCCGTTTTTGCCATGGCTTTGCAGCTGGGACGTTTTCGGGTAGCGATGCGCACGGCAAGAAGTTGGAGCTGGGGGGTCCCCTCTGGGGGGGGGGGGGGGGGGGGGTTCAAACCTCAACACCCGAAGTCGAGTCGCAGTACATGCCTTCGGGGCTCCCGCAGTGGAGCGCCCTCTCGCAGTAGTCAACTCTTGAGGTTTAGGTGAGGTGGATGCGCTCGGCACCATGGCCGCTGCTCGTCACGGTTGTCAACGATGGCAACTACGCCCACCGCAACAAATCGGCGCGGACGGAGGAGGACGTCCGTGTCGTCCGGGCGACCACTTGTTGTCCCGCCAGACACTGCAACCCTGTCCGCGTGTCCTCGCTGCAAGGCGTCGTGGCATCAACGGTCGTTACATGCTGTGGTTTTCCGGAACTTCTCGCGTAATTGGTCTGTTACAGGGGTGGCGCCGCTCATGCGCCGGTGTATTGAGAGGGCTCGTTGCCCTCGCCCCAATCAAGCTTCAGCAACGTTTGATGTGGTCGCAATGGGAGGCGTTTGTGCGGCCCGTGCCGATGCATCTCCGACGCCTCCTACTGCAACGTCGTCGTCACAAGGACCACGGCAACCTGCAACTGCCCGCCGGGGGTCAGCTCTACCACCTGGCGTGCCTGTCGTCTCGTGGTGTACGTAACTACTCTTGGCCAACTCTGGGTTTGGGACTTCGGCGGCCGTCGTTGGTGCAGCAGCAGCGGCCGCCTCGTCGTCACCCTCGCCCCGACATCATTGGCATCGTTACGAGCCGGCATAGGCTACAAGGGCCTCTACGCCGGCCAACCCGCTTCCAACGTCACGGCAACGCATCTGTGACAACACGAGCTGCCCGCCGGGGGACAGCTCCGCCACCTAACGCGACTTGTGCGTTTCGTGGCATCATCCTAAGCCTGCGCTTTGTGGGGTGGTCAGCAGCCGTCGCTGGTGCAGCAACGGCGGCCGGCTCGCCGCTCTCCGCGAGGAAAGACCCACGGCGAAAGCTAACCGAGTCGGCGGGTCTTCTGCGACGTCGCCGACAACCGACCCCGACACACCTGAGCCGGTACGGCACGACCACACATAATCCCACATACATTCCCGCGCCCCTCAGCGTTGTGCGTTTCACCCGCCGCTCTTCGCGCAAGGGGGCGAAACAAGCACCGCTGGTGATGACAACATTACATCGTTGTCATCGCGCGTTGTTGCGTGTCCACCCCTCGTAACGTGCATCGCCAGTAGATACCGGTACAGGGTACGAGTTACCATCGCGTCGGGTACAACGCACCAGTACTTCACCTGAATGTACTCGGCGCGATCGCGCGCTCGTGTGCGCGCATTGTACTCGTCCTACTGGTGCCTTAGCCGCTGCTTTGCTGGGCGCTCGTCGCCAACTTGGCCACTGCTACCCCTGCTTATACTGGCCTGCCTGCAGTTCCGGCTCGTGCCGCACGCCACCATGGCGCGCAACCAATGCTATATAGGGCGCCGTCGGGAGATGGCGCTTTAATTCCGCGACACGTCCGGCGTATGTCATGCCGGCGTCAACATCTCCCGCCCGCGTCTGATGCGCCTGCGCCTCGATCGAGGTCCTCTTGGCGCGAGACCCCTTCTACAACTCAAGACATCTTCCGCCTTCGTCTGGTCGGCACGCCCGCCGATTGCCTACGCTCGCAGTCATAAACGAACCGCGTGTAAACTGGTAAAACCAGACTCGAATGCGTGATTGAAATGACCTAAACGTGTTTATGGGGTTTCTTAACGGACTATATATATAGCTGTCCTAGTGCGACCCGTACGGTCTTCAGTGGTTTCAATCGGTTTCCCTCGGGTTTTGGTACGGGCTGCCCCATCGCCCGCGAGCCCTGCGCTCCCGGCCGGGGAGCCACTTAGGACAGCCACCAGCAGCTCGTCTGCCATCTTCCAGCTCGCTGCCTTTGGCAGCGCCCTCCCGTTTTCCGCCTCCGCCCTGCGGGCTCCTCCTCCGACATTCCCTCCCCTTTCGCTGAACCTTCCGCCTAGCCACACAATGGCGCTTTTCCGTGTAAAAACGCCTCCGCACCCTTTTTGGCAACACTAGACTCGAATGCATGATTGAAATGCAATTTGCCATCATACCTCAATTCGCGCCCTGTTTTTAATTTGGGACTACACCCTGTTTTGCAATCTGCCACTACTGCTCGGGATTGCACCCTGTTTTGCAAAAGCCGTTTTTCACCCTGTTCTGCAAACAAAGTCAAAATTGTACCCTGTCTTGCAATTTTCGCTAAAAAATACACAGGTGTTACAGGTGTGAATTACAAAACTCAGTCAAAAATCCACCTCCTGCTAAAGGCAGTAATATCCTTACTAAAAGATTTAGGCCTGTATGACACGGGACGTGCTCTACCGGTAGACCGCTCTACCGCCGTAATTTCTACACGCACAGCGCGCCACGTCGCAAAAAGTGCAATTCGGCCGTAGAGCGGTAACCCCTAGAGCGGTAGACCGGTCTAGCATTTTGGCGGTAGGGTGGCATCGGTAGCTACCGATGCCACCCCCCGCTCTACCGCTCTATTTTGAACGCGGCACCCTGTCGTTGGCGAATCCACCTTCATCGCGCTATCTACCCCTCGCCCGCCGCTCCCTGCAATCCCACCGAAACTTCGCGCGGGCGGTACACGAACTCCACGCCTCAAGGCCATGGCTGCGCGCCCGGAATCGCCCCGCAAGACACCACGGGCGGCCGGTCAAGCGGCCAGCCAGTCAAGGTGTCTGGATCCTTTCGGGCGCCGTAGGCGCCGGCGGGCGCCATGCCGTTGTCCCAGCGGCACGACTCGCCCTCCGGTGCGCCCAGCGGGGCGCTGCCTCCTAGCATGTTTCGACCGGAAGGGCATCGCCCCGCTAGCCTCGCTGAACCGTCTCCATCTGGATCTCATGTCGCGGGCGGACAGCGCTCAACCGATTGAGCCCAGCCAGGAGACCGAGCAGCAAGTGCGGCTGGTCCTACGATGCTCGGTAGGGCGGTAGCGGCTATTTTGACCGGTAGAGATTTTCCCGTGTCATACCGTTTTGAGGGCTCAAAAAGGAACTGAAAAAGTGAACATACTACATGGTGATTGGCTAGTCGCCGTTTGCTTTTTGCGACGTGGCGCGCTGTGCGTGTATGAATTACGGCGGTAGAGCGGTCTACCGGTAGAGCACGTCCCGTGTCATACAGGCCTTACACAGCAAGCCGCCCAATAAATGAAAGGCGGCCCGCGCATCCCGAACGAGGCGGGACAATGGATGAGTGATCGATGCGCGCGCTGCTGATTTGTAATGCTGTACAGGGGTACACACTGCTGCTGTTCGCTGATATATCGGCGCGCGCCGCCGCCCCTCCGCCCGCGGGCGCGCTGACGTCCTTCTGATATGCTTTTCTGCCTCTCCTGCCCTGCTGCGCTGCCTGGCCGTGAGTAGGACTTCAGGAACCCGCCGACTGATGCTGTCCACCCGTGGTGCCACTACACCTTTCCTCTGCCCCGGTCCCGGTGGGTGGCTCCCAGTCACCACATGGGAAGCAGAGTCAAGGAATACCGTGTACCTACCGGGTGAAAGTGAGGGCGCCTGTTCCCCTGGGCGTTGTGCAGCAACTCGGTCAATCCTTCAGCTCATTGAGTGCATATCACCTGGACCAAAGTCAACGCTCAAGCGTTGACCACAGTCAGCTGCAGCGCGCGGCCGCCATGGAGTGGGAGCTGTGCAAGGAGAACTACCAGCCCCTGCGGGCCGGCCGGAAGGCAGCCACCGAGGAGGGCGGTTCTGTTCAGACGGCGCGCAATGACGCTGTCGAGGCCAAGCGCAGGTGCTCCCCAAAACCCCTTTATAGTGAAAGTTGTTTTTCGTTCCCGGCCGGGCTGAACCACTCCCCAGAAAGTATTGCCAGAAACTGCATAGGCCGTCAGCACCTAAATCTTGTTAGATGCCCGAAAGCCCCGCCGTAGCCGACAAGCCCTCGCCGCTGCGGCCGACAGGGCTTTCTGGAAGGAAATCGCAGAGTATGACGGCGAAGACCCGCTGGAGGTGTGGCTCAGGTATGCTTGGCCGACCCCTGACGGGGCTCGAGGGCCCAGCTCGTGTCGGCCCCGCCACGGCTGCCCGTTATTCGGGGCCGAAGCGGGTGAATTGCTGGGTGAATACGTGTATCTGCTGTCCTCTGGCATTGTCGCGAGTACTCGCAGCTCTCGCACTGTTCAGCCCTCCGAGAGTCGTATTGCCGTGATGATATCCTTTCAAATTCGCTTCCAGTCGCTTTCTTCAAATGGTAACTGCAAACCAGGGTTAGCTCTCAGTGCTGCCATGCTGGCCAGTTTACAGCAAGCATCTGCCAGGCGCTGCACAGAGCCTCAACGCACGCTGCGGCCCACCCGCGCGCAGGTTCGTGAAATGGGTTCAGCAAACCTTCACTGCCGGCGGGCACCAGTCGGAGTTGGTGCCGCTGCTGGAGCGTTGCACGCGCGAGCTGCAGGGGCGCGAGGAATATCGGGAGGACGTGCGCTACCTACGCGTTTGGCTGCAATACGTGCGCCCCCGTCCCCCCGCCCCCACCTTCCCCTCCTATCCAGCCCGCGCTCCCTCCGGCGATGGTGCCCGGCGCTTACCGACTCGCTCAATCCCTCTCCCTGCAGGCGGACTGCTTGCCGGAGCCGCGCGATGTGTTCAACTTCCTGAGGGTGCGCGAAGTCCCCTGTCGCCGCCTCAATGGGGCAGGACGGGTGGCAGTGCCGCTGCCAGTGCCGCTGCCGCTGCTGCTGAGGCCCTCCCGTGGTGTTCCCCGCCGGAGCAGGTAAACAATATAGGGCAGGGTTTCTCCATGTATTACGAGTCGCATGCCACGTACTTGGAGCTGCGTGGCAACTTCAAGCGCGCGGAGGATGTGTACACGGATGGCATCAACCGGTGAGCAGCAGGCCTGCCCGATGAAGTGCCCCAAAGGGGCAGAGGGCATGGGTGACGGGAACTTATGTGCTGCCCCCTCCTTACCCCTAGGCGTGCCCAGCCAGAGGCGCGGCTCCGCAGCAAGCTCAAGGCCTTCCAGCACAGGATGGTCCGTACGCCCGCTCAACCGCGGCTCCCTGACAGCTCCGCCCCGCCGCCTTTCCTTCTCACGGTGCCGGATGTGGTTGCAGGAGGAGCGGCGCAAACAGCGCCTGGAGGAAGAGGAGCTGGGGCCTTCCTTTGAGCAGAGCGTGGCAGAGGCGCGCAATCCGCTGGGCTCCCTTGCTGCGCGCTCTCGGCGTGGGCATGTCACGGACCGGCGGCCGGCGGCCGGCACGGCCGTCGGCCTCGCCACCCGCAGCTTGCTGGCCCCCGCCTCGACACGCGGCCGGACGCAGCCGCTCGGCACAAACCGCGCTCCGCAGCCCGGCGGGCTCGCTGTTTTCGAGGATGGATCGGACGGGCCAGCGCAGGGCCCGGCACCTACCGCCCCGAGCCACTGGACGCAGCTGCCGACGCAGGCGCAGACGCGCAAGGAGAACCAGCCGCGGGCCACCACCTGGCGCGGGGTGCGGGCGCCGCAGCGCCGCAGCCTCGTCGCGCCTGAGCCGTCAGGCCCATTGCTGGAGGTGCTGGTGGACGAGGAGCTGGTGACGACGTCAAAGCCGCCGAGCGGCGCCGCCTCTGCGGGCGGCGTTCCGGCAAGGACGCTGCGGCAGCGACTGGACAGCGCGGCCGCGCCGCCGGGCAGTCTGGCGGAGGCCCTACTACATAACCCGCTGATGCTTCACGCCGACGGCGCCGAGCGGGAGAGCAACAACCACGATGGTAGCGCCGACGCACTGGCTGGGCCAGAGCAGCCCAAGCCCGCAGCCGCCGACCCAAAGGCGCCCGTCTTTGCGTGGGACCAGAACTTGCTTGTCGGCGACGATGGGAGCGAACAGTGCGTGGAACAAGCGCGCGCGGCCCGTCGGCATGTGCCCTCGGCTGTGCCCTCGGCTGCGCCTCCGGTCAGGAAGCCAACCAGGCGAGCGTTGGGCGTGCTAGGCGGCGGGGCGGCGACCAAGAGGCCTGTGGCAGGCGCTGCTGGGGGCCTGCAGGTGTTTGAGGACAAACCCGCCGCCCCACCTCCCCCCGCTGCCATTGCCTGGCCGCTTGCGACGCACCCCGTCGGAGAGAGCTTCGCAGTGTTTGAGGAGGATCCAGCATCGCCGCCAACCGCACCTGCCACGAGCGGACACGTCAGCGGCACAGCCCCTGCGCTGGCCGATCGCCCGGGGCTCACCGTGATTGGAGAAGTGGGGTCCCCGGCTCTTGGTGGCGGAGGTGGCCCGGGGCTGAACATCCGCGAAGACATCGAACTGCTGGATCCAAAGTCCACCGGCAATGACGTCGGCCTGGGGCTGAGCATCCGCGAGGACACAGAGCTGATTGATCCACGGTCAGCTGGCAATGACGGCGGCCTGGGGCTGAGCATCCGCGAGGACACAGACCTGATTGGCTCAAAGTCTACCGGCAACGACGGCGGCCTGGGGCTGAGCATCCGGGAGGACACAGAACTGCTGGATCCAAAGTCAGCTGGTAATGGCGGCGGCAGCCTGGGGCTGCGCATCCGGGAGGACACAGAACTGTTTGGCTCAAAGTCTACCGGCAGTGACAGCGGCCTGGGGCTGAGCATCCGCGAGGACACCGAACTGCTGGATCCAAAGTCAGCTGGCAATGACGGCGGCCTGGGGCTGAGCATCCGGGAGGACACAGAGCTGATTAATCCACGGTCAGCTGGCAATGACGGCGGCCTGGGGCTGAGCATCCGGGAAGACACAGACCTGATTGGCTCAAAGTCTACCGGCAATGACGGCGGCCTGGGGCTGAGCATCCGCGAGGACACTGAACTGCTGGATCCAAAGTCAGCTGGTAATGGCGCCAGCCTGGGGCTGAGCATCCGGGAGGACACAGAACTGTTTGGCTCAAAGTCCACCGGCAATGACAGCGGCCTGGGGCTGAGCATCCGCGAGGACACAGACCTGATTGGCTCAAAGTCTACCGGCAACGACGGCGGCCTGGGGCTGAGCATCCGGGAAGACACGGGGCTTCTTAGCAACCGCGAGGCAGTGCAGAGCACCGGGCAGGGCAAAGCGAGCGGAGGACCGATGCCTGGTCGGCGAGGCCTGCAAGTGAAGTATGAGGCAGCAGAACGCCCGCCGGGCGCACTGCCCCTCGAGATCCGCGACGACACGGAGTGCGTGAAGGCTGCAGCTGCTGAGCCCCGCCAAGGGCCTGGCACTGGCGTTGGCAAAGAAGGCAGGGGCCAGCGCGGCCGGAAGGCGTTTGGCCTGATTGCTGAGTATCCGGAGGCCTCCCGCATCCCGGAGGGTGGCGATGGCGACGACACACAGATGCTTGCCTTCAAGGCGGCAGAGGTCAACGCGCTGATGGATGAGGCGGACAACCAGGCGGAAGCCGCGGACCCCTCTGGCGCGGGCCTGGGCGTCAGGGCGCTGCCGGTGGAGCCGACGGTCACGATGGCCACAAAGGAGGCGCTGGCGGCGATCAACGACATGTTTATCAGCGACCTGCCGCACGAGGCGAGCCGCCGTCGGCCGCGCGGACTCCGGCGCTGATGGGACGCAAGCCATCCTGCAGAACAGCAGAAGACAGCGTGTCCAAGGAATAATGAGCAGGGATAGGGATCATACTATCGACAGTGGCGTGTCTTTGTCAGACCGAGAGACTACTGGTCCCATTAATTTTGGTAGGTTGGCGCTTGCCCCTAATTTCTCAATGCCATGCCAGCCGCTTCGTGCCATGAGCTCGCGGGCAAATCGTGCGTCAGTACGACAGCGCGGTGGTTCTCGCTAGAGGCCGCCAGTGGCAAGAGCTTAGGGTGCATGTGACAGTCTCTTTCTGCGCCGTTTCCCCTGGAAGTGCAATGCTCAGCCCCGCTCTCAGTTCTTATCTTCCACCACCCACAGCATGGTTGGAAATTTGCCTGGACTGATTCGCCAAGGGGGGGGGGGGGGGTGCTTAATCAGCATTGATAGAGTGCGATACGAGCCGCTTTCCACCCGGCTTGTGTTGCAGTGTCATGCTTATCATAGCTGACATGGCAACAGCAATTACGACGAATATCATCTGTTGGTGATGTAATACGGAGAGTGCAGACCCGGGAATAACAATCCGCCCTGATGTCAGAGGTAAGATGTGGACGGAGCAATAGCGGATGTTCCTATTAAGGGTTGCAGGCATGTCGAATTTGAGGCTTATATCACACGGGTTTTTGTAGATGCGTCGGCACCCGCATCCATCGATAGTGTCCATGATTCCACACAGCATTGATGTTGTGAAAGTGGCAGCTGCAGAGGTGCTGCAAGGGCTTTTGTATTATTAGTCATGTCCCCGGGCGGAAAGTCAATGACTCTCCTTTTGCCACCTGGCAGCAAGCACCGCCCAGCTGTGGCAAAGCGATACTGCCCATGTCAGAGATGATAGCTATCGTGCTGATGCTTGGCCTGCCGTCAAACACGCATGTACGGCGCTTCTACTCATGCAAGCACCTTCCGAATCAATCAACACATGATCCACTAAACACGTGATAGAGCAGTCGCCAGCTTGAAGGGATGGAGCAGCCACCCCAAGCTGCATGCTATTGCCCAGAGAGCATCATGGCAGCAGCCTTACTTGGCCTTACTTGGCCTCAGCTGTCTTGCTCAATCCAGGTGATAAGATTGGGGTTGTATCAGACGTTTGTTAAGCAAAACCTCACATCCCATGGTCAGCCCTCGCGCCCTCCCCAACTGCAGCACCTCCAGGTGCCCACTTGCAGCAGCTCCCACGCATGTTTGGCGATCCCAAGGGCAGCCCTGAGCCCTCACCCACTGTAGCACCTCCATGTGACGACCAGTGGCTGAGCTTGCACAAGTGTCCGCGTCGCCACCGCAGCCACGAGCTTCGGCTTGCTGCAGTACCGCCAGATAAGTTAATAATATAAGATAAATTAATAGTATTTTACTATTAATTAAAAGCTTAATACCCCCTCAATTTCCCTGGTCTGAAGAATGCTGAGTGTTATTTTGCTGCAGTGTGCAGCATGCACCAAAGAGCTTGCAAATCACATCAGTTGACAAAGGGTGGTCGGGAATGGTTACATCCATCGAACAACACTTCTAGATAGGTAGCATCCCAACATCACTCTAGAGCAATGGCGTAGTCATCGGCAGGGGGTGCTAGAGGGTCCCGCGCCCTGCCTAGCGAGCTTGTCATCAGGCTCGATGGCATCTAGCATGGCATCCTCGACCATGTTCAACACATCATGATCATAATTCTTAAGTAGGCGCAGATTGACATAGCAGAACAAAAGCTTGACAACAGGATCATGCTTAAGAGTATAAACTTTGAACCTAGAAGCACGGCCTTTGGACGGTGGCCACTCGCATATGAACATAATCCTTAGTTCATGCGCTCCACAAGACAAGCACCGAGGCAAGACGCTGGCTCATCGCGCAAAAAGTCACCATGGCCGCCTGCTTGCGACGTGGCGACAGGTGTTGTGTACTTTGTGGAGCCTTTCGGCGGTACGGAAGGGGGTCGAAACACTGTGCGACGGCCGCTAGTAGGCGGTTTTCCCCCGCTTGCTGCGGCTCCAGGCGCTTGCCTCACCCCCGACACTACTACTCTATATACCAGTAATAAATTACCAGTAATATTAATTACTAGTATTTTTAATATAAATCAATACCCCCTAAACAAAAAGTACCGGTACCCAATCAGCTATATAGGATATATTAGCACTACTACTGCCGGATACGTATCAGGCAGATATATAATTACATTAGCTAGCAGCAGAAGGCGATATCAGGAAATCACCAAATTAGGCAGATGCGATATTACCCCAGAACTATTACCGTTACAAAGAATTCCGCAATGTTTCCTACTATGTTCCGTCCAAGATATCGAGATGGTTCTGGTAGCGCGCGCTGCATGGAATCGCGTGATACAAGGTGGCACAAGAGACCCGTGCGGCGGGATACGGCGCCCCGCGGCGTCCGCGCAGTCAAACCCGCCAACGACGGAAGCTGTCCCACCTCGCCGCCGCCTGCGGGTACTGCTCCCACCCAATTGTCCGGCGCTGGCCCTTGCCAAGCTCGTGACACCGCCTCCAATTTGGGCCCCTTGGTCCCTGGGCCTGAGGGTCGCATCGAGGCCAGGCGTGGGTGGGTTGATCGTCGCAGCGCGGTGGAGGCGACGGAGACGCGCGGGGCGTCTTGCGGCGGGGACGTGTTGCGTACGAGCGGGACAGGTGCTCCTGCCGTCTGCCGGCGACCCCTCGGCGCTGGCCCCGGCGCAGCAGGATAAGCCCTCCGCACGGGATCGATGGATCTACGAGCCGCCTGGCTGCTGGTGCTGCTGGCACTGCTGCTGCCGTTCAGCGCGTCATCGTACGCCGCCAGGCGGGGCTTCGCGACCACTTCGGGCGACCGGCTGCCGGCAGGTTACGGCAAAGGCGACATCGAGGCGCGCAAAGCACGCTTTGTGGACCGCCACGGCTTCCCGCCGAATGACTGTGGCTCGTGAGTCGCCGACCCTCCCCTAGCCACAACAACACATGGTCTGCAGCACATAGTGGCCCACTGATGCGCGGCCTGCATCAATCCCTGAGACGGACAGTAGAATTACACTTTCACCCGGTCGTCGGCAATTAATCCAGCAGCAGCCAATAGTAATGCTGCCCGCGCGTCAAGGGCGTGAATGGTTTCAGGTTGGTCTCTAATCCTTACCAGTATGGCTGGTACGGGTAACGTGATAATGGTAGTGCTTTGCAGTGGAGAAGGGTGGCGGGGGGCTGGGGGATTTGCAGACTGCTCACTATCGCCTGCTGTGCCTCCGATGCGGCAGTGGCTCTGAGAGCAATGACACATCTGCCGTGAAGCTGAACGACCCGCACCTGCTGGACGCGGCACTGCTGATCGATAAGATGATCGGTGTCATCGGGGAGGACTCCATCCGCGCCATGACGGAATCCAACCTGCTGTCGCTCTCCGTGAACCGAGGCGTCTCGCAGGCGGCCAAGTGGGTGCCCCTTGTCGCCATCCACACTGGCCATCGGACCCGAATTGCCCATGTCGCAGTGCAGTCGTGCCTTGCCGGGATTGACCAACTCTAAACCGGGTGCTCTTCCCCTCACCCTTTCCCGTCACGCGCTTCTGGTTCCTCTTCTCCCCCTGTTGGTAACGGTAGCCTGAAGACCAGGAAGGCCCTGCCAAACGTGAGCAAAAAACACAGCAGCAAGCACAGAATAAACACCTGCGCGGTCATCGGCAGCAGGCAAGCCCCACCCGCGATGCCAACTCCACTTCCAACCCATCTAAGACGGCATCCTCGACCTTCCCCCTGCGCCCCCCCCTCTCCCTTCCTTGGCCCTATGTCTGCTCTATGTACCATACACCGCTGACCCTCTGCCGCACCCACAGCGGCCATCTCCGCGCCATGGAGTTTGGCCAAAACATCGACAAGTTCGACCTCGTGGCTCGTGCCAACCAATCACCCACCAAGGCGAGCCATCCCGCCACCCATGAGATGCATCCTGCGCACCATTCCAGCCCATTACTAATCACCACCGTACCCGACTCGATACCCCCCCCTTCCCCCCAATAACACTCCTCCCACCTCAATCTTGAAGGGCTACGAGACGCACGTCGGCTCCAAGACCACCATGCGCTTCCTCAATGAGGCGCTCACGCGCCGCTACCGCGACAGCCTGGGCATGTCAGTTATGGAGGGCAATAAGGAGTGCTTCAAGCTTGCGATGGGGCTCAACGGCATGAACACCAGGGTGGGGGCCGCCTCCGCTTTCAGATGCGGCGCGGGTGGGGCGCCGCTCGCTTTCGCAGCATCTTGGCAGCCGTCCATCGCGGCATGTCGATGCGCGAGGGCCATGTCGGGCAGACCTGACCGGATCCTACCTCTCCCAATGTGGGGCTCTTGTGCAGGTAATAAACATCCCTCAAGGCCGGAAGCTCCTGGCGGAGGAAGGAGAAGCGGCGCAGGCGGCGGCGGCGGAGGACATTCTTATGGACTCGGTGGATGCATGCTGGGACTGGCTGCTGGGCGAGGAGGCGGCACACGGCGCCGACCGGCGGCAGCTCTTTGAGAGGCTGGGCTCCGTCCGGGGCAGTATATCGCCCAGCGCGAACTTCCGCCTGCGTCTGGCCAAGATTGCCAACGCGCCGATGTGCAAGCAAGGCTTTGAGCGGATCAGCGAGAAGGGGCGGCTCAGGCCCGGCCTCATCAAGTTCCGCTCGTTCATGTTCCCCCTGGAGCGGGTGCGAAGCCCACCCTTGATGCCTGCGAATGCCCATCCCATTTCCGAGTGTACCTAAGCGTGCGTGCTTGGGGGGAGGGAGGAAGTGGGGCGGGGGGGGGGGGGGGGGGGGGGGGGCATGCTGCCGCTCTGTTGAACCCATCCGCGTATGGCCTCTCACGGTGCCCCACTTCATTTGCCCTGTGCTGCCAGAACGTGGCTCTGACGCACATCAACGAGTTCAAGCCCAAGCTGACTGAGCAGCTGCGCTTCTTGGCAAACATGAAGACTCTGCGGCCAGACGTCAAGGTGAGCCCGTCGTCCCCGGCCGGCCGGAAAGCAAGCGAGCAGGCGCATTGATCATTCATAGGGTGCCATGTTGTGAAGAGAAATTCATGCGGTACACGCCGCATTGATCAGCATAATACCCCCCTCCCCCCCCCCCCCCCCCCCCCCGCCGCCCCTTTTGCCGCACAGGCGGCCAGACGCAGCCACACTTAGTATTTATCCTGCGGTGCTCGGTGAACCTCCACCTTAAGTTGAAATTACCCCCTCCCCCCCCCCCCCCCCCCCTCCCTTCTTCATTCACTTGCAGATGGCGATGGTGAACAATGTGATTGGCTTCCTGGCGGAGGATCTCATCACCAAGTGGGCGGAGCGCCTGGTCTGCAAAGGCATCCTGAGCAAAAAGGTACCCCTCCCTACTCACTTCCTGCAGCTTTGTGTGCCTTTTATCAAAAGAATTTCGGCGGCGTGCCAGGGTGTTGTCGTGTGTGTGTTGTTGCTGATTGTGGTGTGGTGTGTGGTGTGGTCGCAACGAATGGCAGGGCGGCACGCGCCCCACGACAGGCCTCATGATGATCCTCTCCCTGCTGCCCATCTGCAAGAAGGTGGTGCTTTACGGCTTTGGCCCCGCAGCGCCTGGTATTAAAGGGGGGGAGGCGCTGGACTACCACTTTTTCTCGGTGTGCCCGCCCCCCCCCCCCCCCCCCCCTGTCCCCCTGAGCCCTGCAGTGCTGTCTCTCTACGCTTCATGTTATTTCGAAGAACGGCGGATTTCTATTATTATATTACCATATTAACTAAATACTGTTGCAACAGTATAGTACACCACAAAATAAATCTCGCCCGCGAACTCGTGAAGCCGCCTTGGACGTCACCAAGCCGCCAGGATATTGTCTAAGGCGGGTTCGTAGGCGGATAATAGCGTCTCGTCATGTTTTGCAGTTTCGGTGGTGAGGTGACTGTTAAGGCATGTATATTTCGCTAGGCGCGGTCATTATTAGGAGTTGCACCGCATACTCTATTTGCTCGGAGATAACCGGCAATGAAAACCATCCCGGGTTGACACTGCCTCGCAGTGTGATGACAGCCTCACCCCCACCCTGTCCTCCACTCCTCCTTGTGTATCGCAGGGGATGCTGCAGCGCAGCTGGAAGACGACCTCCAAGGACGTGCACAACTTCAAGGCGGAGTACCTGCTGCTCAAGTCGCTGGCGCGCAAGGGGCGGCTCACCATCTGCAACAACGCAAACTCGCCGCAGTGCGGCCTCAGCAACGAGAACCTCGACCTGGAGCAGGCAAAGCGGGAGGAGGCGGAGAAGGTGGGTGGCGGCCGGGAGCCCGCCGAGTAAATGGTTGCGTTATGATTGTGTTTCCATCATGTTTTGATTAGTGGCGGTGGTGGTGGCGAGGTCATGCAGTGCTTGACGTGGGCTGCGCGAATGCCGCTGGGACCGTGTGCGCAGGCTGCGGCGGCTGTGGGAGCGGTCCAGACGGACTCCGAGGCGGTGGAGCTCAGTAAAGCCGCCAACATGAAGTTTGTGGACCCGGACCAGGTATATGAGGGTCTGCCACGTGTCGAGGATGAGGGCGACGAGCTCTAAGGCGGCGCGGACAGGTGTAACTATAGCCTGGCACCCCTAGTTTGTGTGAATAAGTGGGCCGTCGCCATGATGTCCGCAGTCGGCGGGGACAGCTTTGTCAACTACAATCTTGCTACTTGTCAATAATGTCGTGGTTTCTACCTGCTAATATACCCCAACACCACCGCCGGCCGGCTGCTGGCAACATCGGGCCGCCACGAGATGTCATGTTCAATCATTTAATACAGAAGAGTGGCTGCAGAGCGGAGTTGTGATGTGCGGGTCCGAGAAGCCGTGATGACGATGCCCTGTAGCGCGCGAACTTGACGATACCGCGCAGGCCTACATAGTACACTTACCGGTAGTCGATACTAAGCATTCCCAGCTGCAAGGGACTGCGACGATATGTCCACTCGCGGCCAGGACAGCGTAGCTTCCCCACAGCACTACAGCAGCGCTGGTTGGCGCAC
Source organism: Tetraselmis striata (assembly GCA_006384855.1). Classification (NCBI taxonomy): domain Eukaryota; kingdom Viridiplantae; phylum Chlorophyta; class Chlorodendrophyceae; order Chlorodendrales; family Chlorodendraceae; genus Tetraselmis; species Tetraselmis striata. Next base: position 346,249 of record VCJN01003259.1, on the reverse strand, counting down.
ATACGCCGTATCGCCGGCTCGTCACCCGATGACAGCTCACCAGCACGCTCCGCGCGTCGTCACGGCAGCTTTCCAGCTCCGCTGACGCTGCCCTGGATCTCAAGCACGCAGCTGACGCCGAGCAGCTAGAGCCGAATGCCGTCGGGAAGATATATATACCTGGTAGCGACTACATGGTACCAGGTATATATATCTTATATATTATTCGCGTATTTTATACGGCATCGATCAGACTTGTACCCGCCTGCAGGCTGCAACGACTGGCAGCAGGAGTACAGGGTGGTGCAATACTCATGCGCAGGACGACAGTCCAGGCATCTAGCGTCTTCATGTCAACCTCGACCGCCAACGCGGGCTGGACTGGACAGATGACGGGCCGCCGCCCTTACGGATTGTCATGTCTATATAGTGGCGGGAATGCGGGCTGATGTCGCATCATACGTACCCGATACTGCCGCCAACTAGCACTACCGAACAACCGCGGCTCTGTATCGCTATATATACGTGCCTGTGGGTACACCTCTCGCACCCGAGTATATACAGGTAGCAGTTATTACATTATTATATGTCATCTGTCGTCGCCCGTCACTTGTTTTGAAGAATAAAGCCGCGTCTGCCGAGCAAATATAGGTATGGTTATACCGAGCGGAAATGGCCACCACTCGTAGTGGCTGCAGAGCATTTACACTGCTATGAACCTACTACTGCACAATAGCACTGCTCGCTGGCTGGCATCGGGCGCCGTCGGTGTACAGGTATCCTTATTGAACTCGCCGCTATGCCGAACAGTGGACGCGCTATACAATATTACTACTGCTGCCTTTTATAATTGTGGCGACGATGCTCCGAAACCATCCAGCGCGAAGCGTGATGCCGCCTGCGCGGACCCCCGCTAGCGCACATGAATCTAACGACGCGCTACAAGGAGTGAAGAGCGGCAAACCGCAACAAACCCAATCGGCTGACCATAATGGTACGAGTGCTATAATATGCATATTGCGGCGACTTTAGCTCCGAAACCATCAAGCGAGCCCCCCTGAGCCGCGACCAAGCGCACCTGCACAAGGACCGCAATCTACACCCTGTGGCTCATCTGCCCTATACGACATGCAACTACGCGCGGCCAGTAGATATAATGCGCTGTACAGTGACTGACGACGGCACGGGCTGATCACTGAGGCGGATCTTGCTTGTCTATTCTACACAACAACGATGTGTCGAATCTAGCAGCTCCTCGCCGCACAACAGCGCATCATACTGGCACAACACTGGCATCACTGGAATCGTATATGGACTATAGCACACCTGCGCAGTGCGCAGGCTGCTCATGATCTTTACGCCGTTTAACACTTATTATTGCTGCCTACATAATGCGGCTTTTCGACACTGCGTGTGCGCCCTCCTTAGCCCCAGTAGGTCTTGATGCGCAGCCTGATATCTGTGAATTGACAGTTTCTGACGTAGCTACATGAAATGTATTTGGTTTGTATTGTCGAGTGCCCCTCACTAGGCCTACAGCGAGGCACCCAATTCGGGCCGGGTGATGCCCGTTAGCTACCCCCATCAGGCCTCCGTGCTGTGCGAGGCCATACCATATCATACCATAACCATACCATATCGAGAGCCCCCGTCTTGAGTGACAGACAGTGAGGAATGCCCCCTATTTTGCTAGGGCTCTATCAACTCAGCCTAACACATCCCTTGGGTGCAGAATGAGAAAGTGTCCGCTGACACATTCCACATCGCCATCGTCTATCTGGTGAGCTGAGTAGCGTGTGAGCTGCATGCTGAGCTTGCTATTCACCCTTGCGCCCCACTTCTCTGCGGCTGCAAACAGTGGCAGGAGGGATGCCCAGCTTGACTGCAATTGTGAGTTGCCTTACAGCCAGCGGCCCGATTGGGCGGCAGGAGCGGTGCCGTGATGCCGGGAAGTTGGTGGTCCCATTGCGATCTAGCCAGGTGGGCCACCTTCCCTTCCGATGGGCCACCTTCCCTTCCGATGCCCGGCGTCACGCACGTCAGAGCTCGTGGTGCGCCGCCCAGGTGGTGCCGATTTTCCTCCGCCCAGAGCGGTCACGCACATCAATCTGGATGCGCTCCGACACGGCTCTGTTGCTCTGGTCGACGGCGATGAAGGCGGCGCCCACGGCGGTGTTGAAGGCGCGGCCCTCCCCGGGCGGGATGTTGGCCAGCCACTGCATCTGCTCCTTGCCGTCCACCGGCGCGGTGATGTAGTACAGCTCGGCGGCGGCATACGGGCAGACGTTGTGAAACGTGACGGTCAGACCGGCGGCCGGGGGCGCCTCGGACACCTCGTCGCCCCACCAGGGCGGGATCGCCGCGCGCACGTCGTGGAAGGTGCGGTTCCAGCCGATGGGGCGGTAGTGCAGGAAGATGCTCGCGTAGTAGCGCCCCTTCATGGGGACGCTGCGCTGGTGGTAGCTCTTGGCGCTCTCGTACAGCAGCATCTCGCCGGGGTTGAGGTCCACCGACGCCAGCACGCCCTCCGCACCCTCGATCTGGATCGGGTACGGCTCGTCCAGGGAGCTGTCGATGTGGAGGATGCCGGAGATGACGTGCGTCTCGATGATGTCCAGGTGGTCGTCCAGCGTCTGCCCGTCCTGGTACACGCGCACGCCGTACACCTTGGTGGGCTCCACCGGGACGCCGGCCCACTCGGAGAATATCGGCACGAGCTCGTGGTGCACCTCGTTGTTGAGATCAGGCTGAGGCAGATGGAGGGTGGAGGAGTGGGGAGGGAGTGAGGTTTCTGCGCAATGCACAAAAAGTTTGACAAGAAACACCAATGCTGATGGTGCGCACTATTGCAGAGCAGATCAGCGCGCTCTGTGGGGGCGGGGGGGGGCAGCACCTGTAGCAAGAACTTGGCTTTGTCGTGGCTTCCCGCACCGGCGTTCACCACCTTGGCGCCACCGACCTCGTCGGAGGCGTGGGGGAGCAGCTCGTGGAAGCGCTTGAGCAGCTTGGCGTGCACGGCCTCCGGCACGCGGACGCGCTTGTACTGCTGCGCCGTGAAGCGCGGCACCATGCGCGCCTGCGCGAGAAACATCCACTGGTTCCAGCGCTCCTGCCGGTCCGTGATGGCCATCACCTCCTGTTCGCGCTGCTCCATGCGCCTGCGGTGTCACGAGGTAGCCGGGGCGGAATCCTTCAGATGGGGGCATCTCCTGCTGGATGCCTGGGGGCACCAACCTGGTGATCACCTTGGATATGGCACCAGACTAAAGCGATACACAAAACACACGAAGGAAGGGCCCTTCTTCCGGGTACACAGCTCTGGATAGCCAATGTGCAGATTGTGTCACAGCTTTCAACATGTCGATTGGGCCAGACCATCATTCAGGATACCCACAGATGGAACAGCCCAGGAAATGGTTTGCGGGGGCATGGACATGACAGCGAGCTATACAGGAAGGCTTTTTCGTGGACGAAGGCTTTTTTGTGGAGGTTTGAATGCTCCCCTCTCCCTCCCTTTACCAACGGCATAGATTAAAGGAGGCATTCATATCACCAGCTTAGCGACACACACACACACACACGGTTGCTTCCCCGCCCTTACTCCTCTTCCCCCCCCCCCCCCCCCCCCCCCCCCCCCCCCCCCCCCCCCCCCCCCCCCCCCGCCCCCCCCCCCCCGCCCCCCCCCCCCTCCCCCCACCCCGCCCTTACTCCTCTTTCCCCGCCATCCCATCGTCAGCAGTACAGGAGGCATCCTGACGGGGTAACGTCCAACACTCCCGCCCCCCGGCCCCCATCCCTACGTCAGTAAGAATGAATGGGCGTAGTGGTCGATATTTGGTCCGGTAGTGGTCGATATTTGGAATCCCCCCCCCCCCCCCCAACTCTCCGACCCCCCCCCCCCCCCCCCCACAAAAAACACAGACACAGAAAACACACAGACACAGACACAGACACAGACCGGTTGCTTCCCCGCCGTAACTCCCCACTTCTCCCCCATCCCGTCGTCACCCCCGACCCTCCGACGCCCCCCTCCCTCAGACACAGACACACAGAGACACACCGGTCACCGCCACACCCTGAGTCCCCTTTCGGGCTACATCACGTTTCAACATTACAGGAGGCATCGGTGGGGGGGGGGGGGGGGGGGGGGGCGGGGCAACGTCCGACACTCCCACACAACCCCCCCCCCCCTCACCCCCACCTGACCGGGCCGCACCACCACTGACCTGGTGTACTCCGGGCTGTCGTCCTTCAGCCACCTGGGGTCGGGCCACACGCCGTGCCGCTCGTAAAAGAGCTGCACGCGCTCGGCCTCCCCCAGGGGCGCGCCAGCCGAGTGATCTTCGCCGCGCGCCACACCGGCGGCGGCGATCGCTGCGCAAAGCGCGGCGACAAGGCGCAAGGGCAACGCGAGCCCCGCCATGAGCACAGCCGCGTCGTAAAAAACTGCTCGCCTGACGTCTGTTGAAGCGCCTGAAGTGCCAGTAGAGGCGGTGCGCTGCGGGCGGGCACGCGGCGTCGAGGACGACGGATGATGTGGGTTGGCAGCCCAGCACGGAAGGTATCTTATACACTACGCTTCAAAATTAATGGTAAGTGAACTGTACTCCAATGGTAGTTGGTGAGCATTTTTCGAGTATCAACGCATTACGAAAACCCTCCGAGCTTGGGACGCGGGGTGACCTGCCGGTGTTTTAAGATTAATGCGGGGTGCGAAAACTACTGCTAAAATCGTAGCATTATCACGGATATAAAACTGATCTATGCCGAATTTGGAACTACGGAGTCTTTTAGATTCTCTCGTGCTTGCCCCACCGTGTAGAGCTAGTGGCGCGCTGCCAAATGCAGCGGCTGTCAAAGGTGCGCATGCCCATTACAAACAAATTCGCCGCCTACGCGACTACGTGCCTCGTGACAGGTGTAACAATTGTGTAACGGTGATGTACGCGGGCATTACCAGCGGCTGGAAGGCGCGATGCGGGATCACTCGCGGTACCATGCGAGCACTAATATAGGCAGTCTATTGCTATAGAGCCATGCCAAAGACTCCTCATGCGCTGCGCGTAGGAGTATTTTTCTGAATATTTGTGGTAATGTAAACTCGAGATGTGCGAAATTCGTGCCTCGTTTTTACATCTACAAAAACCTCAATGTACACGGCCAAATCAATTCAATCTAAAACAGGGGGTTGTAGCCAGCCGTAAGGATAGGATATGTACCACATAGATCCCCATGTGGGTACCCAATGCCTGGTGCGTTTTGCGCGGTATCGTTACAGATGGTGCTTCTACGCGCGCATTAGGTCCGGGTTCGATCCTGCGGAGAAATATATGATATGATATATGATATGATATGATATGATATGATATCCCGCACGTTGGACGACCCGGCCAATGCGGATCACCACCGAATCCAAGCCGAAACGTTGCTGGACGAGGTCCTCCATCCTAGAGGGGGGGGGGGGGGGGGGGGAGTGTAAGGATATGTACCACACAAATCCCCATGTGGGTACCCAGTGCCTGGTGCGTTTTGCGCGGTATCCTTACACCAGCACTCCTACCCAGCATACCCTTGTATTAGGATTGGCGCCACGCACTTCGGTTACGCGTGAGCACAGACCCTACCCAAAGTAAGGTTTGCCATTTATTTTGAAGCGGAGTGTAGAACGGCCGCGGTAACTTGATGAGTCGTAACCGCAAATAATCGTACGGCTACCCGGTACGAATTTACGGTTGCGGCTCGCGAGTAGTCGCAGTTGCCTTTTTGAGTCGTGGCGCCGCAAATCGCCCGCCGATTTGCGGCTGGACGAGGATTCGTAGTAGGCGCCTGGCCTCGCTGGTCATAAATATTGTTTACTACCAGTAGTTGGGGTCGCATCATGCGGGATGCGGGCCGCTTTTAGGCGGCTTGCTGTGTTGATTTTCTAGTTCTGGGGAACTGTCCTTTTGTAATTCACACCAGTAGTTGGGGTTTCCTCTCCCTCGTCTACTGATTTGCAGGCACTGCGCGGCAGAAATGCGGTGCCAATAATATGTCCGATGCTAATATGCCGTACCGCCCGAGGGGCTGCATCAACCCCGCAGAGCCTCGACGAGCTGCCTCGGCATCGTACTCCCGTACGGCACCTCCGCGTGCGGTTCCCGACGAAACGCTGGTCCCGCATGTTGCTGTGTCGTGTGTGTAAACGCACCATGGGGCTTGTTCATGGGGCTGTCCCCACTGTCCTTTGTCACGGCGCACCCACCATGGGGTCGCACCACGACAAAGCTCGTGTCTTCGTGACATGCAAGGTCTTTGGTTTACAAGCCACTCAGAAGTGATGCCCCGCGCCCAGCTCAAGGACATGTCTCGCTGGCCGGGAGGCAGTCGAAGATCGTCCATAAGGGCACCGTGCGCCGGCTCTTCGCGCCGACAACCACTGTCTCACACGGACAACCGTTCAGTTGATTCGGGGGAGACGCTCTTCACGCCTCGCGACACAAGAGCCCCCCATGCCGCCGGCCTTCGGCTCGCCGACGAAGAAAACCGCCATTTCCGCGATGGTGGCGGAAGTTGCGGCTTCAACGCGCTCCCCCGCGCCACATACAACCGGGCAGCCCCTCGCAGCCCCAGGAACACATATGGTCGGTGCCAACCGGCCACCACTGTATTATGCCTCTGGCCACCCTCGCCGGTCGGCGCCATTAGGCCGCCCATGCACCATGTGCCTCCCGGTGGCCTCCGCGACCTTAGCACGGAGCTGGTTGGCGCCAACCGGCCGCCACTGCACGTTGTGCTTCGATTGCCTTCGCAGCCCCGGACACGCAGTTGGTCGGCGCCATCGAGGGGCCACCACTGTACCATGTGCCCCATCCATTTCCGCAGCCTACGCACGCACCTTGTCGGCACCAACTGGCCATCACTGCACCGTGTGCCCCAGTCGCTTCCGCGGCCCGGGCAGCACCCAGCTGGTCGGCACCAACTTCCGCCTCTACACAAAGCCCTTCGGCTGCTTTCGCAGACCAATGCATGCACCTGGTCGGCCCCCACGGACCGCCAATGCACCATGGGTCCCGGTCGCTTCCGCGGCATGGAACGCAGCTGGTCGGCGTCAACGGGCCGCCGTTGCGCGTTGTGCCTCGATTGTTGTTGCCGCCTGGGGCACGCAGCTGGTCGGCGCCATCGGGGGGCCGCCACTGCACCCTGCTCCATGGCTGCTTTCGTAGCTCTGGCACGCAGCTGGTCGACGCCGTCAGGCCGCCCTTGCGCTATATGTGCCCCATCCGCCTCCGCATGCGCACGCAGCTGGTCGGCGCCAACGGGCCGTCATTGCACCCAATGCCCTAGTCGCTTCCACGGCCCGGCCACGCAGCTGGTCGACGCCTTCAAGCCGCCCCCGCGCCATGTACCCCCGCCGCCTCCGCGGCCCGCGCACGTTTATTATCGGAGCCTACAGGCCGTCACTGCACCATGCGCCCCCGGTCGCTTCCGCAGCTTGCGCACGCAGGTCGTCGGCGCCAACGTGCCGTCACTGCACCATGTGCCATGGTCGCTTCCGCGGCGCGCAGCACGCACCTGGTCGACGCCGTCATGCCGTCACTGCACCATGTGCCCCGGTCGCCTCCACCGACCAGACACGCGGCTGGCCGTGCCGCCACTACATCATGCGCCCCGGCGGCTTTCACGGCATGGGCAAACAGTAGGTCGGCGCCAATGGCCTGCTGCTGCGTCCTGTGCCCCGGTCGCTTTCGCAGCCCCCGGACACTCAGCTGGTCGACACCATCGAGCCGTCGCTGCGTGTAGCTGGCTACCGACTACATCGTCCTCCCCCCCCCCCCCCCGCCCCCCCCCCCCCCCCTCCCCCCGCTAGCCCTTCGCACGCCCCGCCGTGTGACGGTAGCCAGCCGTTTTTCTCGTGGGCGGTCGCTGCTTTCCCGCCCGTCGGCCGCCCTGCGGACGGCGCCCAAGACGTGTTGGCAATGTGCATACGCCCCGCCACCCGTCCTTGAAATGTTGACTACGAGTAGTTGGGGCTTTCTTTCCCTCGTCGTCTACTTAGCAGGCACGGTGCGGCACAAATACGGTGCTATAACATGTCCGGCAGTGCTATATGCCGTATCCCGCCCGAGGGGATGCATCCACCCCGCTGCGTCTCGACGAGATGCATCGACATCGTGTTCCCGTACGGCACGTCCGCGTGCGGTTCTCGACGCAGCCATCCCGGGTAGCGCTGCTCCCGCATGTTGCTTCGTCGTGTGTGTAAAAGCACCAGGGGGCTTGTCTGTCCCCACCTTCGTTTGTCGTGGCGCACCCACCATGGGTCGCACCGCGACAGCCACGCCCACCCTCCCCTCTCTTCGTTAAAGTTCGCGGGTTCGCCTCTTAGGCCCTTGGGCCCCTCCAAAATGCTTGTAATAATGCCAAAGTACCTTTTCGGCAATGTGCCTGCGCCTCCACTCTTCCTTGAAACGCGATATTTGCGACCGACCTAAATCGGGCCTACTGAGCCGCAAATCAAAATAATACATTGCGTAGAACAGATGTGTTCTACGCAATGTACGGGCCGGCCGCAAATATGAGGATACTTGGAAAACTATAAACGAACATAGCGTAGCAAGTGGTCGGTCAGCCGGTCCCGCCGCGCATGCACATACCATTGCATGGTGGGATGGCCAGGGGTGGGCAAGGAAACATGTTATAACGTGATAACATGCTGCAGGGCCGCCTTGTGGCGCAACTCTCAAACTCACGGTATCGCTCAGTGCGTTGCAAGGAAACGTCGGAATTTTTTATATATAAATACCAATAAAAAGCGAGCAGGGCTACAAATTTCACAGTGGAAGCACGGTCGGTCGTCCGACGCCATTTAGGCACTTTTTCGATTTTGTATAAATAATATGTCGAAATCTGACGTATGTGTCGGCGTGCGCGTGTGGTCAACACGTTGGCGTGAAACTTCACCCCAAGGGCTTCTCAAAACCTGATACACGGTGGCGGGACAGTTTGTTGTGTGTACTCATGCACGGATTACTCATACTTGGCACATATCCCCCCCTTATTGAGCGATGCCCACGGCCGCCATGCCGGATATCCCCTTTCACAACATTATTTCCACCATCATTGACGCATTAAGGTGCACGCCATTGCCGCCCCACCATGGCTCACCATGGCGCACAATGAGCATGCGGCCATGCACTGCGATAGAAAAGCTTTTGCCTACAGCAAGGATGCCGCGAGAACCCTCTCCCGCCTGCGCGTGCAACGAGCCGCATTTTGTCCGTGATTTTGGGCATAAACCATCGTCATCGACACGTACGTAGGGCTTGGTCCAGGTTATGAATGACCCAATTTCAATGCCCTGCGTTTATGGTGGATAGGGATCATACCAAGGATGATGTGGTATGAGGACGGGGGAAATGGTGTCCCATGCATCTTTATGCACATACACGAGTGGCGCCATTTGTGGTTTTGAAGCGCTAGCGCCGGAAAAGCCTTCCTTTTGCCTTAATGGAAGCGTTGACGGCAAGGGCTACCGCATGGTACTACGGGGTGTATCACGCTATCGCGGCATTTCCCCCCAGTTGTACGACCCTGAGTAACATACATGCACGCGCGCACGGTCTCAGTGTATGTAGCCGCGCATGGGCATGTGGACCAAATTCGCAAACCCCGTACTTGTGTGGAGGGGTGTAGCAGTCGTATATGGATTCTGTATTTACATCATATATACTCTAAATCGTTACAGTACCTGATGCTTAAAGTGGGATTTAGAGTTCTCACCCACCCGCGGCCCCGACGACCGTCCTCGGCTCTCGGAATCGCGGGCCCTTCCTCCGCCTCCACCCCTTGCTGGGGATGGGGGCGGGGATCGTGCACGGTTGGCACCTTGGTAGTCTTAGCCCCGCCCGCGCTGCCACTGCCGTGGAGGAGCAGTGAGAGCTGAACACCGGCGTCTTACGTCGTTGCTGGTCCGGTCAACTCCATGTTCGTTCATTGTTCTTTGAGCACCCTCTCCCTTCATGTCATGTCGGCGCCTCCACATCACATACATTCGACCTAGTGCCGCTATATTGGAGTGGCCCGGGATGTTGTGCTGGGAAGGGAGATCTACGTTCGGCGGAAGGGGACGCGACCGAGCTGGCGGCGGATTTGGTGCTGGGCGGAACAGCGCGCGTTGGACACCGGCGTCTTACGTCGTTGCTGGCCCGATCGGCTCTCCATTCCCTACTTATTCAGCACTCTCTCCCTTCATGTCATGTTGGCGCCTCCACATCACATTATTCGGCTCAGCGCCGCTATTGGAGTGGCCCGGGATGTTGTGCTGTGGAAGGCGTTCTACGATTGGCGGAAGGGAACGCGACCGCGCTGGCGGCGGATTTGGCGCTGGGTGGCCTGCGTCTGTTGCACGCCCGTGGCGCCCCGTTCGGGGTTGGACCCCCCACTTCCGCTCCTTGTTGCAAGACCTCTACTTCGAAGCCCTTTTCCTGTCGGCGCCTTCACATCACATTCGGCCTAGTGCCGCTCTTGGAGTGGCCCGGGATTGTGTGCTGAGGAGAACGTCCCTACTGCGTGGAGCGGCGGCTGGCTGGTGGCGATGCCTGGTCGGTGGCTGTCATGGCGGTTCCCGCCTTTTGTGGCCCGTTGCTGGATTTCTGTATGGATTTCTTGAATTTTGCAACGCACGTGTTATCACACTTGATACTTATCGACGGAACATAAAAGGTTAAGGGAACTCGTACGACGAATAAGTAAGGATTACAGGTGTCAGTACTCCGCTTCAAATCGTGCATATATTGAGTATGCACTAAAATGTCCACGGCAATATCGCCTGCCCGATATTCGATTGGTAGTATTCGAACGATCCCACGACACTGAAAGCTGAGACACGCCTGCCGCCATGTCCCTGAGTCTCTTGAGATACTCGTAAACCCTACTACTATTATTAGCGTAGTTATAATCCGTGTCATGTTATGGACAGTAGCAAGTACCATCGCGAGATAATGTTCCATACTATAATGTTACCAATATATAAAAGTCGGCACTGCCCGTAGTCGCTACTGATGCCCGTACGGGCGTGGCAACTGATGCTAATGGCGGCACCAGCAAGCAGCAACGTACTTGCGAGTTGGTATTGCTGCGCGGCCGTCGAGCGGTTTGCGGGCGATCTCCTGGATTTTTTAGCGGCAGCCCGGCAACAAAGCCAACAAACGCCGACGCCAGAAAGCATCGGATTTCAAAGCCATGAAACGATATAGCGATTACATCGGGACAGCAAGCGCAACATGCTATGACGGCTCCCTTCAAATTATGTATGTGACGCACGTGGCGTTTGGCAACTTCTCCGCCTAGTGGACGCCCACCTGTGATCCGGCCGGCTGCCCAATGTATATGTTGTCGATCGATGCCAACAAACGAACTGTCGCCGTCATTTGTGAGCTGATCATTTACCCCGGACTGCCCGACAGCACGCCGCAATTAAGGACGGAATCTGACGCATGGTTATCTCTTTTCCTAGCCACGTCGTAACGCCACTATCACCCGGCTACTGCTACGACGACGACGCATCTTTCGGCATGCGGCTTTGTACAAACTTATATATTTGTCATCGGAAGCATAATATGGGCGGGGGTTTTGTTTCAATACGAAATCATTATCATTTGTAGCGATCTATCTATCACCAATGTTGTAGTATTCTTGTTTTGTTGTTGCATTAATATATGTATACATATACACCCCGAGAGTACAAACTTAACTAATTTCATCATATTATTCATTTTATAGTAAACAATTGAATGAGAAAGACAATGATGTTACGACAGTGATATTCGTTACGACTGATATGATACAGTTGCTACTACGGACGGCGCCTGCGAGTAGTGACTACATTTTGACTACCTCTGAGCTCGTGACATGTTGATCTACCATGTACCGCCATCCGCACACGCCACCGTCGCGGTTGGCATGCAATAAGATTTGTCCCGAGATGGGGAAGCTCAGCTTTGGTTTCGACGACATCACTGCACTCATATGGATCTTGTGATATGCCAATTTGCGCCCACGCGCTCGGTGACCTTCGAGCTGTTGTTGCCGTCAAAGATGTGCGTGGGGCACCAAATGCGGGGCAAGCGCGCCAAGTTCGACCGGTCTGGGAGCACAACGCCGATTTCACCCACGAAAAGCAAGACCGCCCTTACGTCGGAGTTTACACTGCGGCTACTCAAGCCCAAGCACTGGATGCCCAAGCTTGAGGTGGCGCTGCGGAGCGACGCCCACTTGGTGGGGCTCAACAGACCGGCAAGGACGCTACAGCCGCCGTTGCACGGCCTGATCTAGCTAAATGGGTTTGTCTCCGCCGACGGCTCGCTGCATCAATGTGATACTTATTAATGGTGTATCCTCAGACTTCAGACACCCGCCTCTCAACATCGACGACACATGTTGCTTTCCTCATAATGTGATGCATTCTAAACATCGCGAAACTGTGTTTAGGATGTGATACTTCTGAACCTACCATAGCATGCATTGCCGTGAGTTTCGAAGCATTTAGTCGCTACTTGGGGTCGCGTGTAACCAAAACGATCAACTGCTTTGCGCGGGGGTGGCGCACGAGTCCCGAAATTATACGATCAGCTGCACATATATATAGCCACATATCCGGTACACGGGCAGCCGAGTACCGTTAGCGACTATTCGCGCTGTACGAGTATCGATCATGGGCAGCCGAGTATCGGTACGAGTCCAGCTGGCATTCCATCCCGCCTTATCCATGATGACTAATCCGATCGCCGGGTAATTAAGGGAATCGAACCAGTGATCTTCTGGATCGAACCCAAGGCTCCAGAGCCATTGAAAGCCACACAAAAGATCCGAGAATGTCACACACCTGCGGCAGCCGGATATATTATCTCCGGAGATACCACATTTTCCGATATCGCCTTCTGCTGCTAGCTCATGTAATCAATATTACCACATATCCGGTACATGGGCAGCTAAGCACCGGTATTTTACGCTGTACGATTACACTCACTCTCAGGTAGCCGAGTATCGCTCCGGGTACAGCTAACAACAAGTGCCACAAGTGCCAATGTCATGCATGTATATAACCTGGCCGTCAGCGGACTGCATGCTACGGGCACAACCGACTTCATGTAGCCGGGCCGTAACGCAGCTGGCCTGAATCGCCCGGGAGGAAATTTGTAATAAATTTCAATTTTCAAATTATGCATAGCTTGTTTCTTTATGCACTTGTGCTTCTGCCCCGTAGCAATGACTTGTGTGTCATGTCATAACTTATTTACGGTTCGGCGTCAGGACCCCCAGCGGGACGTGTGCACAACCCTGGTCTGAATCACCACTCGGCGATTCCAGGCTACGTTGGTTGTGTTTGGTGACAAATGATCGCGACATGGAAACAGAGTTTTCTCTTGCTTGCTCACAAGGGGGGCACTTAAAACAAAAATACGCTGCCAGCCTAAAGCGTGATTACGGTCCGGGCGGGCATCATGGCGCAGCAGGGTGCTCACATCATGGCGCCGCCACCTAGCTAGTGCGATCCGCACTCATCCGTGCTGATAAGTAAGCTGCCAACCCCTCGTCTACCTGCTTCTTTCCGACGCGCCCTCCAACGCAGATATAGGCACGCTTCAACAAAGCAGTGCGCTTGTGTGTGTGTGTGTGTGTGTGTGTGTGTGTGTGTGTGTGTGTGTTGGGGGGCGGGGGGGGGGGGGGGGGGTTGGACAGGGCGGACGCTGCCAACACTGCTGCCCGGCGGGTGCGAGCCACTCACGAAACCAGCCGCGATTTAGCGATCTTCCACGACCCTTTGACTTGCTTCAATGTGTATTCCATTTGGTACGCCGCCTGGAGGGAGCAGGGGACATGATGCGATAGGGAGAGCAAGGGTTGTCAACAGAACAGGAGAGTCAACAGAAAGGAGGGGGTGGGGGTGGCACTGTGATTGATGAGGGGTGGGGTAATGGCTTGAGGCCATTAACTCTCAGGGTTTGGAGTTGGGGTTTAAGCGGCTGATAGGGGGTTGATGGGAGGGTTTCACGGTTAGGGATTGATTTTTAGGGTTTAGGGTTAATGGGCTGGTCTAGGGGGAGTGGGGGGGGGGGGGGGGGGGGGGGGAGGCTTGAAGGGTATGTGGTTGAAGGCTTTGCGTTCTAGGGTTTTTAGCGTTACCTGGAAGGAATACTCTGGCAGCGGCCCCGAGGCGTCGCAGAGCGTGGTGCGCTCGTGGATGGCCGCCCGCAGCTGCATGGTGGACGCGGCGCCCGACGCGTCGGGGCGGCCCATCGTGCGCAGCTCCACGCGGCGCGCCTCGTAGCGCCACGACAGCTCCGAGGTCATCGTCTTGTGCGCTCTGCCGGCAGCGGGGCGCGGGAATGTCCATACCTCATCTGTACTGCCGTCATGTAAAGCGCCGGCCAGATACGCCATGTGCACCCACATCTCCCCCCCCCCCCCCCCCCCCCGCCCTTGTTCTGTCTTTGACAAAAAATGCAATATACAACAATAATATGTTGCTTGCTCATATATGTATGTGTGGCGATACCATATAATCGCCTTCTGCTGCTAGCTCATGTAAATATATAATCACCCCGCACAGCTCAAGTGGTGCGCGCGCTCCACGCCTTAATGTGTGCTACTGTTGATTAGGATTAGTGAGGGTATAGGATATATCCTAACAGCTCATACGAATATTGAATATGTTGCCACGTCCCGCCACATCCCGTCGATGTCTCCATGTTGTAATATCGTGGTGAATTCTGATTTATCAATCATCTCGACCGTTGAATCCCCCCCCCCCCCCCCCCCCCATCGCGGTGGAGTAAAAGGCAGTGGAGTAAGCGCAAACCCACAGCGTGTTTGTACGGAAACCCAACGCACCGCCGTTGACCGTATGTTACTGTAAATCAATGCATGCTATGGTCGAGTTCCCCCACTTAATTCGTGGCTGGCGACTACTGCGGGTCTTTCCTTCAGCATTCAGCCACAGGCATGTCCGGAAGTCTCCCAATATATCTAGCGCGTCCCCGCAACTATGGCGTCGTGATGCGGCATTTTTTTGGGGGGGGGGGGGGAGGGGGGGGGGGGGGGGTCGCGTACATGGACCGCCACTTCCGGAGCTCCGCGCCGCAGAGCACCTCCCCCAGCCGGCCGGTGTCGTGCGCGCCCCCCAGCGCCGCGTTCTTCACATCCTGCGCAGGAACGGGCGGACTGATCGGCGTCACGGGGGTGGACAGAAGGGGGTGGGGGCGATCTGCGCGGGATGGGTGGCAGCATAACTTGCAAACACGCATGGCTACTGGTGGTGGTGTGGGGGGGGGGGGGGGGGGTGAGGAGCTGTAACTTGCCTCCCACGCGCGCATCACATCCACCGCCTGCTGCTCCCCGGCTGCGGGCGGCGCTCCGCGGAACCGGGTGTGCGGCTCCCCCAGGTGCCCACCAGGCCGCAGCCGCTGCATGGGCGCCACAACGGCTGTGCCACACCAGGAGCGGGAGGGCCGTCAGTCGGGTGACATGTTTTTTATGCCTATATGTTAACAGGTACCTTGTTGATTGCAAGGTTTCCACCTGCTGCGCATCCTGTTTATGTTTTAAAAGTGTACTTTCAGAATCTAGCGGCCAGTTCCAGTTCAAACCGATTCGGTGATCTTACATGTAGACTTAGGGGCCAGCAGTGACGGCTCTAGTAAATATCATTCGGTACGACTATTTTTTAATCGGCCATGATCCAAAGCGGACGGGCGCAGTGTACTGTCCGAAAGCTTTGTCATTTGAGGTAGGTAATGAGAGGCCGGGGTGCATGGCTATCAGGGCGGGGGGGATGGGGGGAGGCGGGGGGGGGGGGGGGGGCACCTGTTCGCGGCTGCCCGCTGCTCGCGCCGTCGATGGTGAAATGACGCCGGAAGCCGATGCCGGATGCTGCCGCCAGCGCAGCGCACGCGGCAGCGGCAGCGACCAGGCCGACCAGCCAGCGCACCCGCTGCTGCATCATCCTGGGGAGCGGTGTGCCGGGGCTCGTCAGGACGGAAAAGTCGAGCTGTAAGCCGAGATGGTAAATGCCGGTTGCCAGTGAAGAAAGGCGCGGATGAAGACGTCTGTGTACCGCACATCAGTGTTTTTTTTGTCCGTACACCCGCTCCTAGTTGCTACTGGTACCTGCCTCCTGTTTGCATGCCCGACCCATACCGACGCAAGTACAAGTTCCCGGAGCACAGGCCTCGGAACTGGTGTTGCATGCTGCCGAGAGAAGCATTCGCTGCGGATCCGCTCTAATGTGTGGTCTAATATAATCCTTATATCTGACCTCTGGCAGGCAGGGCAGGGTCCTCATTCGCAGGGGTCTACTCACAGCATCAGCTCCCGTACGATGCCGGCGCGGGGATCAGACCACTGCGAATGAGGACCCTGCCCTGCCTGCCACATGTCAAATGTAGACCAAAGTATGGCGGAACTATAGCGAATGCTGTCATAGGTTGCATGCAAGCCCAATTGGAGGCTTGTTCGACGGGTTCTTATAGGCGAGTCGGCACCCGTAGGGGGGGGGGGGGGGATTGCTTGATGGAGACAGCCAGCTAGGGTAGGAGGGGGAGGGAAGAATGAAGACCACCGGAGAGGGGAGGAGGGGGTGATGCAGGGGGAAGGGGCTTGGTTGCGCCCATGGTCGCGCTTCAAGCGGCTGAGGGGGAGGGGGGGTGACCTGCCCTGCCCCACGCCGCCGCCCCGCCGCATCTGCTGGCGCGCATAGCGGCTGAGCAGCGGTGACGCGCCGCCGGCCCAGGGCTCCGCCTGCACCGCACCCGCAGGGCGGGGCTCTGTCAGGCGGACGGCGGCGGGGTCGATGCCGGAAGGCGGGTTGGCGGCGGGGGGGGGGGAGGAGAAGGGGGGGGGGGGGGGGGGCAGCGCCACGGCGGGGGCGCACCTCATGCTCCCTGCGGCCAAGGAATCGCAACACGCGGGCAACGAGCGGAGTAACCTGCAAGAAGCAATGCGCCGCCTTTCAGAGGCAGATGATGGGGAACGCATCAGCTGTGGCGCGCCGCGATGGCCGCTGTTCCGCGATGTGCATACGCATGGCACAAAGCAGTGCTCATGCCACTCTTCTAAAGGACTACCCCCCCCTCCCCCCCCCCCACACACACGGCACGGTGTTCGTGGATCGCCTATATTGCGCTTTCCGCGTACACGCCGCGCAGCGGTATTAGTACTTGATGCAGTATGTCACTATATCAAAAGTGAGGACGAAAATAAAAAGTCCAGTCTGCTAGAGCTGTTGGGCGTCATCAAAATAGTTGGAATCACTTTTGTGTCGGGCAGTACTTGGCCCGGAACCACCTCCGGTTTTGCTAAAAGTACTGACAGCACTTTGCGCAGTCCATATTGCATGCGAAACTGGAGCACTGGCAAAAACGAGATCGAAAATCTGAAAAGGGGATCTTAACATCATTTTATCGGGGATAGAGCTCTATATACCGTTTCGTTATGTAAAATCCAGGCCGCCGCGAAGGGAGGGACCCCGCCAAAAATAAAGGCAGTGAAGTCCTGAGGTGTTTATGAAATAACCTGACTACTAATAAAATCCCTGAACTCCGGAATGAACAACCCCAAGCAATGGCGGTGATACCCCCACCGCGGGCACTCCACCAACATATGTTCAGTATTATAGTCTCAGATTCACTTCCGCCGCATGCAGGGCAGTGTTCAAGGACCCGCTCATCAGCCTCGAATTACGTCGCTATTCCACGTAATTCGGGGTGCTGTAGTGGCGACGGCTTGTAGTACATTGGGTAGTTGCACAGCCGCTCGGACAGCGCGATTTTGCCAATATAGGACGACGCCGTGAGGTGCATGGAGTCACACCCAGAGCAAACCAGGTGCTAAATGGCGGCTTTAAAAGTGTGTCGGCAGACCTAAAGCTGCGCGCTTCACACGCACCGTGGTATTTCATTGCGTCGGCGGTAGGCAAACATGTAAGGCCTTGCCTTGCACCATCGAGTCGACGACGTCGTCCTACAATGTTTGTAGCGTATTCTGATGTATTTCCTTTTGGTAGCAGTATGTAGCCGGGAAGTTGCAATATTGTCATATTGGATTATCATATTGTACAATGCAATAATTGTCATATTATATTTTTACAATCGTACAATGTAACAATTGTACAGTTGTTATATTGTACAATCGTACGATACAACACTTGTACAATACAATTGTTATATTGCACTGTGCAATCTGACAGTACAATATTGTCAGATTGTACTGTCGAAGGATGGCCCGCAGGTAGATGATGGGGGTGGGGGCGCCGGCGGGTGGGGAGGGCGCGCCTGGGCGGCGAAGAAGCGCTGCGCGGCGGCCAGCAGCGGCAGCGGCGTGCGCTTGTCGCTCATGATGAGGTGCAGCTGCACCGGGAACGACGTGAAGTAGCCGATGAGCGAGAAGGAGGCTGGCTGGCCGCGGGCGGAGGCCCGGAAGCGCGGGACGGCGACCTGCGGGGGCATGCGCCCGGGAGGGGAGGGGTAAACATGATGACTGGGTGCTCATTGGCAGAGTGAATGTGCACAGATACACAGGTGTGCCATCTCTCTTGTTCTCTGTGTCTACATGCTTGAATGTGAAAGCTGATTAAAGGGAGAAAGTTTCATATATGTTCCACTCTCCCTCCCCCCCTCTCATTCTCTCTATATACATTTGTGTAAATGTGTACGGAGAAGACGAACACATGGGTGCATGCATTCACAAAAGAGATTAGAATATATATATATTCATATGTGTGTGATCGGTATTACTATTAGAGAGATTCATGTATATCTATATATCTAAATGTGTGTACAGTATGTATGTATGCATTTATACATGCCTGCGTGCACACTGGTATATGTACGGATGCCAACGCAGTGATGTAAGAGCACTGTGAATCGAAAAGCTGCCCTACCTGCAGATAGGAATAGCCCGAAGTAATATTGAGCTATAGCAAGTGCCCCTCTCAACAGCAACCCCCATTCAAGGCTTACCGTGCATGTGTACGGCTTCGTAAGAGTAGGTGGGTCGGCACAAAAAAATTATGCATGGGGGAATGTAAGGGAGATGATCCGTATATGCAATCGCGGCATATGTAAGCATGTATACATTACTATCCAGTGCACGCGAACAGATTTGCCGAGGCAGGCGTAGTGTGGTCCGCACGCACGTCTCTGAGCCACCGCTTGGTGAACATGTACAGGTAGGACTTCTTGTCCTCCAGGTCCACGCCGCCGCCGTTGTCACTGGTGGCGCCACTGGTACCCATGTAGCTGCGGGGAGCGTGCAGTCATAAGGGGCGGGTGTGGGGGGGGGGGGGGGGGGGATGGGGGGCACGTGCCACCTGCCTCCGGGGCAGTTAGCGGTGGGTGAGGTCCACAGCAGGCGCTACCGGGGGGGCTGGCACGCACCTGGCTCTGTCCCACGGGAGGATGTCCGCCTCGCCCAGGGCTGCAAACGCCTCGGCGGTCCTGCCCAGCAGGATGAGGCACACCGCCCGGCACACGCGTGCTGCCGTGTCCTGCGCCCAGTCCGGCCCAGACACCGCGGATGGGGGGGGGGGGGGGGGGGGGAGGGGGTTAGCCCCAGGCAGTGCCCTGTCCCGCGTCAGCGCGGCTGCATCGCATCCGCCGCTGCACGGCTGGAGGGACCGGGGCGCCGCACCTGCTCATCCGCCCCGCAGAACAGCATGGCGCGCTCTACCAGCCGCGGCGAGCGCTCGACGAAGCCCATCACAGCGTGCGCGGCGCCCAGCTGCTCCGGCAGCCCGGCGTACCACCACACCCGGGCGCGCAGCTCTCCGGGCGCCCACGCCGCAGCCAGCGCCACCGTCTCCGCCGCCGTCAGCGCCCCCAGCGCCGCGCGCGCGTAGGAGCTGGACACCGCGGCGGGGCCATCCGCGGACAGTGTCTGCCCCACCAGAGCCACAAGCCGGCTGCGGGGAATCTCCGCGGCATCCTCACAGGCGTCCATCTGCGCAAGCGTGCCGGTGAGTGCGGAGATGGTAGACGCGTGCGGGGGGAGGGCTGCCTGCTGGATGACGCCCTAAACCCTTAACCCCAATGTCCATCCCTAAACACGTATGCTGGGTGATGACCCTGTGTCCACTCAGCTACAGCCGCCGTGGTTGCGTCCAGGAGGTGCCCCACTTCAGGGACGCATGTCAGGCAGCTCGGAGCCCGGCTGTGATGTGACCGCCAATGCTCATGCGCTCAGCCCCCTACTGACTCCTCGATGGCATGCGCCCCTTTCCAGCGGGCTTGTGGATACAGAAGGGGGGGGGGGGGGGGGGCAAGGGGAGCCACCTTGAGCTGGTCCAGGATGAAAAAGGGCCGCAGCGCCTGCATCGACTCCTCGACTGCCTCCATGAGCGGGCCGGCGGCGTCGGCAGAGCCGCTGGACTGCAGCAGCGCGCACGCGGCCTCCAGGCTGAGGTAGGCGCCCGACACCTGGGCGGCGGCGGGAAGGGTGTCAAGAGGTACTGGAGGGGGGGTTGGCGGATGTTGGCCTTTGCTCCCCGCACAGCTTGGAACAGGCCTAAGCCCCCGCGCACCCTCAACACTGCCCCCCACCCCCACCCGCCGACGTCGCGACTGCCCGCAGCCCAGCGCACCTCCTCGCCCGCCTCCAGGTCCCTGGCCAGCGCGCAGTGCGCCATTGCCATCGCCACCTCGCAGTCCGCGTCCATGCGCCCGCGCTCCCCTGCCGCAGCGTCCCCAAGCTGGATGGCCAGCGCGTGCTGCCCCGTCTGCCGGTCGGCAAACCCGTCATGCCGCCCGACAGCTCATGCACCAATGGAAGGGGGGCAACCTGGATCGGAGGCGGGCAGCAGGAAGGGCCGGGGGGGGGGGGGGGGGGGGGGGCGGGGGGCGCTTACCTCTGCCAGCAGAGCCAAATAGCCGGCAGCATCGGGGCCGTGCATCAGGATGGACGAGCCAAGCGTCGCATCCCCCCTAAGGCACCAGCGCGTGTCAGTACAGGCATTGGCATCAGGGCGAGTTCCAGCTGGTGGGTGCTGGGGTGCAAAGGGTGTGCCGGTGCGGGTGCGGGTGCACGGGGCTCACTCACCGGAGCAGGCTGTCCCGTGCGCGGTCCAGTATGCGCGCGCGCGAGGCAGCCGCGGCCGCGCTGTATGGTGCGTCCAGCGCCCTGGCCAGCATTTGCTGGTGTGCAGCCTCAATCGCAGCGGCGTTGCGCCTGTCGCCGGCTTCCAGGCACAGCACCTGCCAGCACACGTGACCCGCACAATAGCATCGTTTAAAATGCGGATTATTATTTATTAAAGTGGCGACTCGAGCCACATCGATATCCCCATCGGAGAGTTGAAGCCAACTGTTGTCTGCGCATGCCCACGATGCCTCCGCCGAGCGAGCGTGCACAAGACTGCCTTTGCAAGCAGCGCAGGAGCATTCGAGGCAGGGTGAGCTACTCCGCAGGCCAGGTGCGCCTTCGCACCTGCTCCCATGCCACCTGCCCATCGCTCGCCGGCTCCGCCTCCGCCTCCCGGCCGCCCACCGCTAGCGGCGCGGCGCGACTCTCCAGCAGCCGCGACTTTCTCACGCAGGGCGGCGGCGTCCACGTCGTCGGTGGCCGTCGAACCCAGCTAGGAGGGCGCCCGAGGCGCAGCGTGGGGGCAGAGCGGTGGCGAGGAAGCGCCAGCGGCCCGCAGCCCACCCTCTGCCGCCATCCTGCCGCCGGCACTGACATGATGGCGTACCAAGATGCCGGGGATGAGGGTTGAGGGAGTAATTGCAAGGGGTGCCCCGGTGCTGGGTGCAACTGGACGACCAGCCCACTCTATAAGCGAGCCGTCGTTCGTTAACAATGTCGCCAGGCCAGAACTTTGGCGCCTCCCAACCGTTCGACGTTGTTCAAACCTACTTGTTCGGAGTGATCGCAGAGTATCGTGGGAGTGATACCGGCGGATTGCGAGGCCGTAGTGATGAGCGTTGTTCATGCTTCGCTGGCTTCGTCGGCGCGCATCGCACCGTGGATTTTATGCTCCACATCGAGCAAGTATAAATAATAGCGACCATAGTCGCTATAGTTAGTTATGATGATATATGTATATAATAAATATACCGCCATAAATGTAACCTCGAAAATATAACCTCTGCCTACACTGCCCACAAAAGTCTTGCCCCCTTTGTCAAGCATCAATTGTAGATTGGCCGATTATCAGCCTTCGTTTCCTGCCGCGCCCTTCCATGTGCCATTCGTAAACATGACATCATGCGTGGGGGCAGCCCTAAGTGGCGTTTGTTGTGTTCTCGTCGTAAAAGCCACACGTGTGTGTGTCATTGTTCAGGTTAGTAATGAATTTGAGAACCCAAATAATGTCACGAGGTCATGAATTTTAGCACATATATGCGTTCTATGTTTACGGCTGGGTGCCAAGAGTGAGCTTTACCATCGTGGAACACATTCACAAATATGCGCTCTCCCCGCCGTCGGCATGCAAGCAAGTGAGTAGTTCCCGCAAAACGGCAACTTAATACGGCAAGAAAGGCATGCTCCAAAACCAGCCCACCTACAGCTGTTGTCCCCAATCATTCAATGCGCACTTGGTAGAGCCGGGATTCAGCTGGTAATGCGCAGGGGTGCAGCCCCCGAGTCAGCAGGTGGGTCCATACGGTCACCTGCTAGGGCATCATCCAGGGTATGTGGTAGGGCTGGCCATCAATACGCTCCCATATTCTGCCATTGGGCTGCGGGCCCCTAGTCGCTATATGCGGGGAAAATCCGCCCGCGCCGGGCGAGTACATCGCCTTGTATCGGGGTGCATGTCGCGCGGCAAGCCACTGTAATAGGGTTTGTTGGACAACCTAAAAATATTTGCGTCGGGTCCTAGACCCCCCTACGGCCCTACCCGTCTCGATTATATTTCCACCGAGGGGCCCGGCAGGATTCGAACCTTCGCAGAATTACGGAATCACAAGCGTAACAGGCAACCCAAACCCCCCCCCCCCCCCCCCCCCCCCCCAACACCCCCCCGGCGCCTCCGCCACCTATCACATCTAAAGCCCTTGATGAAAATTCTGAAGTGATGATAATCCTTATATTATGAATGGGATAGCCTACCCCGGGGCGGGGGTTCCTTAAGTTCCTGGCAGCTAAGTGACTTCGTGGTTCCCTTGGCTCTTTCTTGGTTCTTGGCTCCCTGTCCTCCTGCTCGACCTTGGTTTCGGACTTATGTCTCTCTTCTGCTGGCAACCTTTCATAGTTGCTGTTAGTTCTGTTGTAGTGCGCTTCTGTGAAAGCCCTGATGTAATTAATTATGAATGGGTATGCCCCACTGTCCCACTCGGCGGTCGGCTCCGCCTGTGCTGACGTGGCGATACGGGCAAGACTTTCGCGTGGGGCGTCAGCGACTGCATATATTATTTACAGGAGCTAGCAGCAGAAGGCGATATCGGAAATCACCAAATAAAAAGGTAATCAGAAGGTCCTCTACGTCAGCGATTGCATATATCAAGGATTACACATGTATCAATTTATCAACAGATTGCATATGTTGTACATCGTACATGTGTGTTATTTTCGATTTTACTTTCCGCAAGAAACATTTTATATATAAATACTTGTTTCAGATTAATATAATCCGTAGTTTTGTAATTTCGTCAGGGTTTGCTGTTTGCTGTTGCTCACACTACGCTGATGACGTATACATTCCTGTGCAAAACCGCGCCGGTTCAACCGCCGCCGCCACTGCAGGTACCGCGGCAAGTGCCGACTTGCCGCTTGCCACTCCACACCATCACCTGCGTGAGCAAGCCCTCTGAACGTCGTTGTTGATATCATACCGGCAGGAGGAATTGATAAGGGGCTTTGCAGACACAGAGCGGAGAGCGGGGAGCTGTCACACCACGCGCCCGATCAAGCACCCCTGCCCGCACAGCGTACTCGTAGGGCGGCTCGAGGTTAGCCGGCCCGCTGTGCAAATGGAGTGTGCCTCCGCGCCCGGCCTGCTGGCGACCATCAAGCTGAATGACACGGAGAAGGGCACAGCAGCTGCGCAGAGGCTGCTGCAGCTCCTTGTTAGCCAGGACACGGCGCAGGATGCGACGGAGCAGGTTCAGGCCGGGCAGGCCGTGCTGCTCAGGGCCATGGCGTCCGCCGATGAAGACCTGGTTGGTGCGCCGCGCCGCATGCGTTTTTAATCATGCTGCGCCGTAGCATGGCACTGATTGAACTGGCCGTGCGGCTTATGTTGTTGCGATATGCTGTCGTGCGAGATGTCCTCATGGCGTGACTGGCGCGTGTGCTGCCAGAGGCCTGTGGCGCAGTGCTTGCGCACCTCAGCCGCCTGCAGGAGTCGCCGCCAGAGCGGACGCGCGCCATCTGCCTTCCACATGGACCAACGCTGCATGTCCGAGAATTGGCGGACTTTGAGGGGGACAAGCATGGGGCCCAAGTGGTTCGCTTCCCTCTGGCATAGTAAGGATTGCACCTGCATTCACTGGAAGCTACATCCCCTTCTGGGAACTTGTTTGGCAGCGGATCCGCCGAATGTACTCAGCACGTTGGCGGGCATCTGCAATCGCAACTAGTCGCTAGAGGGCGATCCTCTCGATTGATGACCCTCACGCTGTGTTGTGGCCGCCTGCAGTGGACCTGCGCTGCGCTGCTGTCGTGTGCGCTGGTGGATGCCGCCTCCAAACACCCACTGGAGCGCGCCGGCCGCATGCCCAGCCCTGTCCACTCGCGAGTGCTGGAGCTTGGCGCCGGCTGCGGTCTGTGCGGACTGGCGGCCGCCAGGCTGGGCGCGGCGCAGGTGCACATCACGGACTGCGTGCCTCGTCTCAACGCCAACATCGCGCATAACATCGCGCTCCAGGGGGACAAGGAGCTCTCAGATCGATGCCAGGCCCGCCACCTAGACTGGGCAGACCTGGACGCCTTTGCTGCTGGACCCAATCCAGCAACCAGATGTGATGAGCCATGGGCTGCCTCGGAAGCTGAGCAGAGCGATGGCGTCACTCCGCCCAGTCGGATTTCGTCAGACGGAATTAAACACGCCGGTGCAGCTTGCGGCAGTCGACCAGCAGCTTACGATCTCATCCTGGGCTCCGACCTGCTGCTGAATCAATACTCAGCATGCACCTTGCTGCCGGTCGTGATCTCAGCCCTGCTGGCTCCCGGGGGCATGTGTCTCCTGGCACTCGCCATCCGGAGTCTCGCCACTCTGGCAGCATTCCGGGACGCGCTGCGCGCGGCGGGCCTGCAGCACGAGGTTGAGGACCAGCAGGACATGATATCTGAGTTTGCGGCCGCCTTTGATGGATGGGACGGCATCCAGCGGTACGTTGGTGGCATTATTTTTATCTACATCTCGCATCCCACGGAGGCATGACAAACATGTTGAGATAGAGATGCCGCGTCTTCATATGGCCACCAAAATGGAGCAATCACAAGCTGTTAGTCACCCGTTTATAAGGAGCTGCACTCGTTCCAACAATAGCTACATGCACAAGTACAAGTAGTGCTCAGCATGCCTCAGTACAGTATTATCGGCATGACTTCCCGTAGTAGAGCACTACCTGTAGCTGCACAGCGCGTCCACACGCGCACAGGCACAGGTGGCCCTCACTCTCAGCCAGACGCTTAAGCTTCACTTGTCCTACCTTGCCCGGGCCACTTTTATGTGGCTTGTGTTGATCTCCGTGCACTGCAGTGGATCTGTTACTAACGCTTTTATTGTAATTCACGGCAAGAGTTCCACCCCTACTATTTTAGGAGGTACTACGCAGGTATAGCGCCGCTGATACTGAGTCATGCTGAGGTCCCTGTGGTGCTGCTACCCGGGGGCCTACTTTCACATCACTGCCTGATCACAAAGTCACAGGTAGCGTATTCCAGCCAGACAAGCGGCGCCGTGGGTGGTACCAAAGGCATGATGGCGAGTCGCTACCCAACGTTGACTGCGAATTTCCCTTCTGCAGCAGAATAGCAGTTGGGACTCTGTCAAAGTATATTTTGCCAAAGCCGTGCTTGTACAAATTTTAAGTATGCTGTGCATGCATGGAGACATATGTCACAGTGGCACCCAGTGAAGACTTCTCCATAGGATTGCACACAACAAACGCCACTTTGTGATACACTGTACTCCGAGACTGACACCCATCATCGCACAGCTTCTGATGTGGGAAAATGCCTTGAGCACTAAAAGCATTCCCCAAAAGTCAGAAGCATGAAGCATTGATCTCAGCAAAGCGGTGCTTTGTGGATGGATGCGTGAGGATAGGCACCGGCTCGTTGTGCTATGGTGGAGATTAAACGTGTGGACCTAGTAGGTATAAGCGGTACGCTTCTGCTTTACTTGCAGCTGCGCCACATGCCTGCAGCATAGCCAACTCGAGGCGCGTGCGTCGGTCAAATCAGATCGACATCTGAGCAGGAGTTTTCCCCTGGCGGTGGGCCATCTCGGGCGCCTGACCGCCGCGGCTGCTTGGGCCCGGCTCGATCGGATGACTTCACAAGGCTGCCTTCTTGGCATCATCAAGCCTGCAGGTTCAAAAGGTGACACGCACGTCTTCGTCAGGCGCTGCGGCTGGCATGTTTTTGGCGTCAATCCTGCTATCAACAAGGTGCACAGAGAGTAAATGAGATCTTGTGGCCCAGAGGATGCTAGAGTCACACTCCATCCATGCTTGGCTGACAGTGGGAGGCTAGGGAGCTCACTTATCCAAGATCATCTTCTTGAATGTCTGGAGATGTTCCTGGATGCTGTCCTTCATGGGTGACTCAAGCACCACGTAGCCCACTACAACAGCGATAAACAGAATGACCACCGCAAACGCCCAGTAGGCCGCAACGTAGTCCACCGCGTTCCAGAACACGGACGGCTCGCCGGTCCAGCCCGTGGACCCGGGCTGCTGATCATCAGCCCCGCTGTCATCCTCAGTATCATCGCTGCAGCATCATACAACGGGGAGAAGGAAGGACAATTCAGCACTGTGCTTGTACTAGGGCCTCATCATCCCCAACAGCATCCTCCCCCACACCCCGTCCAGCGCAAAGTTCCCCCCTACAATGTAAGCCCCCGATAGCTACCCATGGACGCGCAAAAGTAAGTAAGTACCTGTCGTACTCATCGGTCGAGTCCGGCAGAGGCTCATCTGCCTCAGCAAGCCCCTTCTTGATGGCCATGCGTCGGGATTTCCGCGTGGCGGTGCTGGGGGGTGCGACACTGCAGAGGCAGGGCGCAGGGGCGGATCAGGAACTGGGGAAATGTTGACAATTGCTGCTCAGGCGATGACAGTGGGGGGGGGTGCAGGAGAGGGGGGGGGGGGGGGGGGGGGGGTAATGCGGCTCACTCTGGGGTTGCCTTGACCTTGGGGACGCAGTTGAGGCCGTCTTCGGGGTAGTGCCGGGCGTCTTGGTGGTCTTGCCTGGGGTCTTGAAGGGCGTTTTCGCCACCGGCATCTGCATGCCCACACCATGTTGGTCTTTAGGAGTGGCCTTGCTGTCTACATGACCAACCTCGTGTTTGCAAGCCAGCCAGCTCGGGTGGCAGGCGAGCTTTAGCGGGTGTGCGCACCGGAAGATCGGATCCAAGGCCGATAGACTTGAGCGCCAGGACTTGCATGTCAGCCTTCAGCATGCTCTGACGTGGAAAAGGGATTTGCACAGTGAAGTCAACAAAGCGTGATGAATAGATATAAATAGAATAAAGATGTGATGGTGGTAGGTGGTATGTCTGGGCTGGCACATTGCGGACCGGACTGGGTGTCTGTTTCGCAGGAAGGCGATGGGAAATTACTCACCGACTTGTAGTAGCTGATCCAGCCATTCTTAGTGATGACCTCCTTGAGTTCCTCCTTCTTCATCTTCATTATGTCAGCCTCGGTAATCTTCTTGGCTGTGGAAACGCAGCGTCCGGGGAGCTCCGTCAGCCAGCCCGGCGTGGTGATAAGTAACAGAAACACGAGCTCCTCCTACAAGCTCCCAAGAGCGGCTTGGTCTGACGCTGAAAGTATAGACAGGGTCTCGGGCCGGTTGCTGTGACGCCCCGTCTGGCCAGACGGTACGGGTGCGCTGACCCGGCCCCCTGGGTGGGCCGTGTCGGGGACGAGCCGGGCGCTCGGCCGTGTGCCCAGGCGCCCCGGAACCAAAAAACCCCGCGAGCGGGGGGTCGGTGGCTTGGCTGCACTGCAGAAAACGCCACCCTTGTGGCCGCCCCGGAGCATTTAGCGGCCGTGGACAGGTAATTGACCAAACATAAAAAAATAACACCATTCCTGTCTGCGGATACGATAATAAGTGGCGGCGAGTGGGAGGTCGGGCCGGCGCCAGCCTCCCGCCATCAACCCGCGCCGCGCCGCCTGCACCAAGCGGCAGTGGACCTTGTGTGGAGGGATGCACATATCGAAAACGGTGAGCATGAGTGCTGTGGCAACCCCGACCGCGTGCCTCTCGGTGACCAGCAGGGTCGGTAACACTAACCAGCGCATCAGCGGCACGCTTGCTCGCGCCGTGCTGTTTTACGAGGTAACTGCTTTACCCGTAACTACAAGGATTTGAGGTACTGGCACATAAGTCGCAACAGGAAGCCCCGCCCGCGGGAGGCGTTGCCACCGAAGACCGTAAACGGCCTGAAGATGGGGGAACGAGAGCAGCCACGGAGTGGCTTAAGTTACCTGGCATCTTGGCGAGACGTTGACGGGGCGGGCCCCGGATGCCTTTGCGAGCGAAAGTGAAGTTCTCGGCTCGGGAGCGTTGTTACGGAGCCGTGGCCGCCAGTCGGGAACACTCCAGCTACCGAGCAGCCGTCGCAACTTTTCAGTTGCCGCTGTTAAACACACGTCGAGTTGTCCGGACCCAAGGCGGGGTTTGGTGAAACCTATATCTAATCCGCCTCAGAGGCAAGGGGACCACGACGGAGCTCCGCTCGCGTCGGTGTACCAGGTCGCTAAGATGGTTTGACCGGACGTTGGTGTGTGGTGGGCGGACGATGCCTTGCGCGGTTGCTACGGCCTAAGATTGACGCGATTCTACTAGAGAGGTGCGGCGCACGCTCGGTCGTCGCTATTCGCGCGTGTGGCGCGGTTTGGTAGTGATCACGGTGATATGATGACGCGGCTTTTCTCCCTCGTACGGTGCTCGTAGCGTTCGCACAACGCCGCGCGCGGTGCGCCCGCATGTGCACAGAGCTGGCGCGGTGCGCGCGTCGAGCAGCGCCGGTACATATACCAGACGGTACCCGTACTGGTATACGAGGTATTAATAGGTTAAATGCTTATTTTTGCTTACGCCACAAATATGCGAACTACATACAGAACTAAAAGCAACTGTGAAAGGTTGCCAGGAAAAGAGAGACACAAGCCTGAAACCAGGGGTCAAACAGGAGGCCAAGGAGCCAAGACGAACCAAGGAAGAGCCAAGGGAACGAGCAAGTCGCCAAGTTGCCAAGGAACCAAAGGGTCATCAATGAAGGGAAACACCGAAGCCAAGGAACGACCAGAACGACCGAAAGGGAAACATGAAACCAATGGGGACCACCGCCCCGGGGTAGACCATCAGCCGCGGCGAGTACGATTGCAGCCGATGACCCGAATCATAGCAACACAGGTAGGATGACGAGCGACGCGACGCAGGCGAAGGAGCACCATCACGTGCCCCCCGCGGCGAGTACGATTGCAGCCGATGACCCGAATCATAGCAACACAGGATGACGAGCGACGCGACGCAGGCGAAGGAGCACCATCACGTGCCGCGCGCGCCGCCGCGACCCCGCCAAGAACGTTGTCCGCATGTGCCATTTTGATGAGCAAGGAGGAACGGCGCGCGGCGCCACGCAGACAAGAGCTGGCCGGTTTTCTTGCCAGTGTGCGTTTGGCTAGCTTTCGCGAGCTCCACCAAGAAGGCCTTAGCGTGCGGGGCCAGCGATGAGCCAAACTCGCGGAGACGGCGAAAGGAACAAAGCGAAGCATGCCGGCGGCGTTTCGGACACCCTAGTCATACTTTTGGATTTTGTGGCGCTATGCGGCCTGCAATGAGGTCGTTGGATCCGAGCTGGACAGCCGAGGATAGGGGCAATGGTGGTATCGTCGACAGCAACCGTGTTCCCGCGGATACAAGCACCATATACCCAACAAGCCCAACATCGGCCGGCCGGCCGTCGCTGACTTTCGAAACATAAACAAGCACCGACGGGTCCGTGAGGATCTGTACACCCACGCCTAGGGCGGACTTAACTTCGTGGCAACGTCGAAAAGGCCATGTGCCGCCCACTCGTGTGCGGCGTGATTGGAGTCGCCCGCTGAGCAACGTGCCACGTGATCAGCGTACGCGACTGCCCCAGCCGAAGGAGTGAATTCCACGCCAGCATCCTCAAAACGGACCAGCATGCCTTGTACCGAGAATGAAAGAGCAAAAAACACAAGGGCAAGTAAGGCTCGCCGAGGCGGGAGAGGACATCAGGAGCCTCCAGAAGGTGGCAAGCGGCAACATGGAACATGGAATCGTAGTACTATTACTTAGTGGAACGCTCACGGACTTTACCAAGTCGACCCTCACTTGGACGAAGATCAGTCACCAGGAACGCTGTCGCAAGAGGTGCCCGGGAAGCGGTTACCGTCCGGGCCGCTTGTAGGAATATGCGCAGCATGCTTTGCGAATAAGCGGACCCTACCCTGTGGATGCGGTGGCTCGGGGTTTTCTGGACTTTCTGCATGGAGTGCAAGGGGAAGTTCGAGTAATGCGGGATGGAGGTCGGCCGCCGAGCGCATCGCAGACGCTGGCTCAGCCCCAGCAGCCGAGCAGCCGGCACTACGGGCAACGGGAGAGCGCTTCGGGGGGGAGCAACTTCAGGGCAGAGGCCAACGGCCCCGCTAAATCCTCGAGCGCCCCGTCTCCACACTCGTCAACGACACGGGTATGAGCTGCGCGAAGCTCGACAGCCCACATCGGCGCCGACACGTTGGCGTCGTCGGTATCGGGCGCCAACGCTAGAGTGGCCAAAGCCCGGTAGAGGCTATGAGGGTTGGATACACCTGACGGCTCGGAACGCGCCGACGTCGCTCATCAGGGTGGCGTGTTGAGCACGCGGAGGGAAGTCACAGCTTGACCAACCACAAGGGCCGCAGCGCCGACGTGGGGGGGCATCTGCGATAACCACGTTATCGGCGATGCCGAGGCCGCCAAATTTAACCGGGAGCCATTGTTTTTCCTGGTTTATGTATCGTCGTCATGCTGTTGGAACGCGACGATCGAAACATTCGAAATAATACTAAAACGGTACTGCCTGGTACGGGTACGGGTAGTCGCTATTTCAAAGTTGTGTCTAGGTTTGCCAAAAAGGTCGCGCAAGGTGTTTTACACGAACAAGAGCCGAAATTGGCATGAAACTAAAGTGAAAGCGTAGTGGAGGGAAAACGGAGTCAGGGGGGGCGCTGCGTGTAACGCAGCGAAACCGGAAGATGGCAGGCTCAACTGTTATGGCTGCTTTTATGTCTACTCGTGCTGCACCCAAGAAGGGCGCAACGACAAGTGCCTAGTAACATATACCAATTAGCAGCACGGTAGCCGGAAAAGCGGTTAGGGAAAGGAGGAAACTATATATGATTTCATACATGTGTTGAGATGATGCGGAAGCGCATATTTCAATCATATGATGGACCGCCCGTTTTCTACTGTTAAAATGCATAATGTTGTATCATATAGCCCTACTTGAGATATTTATCACAAATACTATATATTGTAGTGATTATATTTGCTATGGTCAGCGTGTTTGGTTCTATCGCTGCGGTATCCAGGCGCTATGTACCGCTAGATGATGTACTCAACTTAGACTTACCATAACCACGTGCTCAGGGCAGTTCGCAGTATATTGTCGTTTTAACCCCCCCCCCCCCCCCCCCCCCGCGTGGCGAAGAGAGAAAAACTATATTTGTCTTGAAATATATCACAATAAGGCACGAATATCTCACGGATATTCCCACTTGTTGCTGCAAGACAGTTTATTTTTGGGGGGATCCGCGAATCCATTTAAATGTTGCGTCAAGTACCGGTGTACATGTCAAGTAATTTACCGCTACATTTCGAAACCATCCACCCTAACCGCAGTGCTTATTGGATGTTTTATGCATCGTTTCAAGCATTTATGGGGTTGAGCGAAATCATTTCGAAGCCATGTACATCTTGGATCGCCAGGGAATAAGTCACAATGCCTACACTATCATTTTGTTGATGCATTCCGAAAGTTGCCACCATTCCGGAAGCTAGCCTCGAAAGTAAGATCATTACAGCACTGATATACTATTTTGGCCGTCCACCACACATCCAGCCGAGCGTCATGCAGTACATAATCTTGCGAAACATGCCATTCCCGCGTTCATGCTGGGGTCGAGCTGGACTATGCAACAGCTGCTCGCTGAGAAAACTTTCTTCCCCCTGCAGTGTCCTGCATTGCCTGCCAGGACTGGTGACGGTGGACGCACTCCTGGCCGCGTCATTGGCAATTATGGCTTCCTGGTTTGCCAGTGTGACCTCCGCTTTGAGGCGCTGCACTTCATCCACTAGTCGGTGCACCAACACCCCGTTCTCCAACTGCACCACCAATCACCGGTTAGTGGAATGGATGATAAGGACACGGTCATCTCTCGCAGCTACCTCATGTGAATATAAGGAGGAGGATACTGTGGGCCAGTGTCACAGGGCATTAGAGGGCGGCGCTGAATAAAGTGACGCAGCACTGAAGGGAGTACAGGCGCTGACCTCGTACTCATGCAGAGCGGCCATAAATCGCTCGCGCTGGAGGTTGATATTCTGCAGCGCACCACGGATGTCGGAGATCTTGGTCACCATATCTTGACGACTTTCTGCATCGATCTCGTCTGAGCTGCTCAACGACTCCGTACAATACAGTGCATTCATCATGCACTGCAACAGACGGACCATGCAGCAAGTTATTAGTCTTGGCATGCGCGATACAGACATTATGCCCTGCACAAGATTATGCGGCTTGTGCAAGCAGCGCTGAAAAACGTGGCACGTGCTACGAGGCGAGAAGAGTCACCTTCTCATAGCTCCTGATGAGACCACCTTCAAAGAATAGCGAGTCTTTTGCCAAGTCACACATGCTGCGCCTCGTGTCCACTGCCTCAAGGATGTCGAGCGCATCTGCCTATGGGCACATGGCCGTTAGACATGACAGGTCGCAATAATGAAAGCCCAGACCACAGCAGGCAGCTTTCTGTACGCTAAAAAGCTGCTAGCGTCCCGCATAGCAGCTCTTTCGCCGCCGTCCCTCATCCCCGAACAGGCTTACCCCGGAGACCATGGCCTCCTGGATGTCTCGCTCCAGAAGGCTTTTTGTTCGAAAGTGCATCGCGGCAGCCCGGCCCTCTGGGGATCCCACCTCCCGGCGCATCCGGAATGACCCTTGAAGCGCGCGGCTCATGGCAGCTACCTGCAAGCAGGGAAGCAGACTAAGTGCGCATCCAGCGCAACGAACTTATGCACGCAACACCTGCTGCCCCTTGCTTTCCATCAAAAAACCAAGGGGATTGACGCATACCAGTGTCTTGCTGCCAGCGTTTTTCTTCTTCTCAGTCACTCGCTTCTGTACCGCTTGTTCGCCATAGTGAAGCCAGGACTCCACCCCTCCCCGAGAGCTGTCCAGCATGATCGTCTCGATCGCACCTGCGTGGGAGATTCGATCAGTAGACAAGTTCCTGTGCATTTAAGCTCGGCCCGCCATCAATGCACCGCCCGCAGGTATGTCCCACCAGGCCGTGGCAGGAACGAGCCACATCAGCTGCCATACCTGTGAGCCCCCATGGTCCGATAGCGTTTGCAGTGATGGCAGCCACAACTAGCACCCCGCCTGTTGGCAGGTAGATGAAAATTTAGGACTGCGCCACCTCCTGCAATACTGCGGTAGATATCAAATGGCGGACGTGTGACAATGACGGTGAGGAGGAGGATAGACAGCGGTGCCCACCATCAGTTTCAGATATGTCATATACAATAGTGACGGTGAAGCTCGAAGCGCCAGGGGCCATCATCATTGGGGTCGCCGTAATCTCCAACCGAGTGCTGCATCCGCAGCCTCCGTAGCATCAGTAACTTCAGTGACCCATCCTCCCAATTCAGATTATCCAGTCAGCATGGCACGCAGAACGCTGCCACAAGTAAGGAAGCCTACCTTCCTGGCGTGCCCCTGTCATACCACTCCGCCATCTGTGTGTCCTGGACAGACACAGTGTCGCAACCTGTTTGACAGGCCGGGAACACATAGAGGCGGCCGGATGGCGTTTAAAATCTGGATTTGCTAGTGCTTAACGTCAGCGTTTGAGTGTGCCTATGAATGTGCGCGTGTTTGTGTATGTGTGTGTGCGTGTATGAGTGCGCACAACTGTTATCTGCCGTATGAATATATGATAAAGCGAGAGGAGGAGGACCGTCACCTATGATTGACTTGGCAAAGGTGGGCAGCTGCAGCGGCAGCTGCGCGGACACCACGCGTTTACCTCCGTCCCACTGCGTGACAGTGCAGTTGTGATCGCCGTGAACCTCCTTGTAAAAGCCTTGCTGCGCCGTGCCGTCTGCATACAGCGCGTCCCAGTAGTCCTGTGACAGATACAACGGCACGCTGCCATCAATGCCGGCCGCCGGGTCTGCTTGGCAAGCGAGTCGTTGGACGCGTGCGGCAGGCGAGTCGTTGGACGAGTACGCTGCCAGGCAAGGATGCAAGGAAAATCTGTCTTCAGCCTGTACCGACACGGTCACCCCCTCCATACGACAGTCAAACTCTGTCCGTTTCACCATCCCGTGGGACTGTGCTCCCGGCAGCGGCGCCAGACGATGCGCAGACAGTATTATTCTAGCTTGAGTGTAGCCTCAATGTCCTGCGACTGTCCGGCTCTCCGTGCTCTCGCGGTCGACTCAACGGCGGTCTCGAGTCAGCTCAGCTCTCCGGCGAGACCAGTCCAGGCAGGTTACATGCAACGTCGGTCGATAGGGCGCGCGTTGCATCCATCACTGGGGCAATACGCTCGCTTCGCGGCTTGCAGTATAGGCGAGCGGTTTCCTTCAGGACGTGCTCAAGCTGTGCTGATGATGCTGACATCCGCAGCCCCGCCAGTCAGCAACAAGCGGCCGCGATAGTCTGAATTTGCTTTAACTACCAAATCTACCCTGTACATGTACGACCTTGAGTCTTCGTCGTATCCGCCCCCGCCGGCCCTCTGCCTGCCGCCGTTGTTACCCCTGGACCCTGGCCTGGTATCCCATAGTACCTTGCACCCGGTACTTCCTCGCCCGAACTTAGCCCGTGTAACCGCCTAACTTATCGGTCTTCGTATCCCCTGGGGAGACTCCTGCTATTATACGACCGGGGCGGTCTAAATCCTTTTTTCGGCGAAGTTATGGGTGACATAACCTTGGACCTTATCGACCAAGCATCAGTCGCTACCAAACAGCAAGGATAAAGGATTTAATCTACACCTCTCCACATAAGTATGGGGTTTGCGAATTTGATCCACATGCCCATGCGCGGCTACACTGAAACCGTGCGCGCGTGCATGCGTGTTACTCAGGGTCATACACCCCATATTGCCACGCTGTGCCCGTTGCCGTCAACGCTTTCATTCAGGCAAAAGCATGGCTTATGGCGCTCGAGCTTCAAAACCACAAATTGCGCCACTCGTGTGCACACATAGGCATGTATGTGACAGCACAGCCCCCGCCCGTACTCATACCGCATCACCCTTGGTATGATCACTATCCACCATACACGTAGGGCATTGAAATTAGGTCATTAACGACCTGGATCAGGCCCTACGTGTCGATATCGATGGTTTATTTATGGCCACAATCATGGACAAAATGCGGCTGTGATCGTTGCACGCGCAGGCGGGAGATAGAGAGTTCTCGCGGCCTCCTTGCCGTAGGCCAAACCTTTTCTATAGCAGTGCATGGCCGCATGCTCATAGCGCGCCGGTGAGCCTAATGGGGCGGCAATGGCGTGCACCTTAATGCGACGATGCTGGTGGAAATAATGTTCTGAAAGGTGGGATCCGGCATGGCGGCCGTGGGCATCGCTCAAGGTAGGGGGGTATGTGCCAAGTATGAGCAGTCCGTGCACAACCACATATAACACACTGTCCCGCCTCCGTGTATTAGGTTTTGAGATCCCCTTGGCGTAAAGTTTCACGCCAACGTGTTGACCACACGCTGACACATACATCAGATTTCGACATAGTATTTCAAAAAATCCAAAAGTGCCTAAATGGCCTCGGACGACCGTGCTGCCACTGTGGAATATGTAGCCCTGCTCGCGTAGTTTTTATTAGTATTCATATGAAAATGTCCTGACGTTTCCTCGCAACGCACTGAGCGATCCCGCGAGTTTGAGAGCTGCACCACAAGGCGGCACTGACTGCAGTGGCGATGGTATCACGCCACATCGTGCACGGGCGCACGCCACTATGGCCCCACCCCAAGCAAAAAAATACTCTAGCCTCTTTGCTGACATGTGTCCTCGCCCGCCCATGGCCATCCCACCATGCAATGGTCTATGCATGCGCGGCAGGACGTGCGGGGCACCAACCCCAGTTGTTGTGGGGGTACTGGAAACGCTTAGTGTGACGCAAGTGCCACTCGTATAGGGCACGTATTATTAGGGCCAAAAGGGTTGCTTACACCCTATGGTGGTAACGGCTGAGCCTAAATGTGCAATATTCCAGGATTTAAGGTCATAAACCCTATATTCAGCTGCCATACTATTCGTAAGCTCGGATTCGGCGAGAAAGGGGCGTTATGTGGAGGGTGTATTTCCTATTTATTTCATCTATTTAATTCCTGCCTAACATCCGTGTTCGGTCGCTACCTGGTACTGGGCCAGCATTAAGGATTTGCTATACATATTAGTAAGATAGGGTGTTTCGAAACTGATAAAGCCCCTGCCGCCCGGTCTACCGGTATTGGCATACATGCAGTGCTGATATGATGATATAGAGAGTTTAACAGATATATTAATAGAGTATTTCGGTATGAGTATTCATCAGTTGGGTCGTATGCAGCGAGATGTGCTGATGAATGAGATAACTTCTTATTTAAAATTTGGGTTAATAACATAGTCCTGCACAGCGGCAGGAGCAGGCGCGGGGCGGTCGTCCTCTATATCATTAATAGACTGCGCGTCGTTTGCAGCCTGCTGCTGCTGACGGCGCCGTTTTCTTTTCTTCGTCGTCGCCAGCAGCCATTACTCTGAGCCGCCGAAGTGATATTTTCGACTGCTACCTAAAACGCGTCGACCCTTCACAAAAGCGCTCAAGCAAACTGTGCCTGACTACCCCGAATCGGAGGGAGAGACGGACCCCGGGCATGGCCTTCATGGAAGCGAACCTGATGATGACCGATACAGAGAGAACTATTCATCACTACTGGAAAATCTTCCAAAAGGCTCTAAAGAAGCTGCGCAAGGCAGTGAAGAGTGGCGACTACCCTCACGTTAGTCATGCTTCTGACATTGCCATTGAAATACGGGCGGGCAGATGTGGCTATAGTAGGCCACTCGATCCGTTGTCTCATCGTCGTGCCTGTCATCCAGTCTGTCATTTGAAAACCAAGTAGCAGTTTTTGTGCCGCTGATAAACTGGTATAATTTTGATGCAATAAGTATGAGGCGCTTACGCAGCAGTGCTATTTGAATGCTGAGATAGAATGACGTCTAACACTGCTGGCTGCTTCATGCGCTGCAGGCCTTCAACATTGCCCTCTCCACCACCATCAATTCTTATCGAGAGGGGCATTGGATGGATGACACCGAAGACACCACCCATACCGTATTCCTCTTCAACTCGCTCCTCAAAATCTAGAAGGCGCTGCTGCAGCGCAGTAATGAGGAACTGGACATCCGCGGCACAACCAGGCAAGCCGCATCCGGCATCATCAGGTAATACTAGATATTATATCCCAAGTTTTCATGGCTTTTCACCTTGTTATTTGTCTATCTCTTGCCTGACAGCATAACTATGCAATTGCTGCGTAGGTTGTTCTACCAGGAGGTCCAAGAGGCTGCTGAGGAGGTCATGAGCGACAATGGCCACATTGATCATGGAGACATGCATGGTATCCCAGCGTGAAGCTCGGCACAGTGAACTTCCTTGCATCACAACCCTAGCTCTGGGCTCGCCGGCATCATTCGCCATCTACTCTCTTCACGATCAAGGCTGTGCTTCTGTGTTCGAAGTAAATAAATCCACAGGCTGAGCTGCCACCAATGCACTCTACCCACGATCATAAGCACTGTCCGCTCTACCACCGCAGGCCAATTTGAATAATGAGACACTCGTTGCCGTGTGCTATTCTGATCGCCACCGGCCGCCTACCACAAGGTACCTTGCACGAAATGGGACATCAAAACTGCCACCGCAATACTGCCAGACTGCTATCTGCTGCTATCTGCAACTCACTGAATGCTAGATAGACTAGCAGTTTAAGATCTGCTGACACGAACGCGATGCCGTGCATACCATGACATAAATGGAAAGTGCACTAGCATGTGGCTATGTGCACAGCATGCAGCCTCATTAGGAGGCACGAGTACCATGCCATGATGTAATTAAAATCCTACTCTACTATTCAATTAGGACACACTCAGCCGCACCATCACCAGCATCCTAATTCCGTAAGATTAACCTGTGCTTGAACCCACGCGACAATTACACTCATACATAATATGCGTGTCTGTGTAATATCAATATATCATGACGCCGACAAGATTCTGAGGAAACTATGACCTCTTGAACAGACATAGCTCACTTTGATACACCAGTAGTGTATGTTTAGTAATGCGCAAGTTTGGATCCATGGATCGCTGCCATGTAGTCTAAAAGTACACATGTCGGTCTGCATGCATTTGCCCAATAGTCATGGTGTAGTGACGCGTCCCAGACATCTTGTGCCATTTTGGCGAGCCTCGGATTCAATTTGTTCATGTGCTATGGGCGTCATAAGCTATCCGCAGGCATTTGTGTATTTGTTTAATGTACATGTATGTGCATGGATATCAGGAAGGACATTCGGTGTGTTCAACAAAGGCGGCGGAGAGACGTTCTGTTCTGTTTCCTATTCATTCTGTTCATTCTGACACTCTGTCCCACGAGGTGCAGGAGCCTGAAGGGCATCATAACTATCGTCCAGTAGAAAGCCCTGCACTGCCCGTATGTGTAGCTAAATATTCAATGCGCACGTTGTTGTTG
The DNA here is from genome assembly GCA_006384855.1 of Tetraselmis striata. Lineage (NCBI taxonomy): Eukaryota > Viridiplantae > Chlorophyta > Chlorodendrophyceae > Chlorodendrales > Chlorodendraceae > Tetraselmis > Tetraselmis striata. Next base: position 307,058 of record VCJN01003259.1, on the reverse strand, counting down.
CAATGGAGGGGATTTACTGATGTGATGCAGAGGTTTAGTATCACAGGCGACAACAGCTGCGATGACTGAGCGTGCACATGCATTCCTGGGCACATGACTTTCTTAAATTAAGCAGCACATAGTTGCTGCCATCAACTCGTAACATCATGGTCGCAAGACTGCTGAATGGAGCCCCACGCAATGCGTCGCTATCCGGTGCTGACCCCCTGACTGCGGCTCCGGAAGGACGATACAGAGCGAACCACTTGCACAGGCAAGCGGAACGGCGCCGACAATATGCGGCCCATGGCGCCCACCTGCGAGCAGGCCAGTGGACTAAGCACGCATCCAGCGCAACAAGGAGATGCACGGGACATACGCTGTCCCCAACACTCCACAAACGGCGGAGGAATTGCAGTGACAAGTGAACGCACCAGTGATCTGCTGCCAGCATTCTTCTTCCTGTCGCTGACGATTTTTTGCGCCTCTTTCTCACCATACTGGAGCCAAGACTCCACGCCGCCCCGGGAGTTATCCAGCATGACAGACTCAATCGCACCTGCGAAACAAAGGCTTCAGCCTCCGCCGGTGATCCGGTGTTGAGCCATGAATGCAAGACACAAAAGATCCACTGGGCCGCATCAGCTGACAAACCTGTGAGCCCCCATGGCCCAGTAGCAGTTGCAGTGATGGCAGCCACCACGGTCACCCCATCTGAAGGCACACGGGCGCGGGCTTCCGTCACTCTTAAGCACTCACTCTACCATCATGAATGCAAATGTTCCCGTCCTGCCTGAATGACAGATGTCAAACGATGAACACATGCTGATGGCGAGGATGATGCCGAATAGCTAGCCGTACCTTTGCTCTCAGAGACATTGTATTCAATCGTAACAGTGAAGCCCGACGCGCCAGGCGTCTTCATCAAGGGGCTCGATGTGATCTGCAATCTGGCGCTGATGCATCCACATCCGGCACAGCATTCCTTGTACTCACGCCACCGCCCTTTCGTTTCCTACTTGTCATTGGGCTGCACCCAGGAGGCAGCCTAGACCGGGGGGGGGGGGGCGGGGGGGTGCTGGAACCATGAAGCACTGTGACGAGAAAGCGTACCTTTCTGGGGTGTCCTTGTCCTGCCACTCCACTGTCTGCGTGTCCTGGACAGACACAGTGTCGCACCCTGTTGGAAGAAAACACATGCGGTCACTGGATAGCTTCAGTCGTGTATCTGCCCGAGCTCATCTTGTGCATGTATATGGACGGGGGTGGTGGGCCCAGGAAGGGAGGGGAGCGCGGTGATGCATGGCTGCTGTATGACTCAACGCTGAGGTAGAAAGAAGTTGGGGAGGGGGGGGGGGGGGGGGGGGGGTACCGAGGATGGACTTGGCAAAGGTGGGCAGCTGCAGCGGTAGCTGCGCCGACACCACGCGCTTGCCTCCGTCCCACTCCGTCACGTTGCAGTCCTGGTCGCCGTGAACCTCCTTGTAAAAGCCCTGCTGCGCCGTGCCGTCCGCATACAGCGCAACCCAGTAGTCCTGGTTCCGACACCGCGTTACATAACATAGCTGTCAGCGCTTTCGGCGTGTCAAGTCAACGAGGGTGGTCGCGAGTCGCGAGAGCGATGCGCTCTGGGTCAAAAGTCAAAAGAGGCAAAAGTCTGACTGTAGCCCGCACCGACACAGTAAGCCCCTTCATGCGACAGTCAAACTCAATCCGTTTCACCATCGTGTCGAGGTATCGGGATCCAGATCGCGTACTGGTACTACCGGTACGTTAGCACTGGGCGCTGATGGGGTAATAATTATTCGCGGGCAGGTGAACACAACCGCTATTGATTGCCAACCGGCTGGCCGGGGTCTCCTGTCGCCGCGCGAAGACTCAGGGCAGCGGCCTTGGCTCGGCCCAGCTCCAAGTCGAGGCAGGCTTCGCATGCTCGTCAACGGCCCAACGACACCACTACAGCAGGTGGCAGACAACGGTGCTGGTACTACCCAACCGACTCGACAACATCGTTCACACGCCAGTGGTGACGTAGTCGCGTGAATAACTACTGCTGCTGACGTCAGCTCGAGTACTGTACGACGAGGCGCGCGCGCGTGTCTCAGCAGCGCGCGCATCATATCATCAGCAGGTGCACCAGGAGCAGGACATGCCTCATTGTAATATTAGGATTATCATAATCGCTAACATCAAATTTAAAATACTGTGTCATCGCAAGACAAGATACATCTGCGCCCTTCGTCGATCGTCGATCATCCGCCCCGCGAGCTGAGGCTGATACTTGCGCGCGAGGATCCAGCAGCCGACATCAGCAGTGATGCTGGTCATACCGGCGCAAGGTAGTCGCTGTAGCACATGAGCAGCAGCAGCAGGTGATATTGTCGTCAGAAACGCAATAACCACAGTCGTCAGCATTGCCCCGTCTGCGTACTCTCGTAGTTGGAGAGGGATAGATAGTATAGCGGGTGCACGAAGCCGTAGAGGAGGGGACTCGCTCAGTTCCCAGATAACTACATCACGGCGCACTCTCCCAGCGCCGATAGGCAACGGCCCGGCACTGCTGAAAGACGTAACCCGAGATGGGGACGCCTTTGAAGCTGAAGACGGTTGTGTTTATGGGGTCCGCTCGGAACGTCACACCGCCCTGGGGTGAGCACCCCCCATCCCCTCCTTTTCGCTTCCTGCACCAGAGCAGTCCCCCCGCCTCGCCACCATGCCTCCACCAGATACATCTTTCCAGCTTCCTAGGACAAACCTTGATCTCATGGGGGGACTTGCCTGCACAATATGTGATGTGTATTCTCCGCGCGTCAAGGTGGTGACGCCCGCCTCGGGGACCGCGTGCTGAAGCACGTCGTGTCAACCCTGAGCGCGCGCTGCACCGCGCTGGGCAGCGAGCAGGTGGATACCTGGCAGCCCACATGACTTCCTCTTGCCTGCGCAAGCCACACGCAAAAATACATAGTGTTTGCCATGAGAGAGTCACCGCGGCGAACTATCCTCTTCCATCTATTTCTGACCACAAGTGCTGTGATATGTCTTGTCATCTTTGTATCGCACATCTCGACATCGTTATTGACACGCGTACGCTAACTTAAGGCGTTTCTCCCACGCAAATATACACTGAATGCATTTGTTTGATTGCCATTGAATTGGCAGATCACACACGACGTGACGGTTTACGATCCAATCAAGGTCTTTGGCCCGGGTGGGGCCTTTGAGGGAGACGGCCAGCTCTCAACACCGCATTTCTTCCTCAAGCCGGAGACCAACCCGGCCGCCGACTCCATGGCTGCAGACATCAAGGCGGCAGATGCGATCGTGGTGGTGACTGCCGAGTACAATCACTCTTTGCCACCTGCGCTGGCCAGCTTGATGGGTCACTTTGGGGGCAGCAACTTCAAGTGCAAGCCGTCTGCAATCGTGACGTACAGCCCCGGCCCATGGGGTGGCATGCGCGCAGCGGTGGCGCTGCGCCCCTTTCTGGCCGAGCTTGGGTGCATCTCCATCTCCAAGCTGACCGGCTACCCAGGCGCTGGCGACATGTTTCGGGAGGATGGGACACCGAAGGATCCGGACCACCGCATGCTGAAGCAGCTGCCGGCAATGCTGGTGGAGCTGGAATGGATGAGCGTGGCGATGAAGAAGATGAAGGATGCCACTGGACTTCCGCAGTAATCAAGGGTGTCAAGTGCCAACTCAACTCGAATGCGGTGTGATTGCTTTATTTAACGGTGATATGTAGATTGAAATCTATGCTACGTTTCGCTGATGATATGGCAGCAGACGCTGGAAAAATGGTTGCTGCCCTAGTTATGAACTTACATGCTACTGAACATCTATAATGTGCATTTGTTTGAGAAGATGGGTCGCGCCAACATGGATATCTACGCACGGAACATCTTACACAGCCATGTGCACCTCTTGGTCTACTGATCCCCAGACTGCTTAAGCACATGGGCGCGACAGTGCGCAGCGCTCGGCTTGCTGTTACGTGGTGTGCGACAGCACTGCCATTGCAGAGCGGGGCAGTCCGGAACGCTTCAGCTATCTACGCAAGCAAATATCGAGCTACACACAGACCGCCGCAATTGCGCGAGAGGGGCCTGTGACTCTTCAGGCTAGGGAGCATTGATTGATCACGCATCCGACTGACGGAAGTAGCGTTTCCCGGCAGCGTTGTTCTAGGCGCAGTGTCACTAGGGACATCCCAAGTTGATGGTTTCGGATCCTGCTAAAAAAGCCCCGCACTGTTTCGACGCTAATAAGGCCCCAATTCGAATAAGTTTCCTACAATAGGTTTCTATAAGTACCCTGGAGTCGTAGCGACCACCGTGCACTTACGGGTACAATCATTAGCGATATCCGGGTCAAATTAGTGTCCTAAAACACCTCGTCGTCATTAGGTGACCTGGTGGTCGTCATGACTACCTGGTACTAGCTCGTATTAACACGCGCCCGGGTGCTACGGCCGGGGCATCCTCGACGAACTACGTTGGCGGACGATATGGACCCTGCTATGGGAAGGGATAATCCTTAGATGATGTGAATGAATTGGCGCCGCCATCATCGTCGGCAATCCAGCAGCAGCGCCAATCATCATGCCGCGGTAAAGACTAAGGATTAGCGAATGGACGAGTGGCTAATCCTTATGTGGTCGCTGCTGCTTCACGTACTGATAATTCATTAATTATACTAATCATTACACTATTTTATCCAGCAAATCAGCGAGGTGATGAGCGAAGTGGATACCGCGCAGTCGTCGGCTCTGTCCGCCGTCCAGCAAGAATCGCGGCGTACCTGTACTGGTACCGGCGCAGCCAGCAGGAAGAAATGCTCAGCAACATACCGAGACCCTGGCGATCTGAAGCACGGCTGCGTCGCGCTGGCTGCTCGACCTGAGCTGACTGCCGGCTGCGATGGACGCGGCAGCGCTGGAGGCAATCCGCGCGTCGGTGGAGCACGCCTGCGTAGAGTTTGACGTGCCCCCCCCCCCCCCCCCCCACCCTTTCATGGACACCCCTCCCCGAATAGACGAGCGCCCCCTGCGGCCTTCTCCATACTTGTTTCGGTATCGAAAAAATCCACAGGGATTGGAGTTCCAGCAGCGCGCCAGCGTCATAGCGTGGTGCGGCTGTGACCCTGGGCTGCGTGAGAGGGACCAGCCCGGAGCCGGTGAAGGGACGTCGGGGAGTAGGGGGACAGTCACGGCAAAACAGCAGAGACAAGGCGAGGGAATGCGGTGATAAACAGGTGCCTGGATGCCAAAGGGGGGGGGGGGGGGGTTCTGCTGCGTGGGCGCCTCTCCTCCGGCTGGCCAGCTCGTGCGCGGGGGGGGAGGGTGGGGGGTGCATCCTGCTCTAGCGCTGCAGTCCCTCCTAAAGCCCCATCCTCTGCAATGCTGTATCCACCTCGTGCAGGTTCCTGCCACGCGGCAGCATGCGGAGGCGCGGCTGCTGGAGTTCCGGCAATCCAGCGCGCCGCTGCAGGCGTGCAAGCACATCCTGGGTGCGGCTGCCGTTGCTGCCCCCCCCCCCCCCCCCCCCTCTCTCCCCAAACCATTCCCCAACTCACCTGCGTCTACACGCACACACACATTCCCCCTCAGCTCCCTAGTCAATTTCAGCACGGCCAGGCGGTTGCGCCATCGTGTGCCCCTGCCTGGCCCTCCACCTCGCGGCAATATTCACACGAAGAGGCAGCATGACTCCCTGTATGGCCCGCCGGCAGCAGCCCATCACCCGACATTGATCATGCCCTCCTCTCACCCCTGCAGAGTACTCCTCGCTGCCGACTGCGCGCTTTCAGGCGCTGCTGACGCTGCGTGAGGCCGTGCTGCGCGACTGGGGGCAGCTCCCACCCGGCAGCCGCGCAGAGCTTCGGTTGTACCTGCTGCACCGCCTGCTGGCCGGCGCGCCGGAGTCTGAGCAGGTGGTGCGCACGCAGCTGACGGGCACGCTGGCGGCGGTGCTAAAGCGGGGCTGGAACGAGCAGGCGCCAGCCGAGCGTGAGAGCTTCTTTCAGGTGTGTCTCCCATGCAGCGCTGCCTGGGTGAGGGCATGGTCCGCTGGTTGGTAGAAAGCTACGCTAATATAGGCAAATTTAGGGCTGTTATCCAGCGGAACGGCGTGGCGGCGTTGCGGAGGAGCCTGGTGATAGTGGTCTGCAGCAGGCATGCTGTAGTTAGCACACTGCCGCGCCCAGCAGCATATTGGTGGCTGTCCATAGGCCCCTGGGGGGCTAATGCTCGGAGCAGTGCCACCCTGCGCGAAGGGGGTAGGTGTGCGTTGGATGCTGGAGTGTCCGCCCGGCTGCCAACTCGGTGTCCTGGGCCTCATTCGGAACGCTGGGCCTGCAGGAGGTGGAGGGCGCTGTCGCCCAGAGCGGCGACCCGCGTGCCCGGCGCACCGGCATGGAGATCCTGGCCGCGGTACTGCCCCCTCCCGACCTCACTTACTCTCCCGTATTCCTTTTGCGTCCCCCGGGGCATTTCAAGTGAAAAGCCCAGGTAGCCCCCCGCTGACACACACGCCCATCGCCTCGCCACCGGCGCGGGCGCGCAGGTGATCACAGAGTTCTCGCCGCCGACAGCCAGCGCGATGGGGCTGCCGTGGGGGTACCACGAGCGCTGCCGCATTAGCCTGGAGAAGGACTTCCTGCAGCGCTTCTTTGTGCACGCGTGCAACATCGGCCGGGAGGCTATTTCATCCGGTTTTCCCCTGTCCTCCTCCGCATGCCGTAGGACCCATGCTCCAGCAAGATGCTCACTCACATCAGGCCGCTCTCAGGAAAGAGTGCATTGACAGAAGGCACACCTGCCCCCCCCCTTTGCTGCTGCCCCGCCCGCAGGTGCAGTGGCGAGCGAGTTGGACGGCGGCACATGTGCGGCCTGCATCGCGCTGCTCTCCACCATTTTGAGCTGGGACTTTCAGCGCGGTGGCGGCGGGGCAGCGGGCGGCGGCTTTGGCTTTGTGCCGGTGAGCGGTTATGCGCCCCTGCCATCTGCGCCCCCCCCCCCCCCCCCCCCCCCCCCCGCGGCATGCTACGCCGATATAGGCAGACACGTTACCATGAAGAAGCATTCAGCGGGGGACAGACATGCATTGCCGGGGGTGGGCCGCGCAGGAGGCGGCGCAGCGCGGGGGCGCGGGCTCCGAGACGCTGCTTGTGCACCTGGGACCCGCGTGGCGCGAGGCGCTGCTGTCGCCCGGCGCCTTCGGGTGGCTGGTGGAGCTGGCAGGCGCGCTGCAGGCGAGGGGCGCTGCGGCGCGGGGCCCATTGGCAGCCGCCACACGTCAGCTCCTCGTGCAGCTCTGTAGCGTCACGGGCACCCTCTTCTCCAAGGACGGCCCAGGTGATCGCCATGCCGTGCATTTCCGTGGCCGCCGCCGCCAAGGGAGATCGTGCTGGCCACGGGGGCAATGCGGCGGGCGACCTGACACCGCCGTGGTATGGCGCAGGTGCGGAGGAAAAGGTGCAGTACTGCCGGACGATGCTGCAGGCGGTGCTGGCGTGGGGGACGCCTGCGGAGGCGCTGCTGCGGGCCGCGGCGCAGGGCGATTACGACGTGCAGGAGCAGCTGGTGGACTGCTGCAGGTGCGTGCTGGGCCTGGCCCCTCGCGGCCGCTGCGTCCGCTGCTGATCAGAGGGGCAACGAGGCAATGAAGCACCTGCATGTCTACTGAAAACTGTCAGACTATTTATTCTCAATTTTATCATGAGCTCTCTCACACACATATACATACATATGTATATACTGTGCGTGTGTGTGCGTTTGTGTCTGTGTGTCTGTGTCTGTGCACTCTATTGATTCATGGCCGTCGGCCAGCTACTGAACGGGGCGGGTGCTGTGGCGATGGCAGGGGAGTCCTGGCCCTGGCGACCACGCACCGGGCGTTGGGCTTCCTGCAAGGCCGCGGAGGGGACGCCGTTGGCAGCGGGGCCGGAGAGCGTGTTGGGCATCCTGGTCATGCTCACCAGGTCAGCGGCCTTCCACCCCCCCCCCCCCCCCCCCCCGCTTCTCGCCAGCGCGAGGGTGCATGGCCCGCCCCTGATGCCTGCTGACAGGATTACATCGGTGCCAGCAAGACTGAAACCCCCCTCCCCTCCCTCCTCTCCCTCCTCCGTGGCCGCCACAGGGGGCTGGTTGCCTGCGGTCACCTGGAGGACGGCTTTGACGGCGACTGGTCCTCCAGTGCTGCGGAGATCATGCTGGACGCCTGGGATGCGCTGGTGGAGGGCGCCAGCGGTGCGCCACGGCGGCTGTCCCCTGCGTGTCTGCTTGACCGTGGCAACGTTGCCCTTCACGCCCTTTTTGTTTGTCTTTCAGTGTTTCCTTCTGCCCGCCCCCCCCCCCCCCCCCCCCCGCCGGTGTATTGAGAGGAGAATAATGGTATTATGAAAGTCTATTGAGAGTTCATTAGTTGCCTGGATTGTATTGCTATTCTTTAAATGGAAGCAGCAATGGTTAAGTGTCGGTTAAATGGAATGCAAGACAATTTAAATGGATACAAGACCTTAAATGGTTCTTCTTGATGGGGCCAGAATGTTATTGGATATCTCGGCGCTCTCCGGCAAACCCAAACAACTCATTCCGGCCCCCACAGAGGCGGTGGAATGAAGCGGTGTGCGTTGTCACGTCGCCATTGCGCTGATGCCTCAATGATGAAGCGGTGTGCGCCCGGCCTGGCTTCGCTGCCTGCGCAGACATCCAGCATGAGGGCGCGCGGCAGCTGGTGACGGGCGCCTGCTACGTGGTGTTTGAGGCCTACTTGGGCGCGGCGCTCAAGGACCTGGCGGCCGGCCTGGCTGAGGACGAGGAGGAAGAAGACGCGGACGGCGGCGCGGGCTGGGTGCGCGCGGAGGAGTGGATGACGCGGCTGGCTATGCTGGGGCGGATGGCGGCGGACAAGGCGCTCCCACTGCTGTCCAGCCTCGTCAGCCACCGGCTGCATCAGCTGCAGCAGTGCGCATCGGCGGGTGGGCGCCTCAACCCCCTTCCCCAACCACCATGTTGAAGTCCCACTTGAAGTGGGTCGTTCTGTCCATGATTGCACATCCCTTAGCACTCAAGTTATTTCGACACAGATGCATTAATGCACGAGTCCCAACGCGGCCTCCGCCCTGCGCCTCCCCCCCCCCCCCCCCCCCCTTCTTTTCCCCTTAGGTAGCGATCCCTCCCTCGCGCTGGAGGAGCTCTGCTGGCTGCTGCGCTGCGCGGGCCACACGCTCGCGGACGCGGGGGATGGCGAGACGCCGATGGTGCCGCTGCAGCTCATGGAGCTGGCGGAGAGGCTGGGAGAGGGGCAGGCGTGCCCCATCCAGGAGCTGTCTGCGGGTGAGTTGGCGGTCGCCGGGCATCCTAAGACCGTGTGCTTGCCCCGTGCGAGGGATACTGGTGCGGCATTGTGTATCTCCTATACATCTTTCCAAAGGCTACGGGTGCCAAGGCGCCTCTAAACACCCGTAATGTGAGCCTCCAGCTCAGGTTGCATGCTACCTCCAGGAACATTTGCTATGGCTGCACTTTAGTTTCGTCTGCATTTGACCTCTCAGGACTGTGTGTGCCGGTGCTTGGTTGCCTGTGTTCTCAGTACCATGCTGGCCTCTGTAGTACAACCGGCCATTGCAGCCGGCGCTTCCAACGGACATGTGCAGCTGCATGCTGCCCCCTGCACCTGCCTCGCCGCAGAAGAGCAAGACCATGTGCCTGGCCTGTTGCCAGGGGCATCGCAAGGCAATCGCTGCCTCTTCCCTGGCACCAACATGCGCCTGTTGTCCCCCCTCGCTTGCAGCTCTGATGCGCGTCGCTGCGATCTGCCTGGACCCCGCGGCTAAAGCAGTGTTGAGCCCGCGGTAAAACCCCCCACCCGCCCCCAGCCCCCTTTCTGCCCCCCCCCCCCCTGCCCGCCCGCTGCGCTTTTGCCTTTTTCCGCGGGGCTATAGAGTGGGTGCCATACTGAGCCCCCGCCCTGTAATGCTCCCCGCAGGCTGCTGGAAGTGTCGGCGGCAAACTCGGCGCGCTGGGCCAAGACGTACCTGATGCCCGAGGAGCAGCTGCCGGCCTCCCTCGCGGCGCAGTACTCCGCGGCAGGCAACGGCTTGCAGATCCTGGACACCTTTGTCAAGGTGGCGCGCGAGCTGCTGAGCGGCTGGCCCGGGGAGGCGCAGCTCCACCTGGTGCGCGCCGCGCTGACGCCCCGCCAGCGCCCTGACGCATGCCATCCATTGTGCTGATGAGGGACCTGCTGTTGATAGCTGAAGTCACATACGGGAGGGCAAATAGGCGTTCTTACAGATAGCAGCCACGCCAAATGCTCCTTGATATTGTGATGTTCCACATACATGCTCATATGCATGGGTGCAAGGGTGCGGACACGGTAATTAGAACTCTGCAAATAAGAACCCGCCCTGCCTGCCAGAGGTACAATGTAGAAGAAACTGTAGCGGAACTGTAGCCTATGTATCACAGGTCGCTAGCAAGCCCGATTCGAGGCTTAGAATGAGGGTTCCCATAGTTGCGTGGGCACCGGTATAATATATGACCTAGGGGAACACACACACACACACACACACACACACACACACAATCAATCAATCAATCAATCAATACTACATTATTATATACTATATTTCATACAATATTATTACTACCCGGTAGGTTATAATTATTACTATTTATGTATTATTATTAGATATTATTGATTGTGTGTGTGTGTGTGTGTGTGTTGCCTTGGATCATATATCTGGGCGGGGCCTTTAATTTTAGATTGACATGGACTCTTGCTGTGATGTTTACGACGCACCGCATACTTAATCCGCACGTGATGGCATTCATGTCAACATCAGCGCGACCTAACAATACCCATCTAAGAACGCTCCATGCGTGCATATTGCCAAACGTTTGACGCTTTCTATACCACGAGTACCACACAAGACCCACTCCTGAACCGATTACGTGACCAAAGACAACTAATAGACGATGTGCCAGTGTCGAGAATGTACCATGCCGGCCCCGCAGGCTTCACCCAGTACACTCCGGTGTGGCATTGCGGGGCCGCGGGTGTTACTGGCAGCTCCCGTATCACTCAATGTCTGAATTCGCTGACCCGCTTTCTGTGATGGCGCAGGTGGCGACGAAGCAGCTGCTGGGCGCGCTGGTGTGCCGGCAGCCCCTCACGGCCGCGCTGCTGCGCCTCGAGTCATGGCAGCTGCTGGTGCAGGACTTTGCGCTGCGCGCCGAGTGGACGAAGCAGATCGCGTCGCGCCCGGAGCGGGCCCTGTCCAAGGCGCTCGTCACGGCGGCGCAGGGGCTGAGCACCCCGCAGGTGCGCCAGCCCGCGCCCGCCATCGGTACCCGTCCAAACTACTTGCCGGTGTCCAAGAACCGGCCATTCTTTGTTTCCTGACTGTGAAGTAAGCGCATATCTGTGACATACCAATGGCGCCCGGGTGCCGATGCGATCTACACGGGTGCTGATGCGGCTATAACAACCCTATTGTAAGCCTCGAACTGGGCTTGCACGGAACCTATAAACAAGAACATTCACTGCAGTTTCGCTATACCCTAGTCTACATTTGACCTCTGGCAGGCAGGGTGGGTTGTTTTCGCAGTGTTCTTATTACCGCACCGGCACCTGTAGACAGGGGAGGTACTGCCGTGACAGGTGAGGCACCTGAATGTTGCTACAACGGCCGTACACCCGTGCTCGTGCCAACCCTCCCCAGCTTGTACTTGCTGCCCATTTCTCCATAACATGACTATCCACACTTGCCCCTCCCTAGCCGGCCCCGTTGCACGACCAACTGCAAGCCGTCCTCACCCAAACAGCCAAGGCACCTGGAAGTAGGAGGCCATAATGCCAGGCTCGGACTGGCGCCGCATGTGGCACATAGTCTCATGCGTAACGTGTCCCGGCTAGCATGGCCTTGGAGGGCATTGCGGGGTCTCATATCCGACGCTGTGATTGCCGCGTTCTGATTATCGAAACAAGATAACGGCTCATATGCTTGCCCCTGCCCCTGCCCCTGCCCTTGCCGCCAATCGCAGGAGGTGCACCAGTACCTGTCCGGCTGTCTGCAGTTTCTGCCGGCGATGCTGGCGGCCGTGCTGCACCACCGCCAGGCCGGGAAAGACTTTGCTGCGGAGGCTGCCAACGCGCTGGACATCATCAGGTCGCCCCTCCTCCTCCTTGACCCTCGATGCACCCCGGTGTGTGTTAGTTAACTGCTTGAGAAAGACGACTGACATCGGCGAGTGTGACCCTGTGCACCCCCCCCCCCCCCCCCCCCCCCCCGCCCGCCCCCACGACGCACCGTACAGAGGGGCGGCGGCCGCCACCTCCCCCACGGTGGCCGCCACGGTGTGGGGCCTGCTGGAGGGGATGCTTCAGCCGCTGCTGGATGTCTTCCAGGCGTACAAGTCCAACGACGTCGTGGTTACGCTGGTCATCAAGGTGCGCCCCCCCTTTTCCCCCACCATCTCGCCGCCGCCGCTGCCCGCTGTCATCCAGCACATCCTCCAAACTGGCCAGCCCACTGAGCAGCATGTAGCAAGGACTGTATGCCCCCCACCCCACCCCCCCAGCGCGCACCAAGCGGCCGCCTGCCAGGGACGTCCGGTGTCCTCTCACTCTCTGTGCTTGCGCGAGGCCAGGTGGCGCATGACTTGGTTGAGGCGTACATATCCTTCATCAACACCCAGCAGGTCTGCCGATCACCCTCCCGCCGCACCTCAGAACCGTATTCACTGTAGATTGCTTCGAATCTCGTGGAGCAAGTGTTCCCCCCCCCCCCCCCCCCCCCCCCTTTTCCCCACGATGCCACCAGCGCCTTCTCCATCACCACCGCCATCACCATCCCCACCGCCATCGCCACCACTGCCATCTCCATCACAGTCACCATCGCCATGACTATCGCCATCGTCATCGCCGCCGCCACCACCATCATTACCTCCACTGCCGCCGCCATCACCACCCCCACCACCACCACCGCCATCGCCATTCACACCACCACCACCACCGTCACTACCTCTACTGCCTCCGCCATCACCACCCCCACCATCACCACCGCCATCGCCATCGCCACCACCGGCGCAACCACTGCCATCTCACCACCGCCATCGCCATCACTACTGTCATCCCCACCACCACCACCACCACCGTCACTACCTCTACTGCCTCCGCCATCACCACCCCCACCATCACCACCGCCATCGCCATCACTACCGCCATCACTCCACCACCACCATCACTACCTCCCCTGCCGCCGCCATCATATCCCCCATTATCCGCCATCGCCATCGCCATCGTTATCGTTATCGCTGCCACCACCATCATCACTACCGCCATCACAACCACAACCATTACCGCCACCACCGCCATCGCCGCCGCCTTCTCCATCACCATCGCCGCCATCACTGCCGTCACCCCCACCATCACCACCGTCACGCACGCAGCTGACGACAGGCCCGCAACTGCTCGTACCTTGTCAAGCCCGTGCCCTCATTCTCCTGTCGACCTGCCTTCCCGCAGGCCCCCCGCTGACAGCTGTGTCCGCCGCCCATGCGCAGGCCAACAAGCTGTGCCTGTGGGTCCTGCAGCTGATCCACATCCACGCAGTCAAGGAGCGGAAGGGGCAGGTGCGGCACAATCCTGACACTGCGACACCCCCCCCCCCCCCCCCCTCTCCCACTTGCCCTCTCTCCCAGTTACCCAGAGAGGGACATGATGCCACCAGGGCCCAGATGCGGCCTTAGATGCCACCAGGGCCCAGAGGCGCCCTTAGAAGCACAGAGTACATTTGCCCTCCTTACCCCCTGGCAACATCCTGGTAGGCGCTGCCCTCCTCCCCTCTGATGCTGCCAACATCACATTGCCGCCCCGCTTGCTGCGCTGCCCCGGGCCAGGTCGTGGCCTCGCTCAGCCGGGCCATGGCGGAGCAGGACGAGCTCGCGGCGTACCGCGAGCTGCGCGCCCTCCTGAAGCTGCTTACGCAGCTGACGCAGCGAGACCTGCAGGAGCTGCAGACGGACGCCGACATCCCGAAGGTGCTGACACATGTTGCACCACCTCGTCGGATTCAATGGCCCCAACAACCCGTATCGAAAATGCGGCTAAGATATCAACGCTATCAACCTCGAAGAAGGGCTCGAAATAAGTCGGATTTGATGACCATCGAGTCAGGGCAATTCTACTATACCTGGATGATGACAAGGATTTTGGTATCGAATCGTATCATCATCAGGACTGCTCTTGAGGTTTAAGCTTCAATACCAATAAAACGGCTAACTTTTGAGCGCATCTGCACCTGGATGCCCCCCCCCTTTCCGCCCCTTCTCGATCCATTTTGTGTGTGTGCGTTTGTGTGTGTGTGTGTGTGTGCGTTGTGCGGCAATTTGTGAGCAGTGTCCTGAGTGGTGTGGCATGCCCCCCCCCCCGCCCCCCCCCCCCCCCCCCGGTAGGCGGTCTTTCTGGGCCTGGACATTATCCTGCCCAGCATCAGCGGTCAGATGGCGCACTTCCCCAAGCTGCGCCACCTCTACTTCGGCCTGCTCTCCTACATGGCGGAGGTCTTCCCGGAGCAGGTGGCCGCGCTGGCGGCGCCGCAGTTTGCCATGCTGGCCGCCAGCCTGGAGTACGGGGTGCGGCAGGTGCTGGAGGCCGAGGCGCTGCAGGCGGCGTTTGAGGCCACAGCGGCGCTGGGGCAGTGGCACCTGAAGGCCGTCCGCGCCGGCGCGCCGGGCCTCTCCGCGCAGTGCATGCCCGCAGGTGCCTCCCCGCGCCGCAGCGCCGCGCCGCCAAGCTGAGACTCCGCATCGCTAAGTTTGGCGCCGCACAGCCAGTGGCCGCAACCGGGCCATTGCTTCAAACCATCACTCCGTTCCGATTGAGGCTGCTGGCCCAGTACTCGTACACCACTGCGGATGCCGGCGCCGCCCTTTCACAATCAGAACAGAAGAGGAAAGCTAGCGCGTGGGTGGCAAGTATTTAAACGGCGGTGCATGGCCGTGTTTTGCCGCCCTTCTAGCGTTTATTCTATTTTAATTATATTCTAGTGATATTCTACTCTGATCTTCTTATTATTGCTGATTTTCGACCGCAATAATCTTGGGCGCGGGAGTAAGGATTACGCAATCCTTCGTGTCTGCGATATTCTTACCAAGCGCGCTAAGTATTCCTTTCCAGTATATATACGCGTTGAACAATCGTTTAGTTGTACCACATAACCACTTGCCTGGCGCGTAAAAGTATAACGCGCCGTGCTGCCAGTTTGACTACCGTCATCTGATGGTTGTGCATCGGTCCGCCTCCCTGTACCGCTATCTAATTTCAAACAAGGCAGGTATACTTTTTCAAAATAAATGCGCAGTACAACTCAAACAATGTACGTAGTGCTTTCCGAAATCGACTTGCAAAACGGCTAAAATGTATATGTTTGTTTTCTTTCAAAATCATCCAACCTCTCAACAAATATTCTATTCTATTCTACTCTATTCTATTTCCAATTGCCGAACTTGCATATTAATAAAGTGGTTGGTTGGGTACTCGCACACACCTATTTTCTTCACACCGCTGGTTATTATGAGGCACCATGAATCGGGCCTGCATGCAACCCATAAGAGCATTCGCTGTGGTTTCGCTATAGGATAGTTTCCTGCAGGGATATGTTTGAGAGCGCAGAGCGTGAACACCTGGCAGTCATGTGGCATATGCATGGCAAAGGACAGGTTCTAACCCGCAGTGTATTTATTCCCGCAGCAGCATCCGTAGGTATTTAATTCCTTATTACCAATCGTCCGGTCCATCCCGGGGCGCTGTCCTGTGCAGATGTTGAGAAGGGTCGGTGCGCTGCGGCATCGGTGCGGAACCTCATCGTCTGTGATCAGATTCGATGCGGGAACACCGGTCCATCTCATCGATTCCATGGCTCGACATATCACGGCTCTCTCTCATCTGCACTCTTATCTGCGCTCGCTCTTGTGTGGCCGAGGTGGTTTTCTTTGCATTGGTAGCGGAAGGCCTACTCGCTCATGATCGCCGAGCTACTGTGCCGCGTGTTGATGAGCACACACGGGACCGATTCCGGAGGTCTCTCCTCATCGGCTGCCCCCCCCCCCCCCCCCCTTTCCCCTCTCCTTTGCAGGCCAGAGGTTTGTGCCGCAGATGATGGAGGCGGTGCTGCACCGCCTGCTGTTTGCCGACGCCAGCATGGAGGCCACCGACGCCGCGGCGGACGCGCTGCTGCCGCTGCTGCTCTCGGCGCCCGACACGTACCAGGTGCCAGCAGCTGCCCGCCCCGGCCTCGCCTCCCCCCCCCCCCCCCGCCGCAATGATGTAAACCTTCATGCGCTGATGCGCGGGTCCGCCTGCCTGTGCGCGCTGTTACGTGCGCCGACGCACGTATGGGAACCCTCAGTACTGTGAGCCTCACGCCGGCCCGGCATGCCACCTTTACGTGAGAACTTTCGCCATAGTTTTGCCGTAGTGTCGTCTGCATTTGACCCCTGACAGGCGGGGCGGGTTCACAGCATTCGCAGTAGGTGTTGGTATTGTTACCGCGTCTGCGCCTGTACTGCCCGTGCCGGTGTTAGTACAGCTTATATACATGGCATGCCGCCCTCTGATGTATAGCCATGAAACGCAAACACCGTCTTGGTTTGATGGCAATGTGATGAGGACTTTTCCCCGTCTCGGGTGAATTACGGGTGCTGTAAGAACACTGCGAATATAATAACAAGGAGGAGCTCCAAGGAGTGGAGGCAGACCTGCCAGAGGTCAGACGAAACTAAGGCAAAACTATAGCGAATGTTAGCCTTATAATAACACTGGTTCGCATAGGTCCGCCGGCCCCCGTGGGCCCTTGGGTAATCGCGCGTTCCTGCTGAGAGTACATCACCACCGCACCAATCCCGGCCGGGCGTACAGGTACATGTACCGCTGTCGCCGTCAGGGAAATGCCATGACGCCCTGGCCAGTAACATCCAACAGCACAGCTGTGCCCCATTTGGATGTCCGACTCGCTGATACACCTCCACCACTCCGCAACAATGGGCTCCTTTCCGTGGATGCGTGAAGGGTGTGGGGATGTGACGCGCGGATGATCTTGGCTTTGGGTGTGTGGGCTTGGGTGAATGGAACGGCCGGCTGGCGGGGAGCACCTCGTGCCTGACGTCCGTTGCCTCGACCCCCCCCCCCCCCCCCCCTTTCCTTTGCCCCAGGCGCTGGGCAACGCGCTGCTGAGCCAGCGCCAGCAGGCGGGCGACGCCAGCAGCTCGCAGGAGGCGCTGGCCCAGGCGCTCGGCGCGCTGGTGGCCGGCATCCAGGACGGCACGACGCGCGTGGAGCGCCGCAAGTTCCGCTCGGGCCTGGCCAAGTTCCTCGTGGCGGTGCGCGGCATCGTCCGCACGCGGTGACAGGCGCGGCGGCGGCGGCCCGGCCGGCCGCGATTAGCTGCGGCGAACGGTAGTCGCCACCGGTAGCCGGGCGCTGATGGGAACAGCCGATCGGCCGGCCCGCGTAGCTGTGCGCCCGGGGTGAGTAGGGCAGTCATCGGCCGGCGGTGTGGTGGCGGTCAGCGCAGAGTGGGCGCGATGGCCGGCGGTGCTCCCGCAATTTAGGCGGGTGGCCGGTTGGGTGCGGCGCTGCTGTCGCTCTCCGCAACACAGTGTCATGATGTAATCCACCATCGAGTCGGCGCTCCTGCTGCCTCTGCATCTCCATCCACAGCAGCATCGCCTATATGTCATCGCGCGTGCAGCGAAAGCTGACTCGCGACGAAGCAACCCCCCCCCCCCCCCCCCCCAACATGTGCCACGCTCGCCATGCGATTTACATATATATCATAGGAATGCGAGAACATATGATACTATAATATAGAACATATACGTATACTATTTACATATATAGAGTATGTATATCCCGTATATGTGGGATATGTGATACGAAATATTGTGATCGGCAACAACGAACGTATCGCGTTTTATATGATTATGATAACATCATACTATGCAAATAGTATACGGCTAGCGCACATTGATGGAACGCTCTATCATCACGAGCATTGCTGTACCATGCCACTCAAAGATTTTGATTCAGATAACGCGGTGGATTGTTCTAAACGGTCAAAGTCACCCCCATTTCTCTGGTGTCCCAGCCAACCAAATCATGGTTGCCGGGGCGAGTGATGGGGTCATCAATGTGGCGGGCTGCGTCGCGCCTGCTTGAGCATTGAGCAGTTTGGGGCTCCGTGTCGCCGCGTGTGCACTTAGTCACCACTTTAACTTTGCGCCTTGCTTAGGCCGTGTGCGACATGTTCCACCACATGTGCCTGTAGGGCGGTGGTTTTCATCGGATGTATGGGCGCTGGGGAGAGCCTCCATCTAGCAAGCAGATGAATTCTGCAGATCTACACATTTGACACATCAACGTATGAGTAGCATCATACTACAGGGAGAGAGCGAGAGAGAGGACTGCCATGGAGCTATAGGTGGTTTCAGGGCATCGCCGTATTCCCGCTGGGTGAGCAGCTAAAGCCATAAGCAATGTATACTAGATGAATGTATCTTCCATGCAATATGCATAGCATAGTATGATATACCTACCATAAAGATACCATAGATATGTGTAGCGCGGGCACGCCCGGAAGTCACAGTGAACCCAAACGCACATCACTCGTACAGCGCGGAGATAGCGGCATCGAGTATAGTACTTGCAGGATGAAATAAAAACAGTGAGATCCCGGTACGAATATGCTTTAACCTGTCTCTAACTCGGTCTCAACAACGCATATCGCCCGGGGACCACGCTCGCTGTCCGGGGCGGCACTGACAGGTCAGTCGCATCAGCCTTGCTGCGAAAATAGTATGCTCGGCTCCATGCTTCGCCAGGACTGGCTTTGGTCGACGGCCGGCTGCGCACACAGGCGGAAATCAAAAGTATTCGAATATCATGTGTTGCACTCGGAGGGTCATAAGAGTACCAGTCTGACACATCATCACATTACATAGGGCTAGATATAGGCGACACTCCCACGACAAATGGCGCGCGAGTACTCCATAACAGTGGTCGCAGAAATAGTCGTAACCGTCAAATTAGAAAGACTCCACCTCCAGTACGTCAAGTGCACCATGGTGTACACACACTTTCATCAATGAGTGGAATGCACTACAATCCACGTGTTTGCTGGTAATTGATCTGCACAATGCCTCGACATTAATTCCCCTACTAGACATGTAATAACCCTACTTCCGCCATAGCGTCTGCCATATCCGCAGGCGCACGGCGATCGAGACACTCCATGAACTACCTTATCGACAAGGGTTTCATACCCGGATTGCAACCCCAGATAGAGCCCCTGGGTCGTATAGGGTTCATCCCCTAGTCACAGCCCTAGGCAGGGCACGAGAAGGCCTACAGCCAAGCCCTTGCTGAAGTGTGTGGTCAAGTGTAGGCCTTAATGGCGAAGTATACAACTGCTTCCCTTTGGGCGGCTGGACTTCGTGGCGAAGTGTATATCCGCTCCCTTTGCAGTTGTTCGGCTGGACTTTGTGGCGAGGTGTAGGACTGCTTCCTTAGCGCTACGACTGGATGCGGAGAAGCGTATCTTTACTGGCGAAGTGTACGAAGGCGGGACTACCCCACGGCATCCCAAGGCGGGACCTCACAGCGTCCCTGAGTGGGGCCCCAAAGCCCCGGTGAGTTTCAGTATCCGCAGGGATCGAAACAACGGCGCTGCTTGCATGCTTCTGGTATAGTTTCCGGCGGTTCTGAAATCAAGAACACAAGCTCCGAAACCAATATTGTAACAATCGAGGCGCGACCCGCGCAATCATGACGACATCCGCGCCTCCAAAGGGCAACCCTTGCCACACTGCAGCATGATATCGCGTATATATACTCGCGTAGTAACCTCAGGTACACCTCCTAGACGCACTCGTAGCACATACATAGGCATCTATCGCAATTCATACCACATGTAAAAGCATGAAGGCTACACCAAGCCCGATGTGATATGCTCCCCGCGCGAATATGAAGTTGTGATGGCAATCCTCGAGTTTGTTTCCTTCTCGGCGACGAACATCTACTTTCTCTTTGTCTGTTTCCGCCGGCACATCTTTCATTTATACAATAAATAGTAACACGCCCTCTTTCCTTGAACCATCTTTGATGAACGAATTTTCTCTTTCGTCCGTTATTTTCACATGTTTATCTTCACACTGTGGCCCTTATCATTGATGATGATGCCCCTTTTCCGCTATCCTTCAAGGCCGAGATGAAACCATCAGAGGTCTTATACTAAAGATCGCTACGTCTAATATATTAAGATTGGATTGGATTTACCTTGTTAATGTGCGCACTTCATGCTGGCATTTAATACTGCGCCGAGGTAAATTGCGTTTTCATGCGGATCAAGAATTCGAGGCTGTAATCCGGTCATTCCCTGGTTCACTGCCTCGATCACACGCATTGATTAATAACGGCTGATGCATAACGGATGCGTGCTGATGCGTAGGGTATTTAAACATTGATAAGGCTTAATTATATCTCAAATTTCTTCGAACAAAGATTAACATGGGTATGGAAAATCGGCCCCTGACAAAAGATCGCCTTGACCGGCTTGACATCTTTGATGCCTCTAATCTGGCTGATGGGAAACAGTCTTGCTTGGCCTCCATGTGGTCACCCGGGGGGGGGGGGGGGGGGGCACAGCCTCCTGGCTGGACGAGCTGGACTGAGTCGTGGCTGCATGGGTCCCTCTTTCAGCTGCTTCTTTTTGGACATGTATATTTATTAGGTGATTATTATTTATGCCGCGCCGTTTCTTCTGCTGTATAGTAGGGACTAGGTGTCGCTTTTGGCATAATATTTAATCACCATCGGATAAGCAGGGTATTTGATGGATGCTTCAGGGGCCAGCAATACGTGGACCCTTTCACCAGGCGGTAGGTGCTGGAGGACGCCCCCTACGCCGGGCGGCTCAACCAGGCTTGGATGCCGCCGTGCTCTGACGGATTACTCCCCGCCCCTCCGCCTCGGCGCCGCCGAGCGTCGGGCGCCTTGTGCGGCTTCCCAGGCGGCGCCTCCCGCCGCTTCCCGGGTCGACAGCCCCCGGCACTGGTCGCCGCGAGGGCGCTGGCGTCCGCCAGCAGACCGGCGTTGCAGACGTCGTGGATGCTGCTGGAGCTGCGGTGCGCCTCGCAGGCGGCGCAGCGCAGCAGGATGCCCGGGTTGCGCAGCGTGCAGATGCGGCACTCCCACGCCTCGGACGGCCCCCGCCCCCGCCCCCGCCCCTGCCGCCCGACCGCCCGGGCGGCGCTGCCTGGCGTGCTGCTGGGCGGAGGCGGCGGCCCCGGCTCGTCCGCTGCGGCGCTGGGGGCTGGCGGCGTGGCCGGAGCCTCCGCTGCTCGTTCGTCTGGCGCATCCTCTGCGAGCTGCCCCGCCTCGGCGCTCACGAAACTGGCAAGCGTGGCCTGCCCGGGATCTGCGCAGCAGCAGCAGGATTGTATGGTTCAGTCCAAGAGCGCGGGCGCTGTTGAGAGAGACCAATCTCTCGCTGCAACACACACACACACACATACACACACACATACACACACACACACACACACACGCCACCACCAGCGTCGTGCCCGCCACCAAGAGGACAGAGCCTCCAATGGGTACCTGGATGCAGCATGCGTAAACGAGGTTGTCGAAAGGCATCGCAACACCCCAATCAGGCCGAAAGTGGGAGCCTCAGTGGTACCGATCACGCTCAACATGTGTGGTACGTGATTCGTCCGAAATCGTCGCCATCTGCATTTGGGATGGCGGTGGCGTCTGCCGGATGGAGCTCATGAAAGACGCTGCGTTTGTGGGCGGCATCAATGATGTCCTCACCATCATTTGTGGGTACGCCAGAGCATCAAACAGCCCATCAATGTTGCGGCCGTGAGCCCAATTCAAACACGCAAAGGTGTGCGTATGTCTCGTTATTCCCAGACAACATGGATTCGGGCATGGGGCAGGGGCAGTGGAAGCGAGAAGGTTAGGGGGGAGGGGAGGGGGGGGGCGCACCTGCAGCCACCCGGCCGCTGTGCCGCTTCATCAGGCCCGACATGCGCAGCCCCATGAGCCGCAGGCTGAGGCCCTCGTGCTTCTCGCGCTCCGCGCTCAGCAGCCGCATCGCCACCGGCAGAATCTCCGGCGCGCCGGTGAGCCAGTGCTGAGTGGAGCAAGCGCGCGTGTGCACCTGCCCACGCACCGAGGGGGGAGGATGGGGGGGGGGGGGGGGGGGGGGGGGAAGACAAGCAAGCGCTGAGTGTCCCAGTTGTGAGCGGTACGGTGTGTGCCTAAAACCCTGACAGCATGTGAATATGTCTGCGCGCAAAGCTCTCCCAATTAGACCTCGGTTTTATTGGTGCGTTAGCAGTTTGTTACATGCACAATACGATACTCAATCAACAATTGCCAATGCAGCCAAAAACACCCATGATAAGCCTCAAAATGTGGCTGCACGCAAGCTATAGGTAGGGACATCCGCCACGGTTTTGTCAATAATACTTGATCGCAGACAGCTAAGGCAGGTCCTTATTTGCAGTCCCCTTAATATTGTGTCGGCAGCTGTACGAGTTCCTTTGGCATGCAGTTGACATGATTTATGTACGTATGTGGTGGAGGCGTTATTACAGCTTGCATGGACGGGTCACCAGCATGAAAGCATAGCGACAAGCATGTGTGTGTGTGTGAGTGAGAGAGGGAGAGAGAGAGAGAGGGAGGGAGGGAGGGAGAGGGCGAGGGAGAGAGGGAGAGGGAAAGGGGGAGAGAGAGGGAGGGTGGGATGGAGAGGGCGAGGGAGAGAGGGAGAGGGAGGGGGGAATGGAGAGGGCGAGGGAGAGGGAGAGGGAGGGGGGGAGAGGGAGGGAGGGTGGGTGGAAAGGGGGGGGGGGGGGGGGGGGGGCTGCCGCGCACCCGGAACTCGCTGGTCTTGAGCTTCAGCGTGAGCGTGCGCCCCCTGAGGTCCTCCTTGGCCATGTCGGCCGCCAGGTGCGCCGCCAGCTCGCGCAGCTTGTGCTCCATGTCTGCCCGGCCGGCGATGGCGCCGAAGGTGCGCTCCACCTGCGGGCGGCGAGCGGGCCAGTGAGCGCGCCTGCGCGCCCGCGGATGAGGCGACACATGTGCTAGGGCAGGGCGGGGTGGGGCGGGGCGGCAGGTGGGGAGAGCAGGGCTCACCGAGATGCCCTTCCGGCCCACCTCCCCGTCGCCTGGTGCAGGCCACGACGGCACTCAGTGTCCGCCCCCCCCCCCCCCTCCGTGGAAACGCCCGGGCCATGGGTGGTACGCGGTCCCGGGGCTCACAAAAGACATGTCGGCAGTTGCGGCGGCATGGTGGGGAGCACCGGCACCACATCGCCGTAACAATGTGACGACGAATAAAGACAACGTCCCCTGCTAAGCTGAGTTCACTGGATGTAGGGGTTTGATTAGGGTTTTTAGGGTAAGGAAACCGAGGCTGCGGCTGGACCGTGAGGACTGAAATTGGAGTTTCAGAGCACAAAAGCTCAATTCCGAGCGAGCACTCCAGCAGCCTTTTGCATGTTTACTATGAACCGTCGTGGACAACAGTATGTAGACCGCCGCCTCGCGTCAAACCGCCAGACAGTGTACTGTATACTATTCCATTAAATTATCCATGTTCGCCGGGACCCAAGCGAGGATGACCCGTTTTGCCGCATCGCGTCGACGACTCGGTGGTGAACTTGTGGTGGGCTTTAGTTCTTAGGATCATATGGTTTCCGACAGACCCAAAACCCTCCAACTACTACAACCCAGTAGCGCAATTTGTGCCAATGCTGGTAAATTTAAACTCATGTTAGACCCTATACTCTGGGTTTATTTCTCCCACTTTGGGGGCGCAGAGGGGAGGAATGGGGGGGAAGGGGGGGTCACCGGGGCGTGGCGCGTGCTCCGTGGCGCCCAGCCCGAGGGCGATCTCCAGGTAAAAGTGCGCCGCCTTGGGGCTGAACAGCGCGACGATGGCGCCGCGGTGCGTCAGCAGCTGGCCGCAGGTGTTCACCCCCAGGATCTGCGACAGCGCCTGCTCCGCCACCTTGCCCACGCCGCCCACCTGCGCTCACCACCAAGCAACGGCCATGAATTTCTGGTGTTTGCGGACTCACGCCTCATTACCGAAGTAGTACGGGTGCCGGCGCGGTAACACGAAACACTACTGCAAACAGGAACCCCGCCCGCCAGAGGTCGAATGTGGACAACATGTTGCGAGCACTCGTATAGTTTGCCGGCAAGCCCAGTTTGAGGCATACAAGTCTCAGGGTTTGTATCGTGCGCCGGCACGCGGAGTCTTGTAAGGACGCATTTTGCGCCCACACAAGGCGTGTGCCACACAGTCTTAGCCGTTAAACGCTACTCTTCACCTCGCCATCATGCTGGCTTTCAAGACACCGCAACCAGCACCAACCAATAAAATGAGCCAACATTAGCGGGATATACCGGTACAGGGTCAGAGTAAAAGCGGAGTGCGTGTAATTATCATCGTACCACTTTCCTGCTGTTAAAGCAACCCTGGACTACCAAAGCGCAGTGCAGGTCGATTGATGTTGTGTGCGGTCGTTTCCTGGTGTTTCGGTGGACAATGCGGGTTGTAGTTGTTTGTGTAGTAGTTAGACCTTCGCATCGAACGATGTTATTTCAGTTGGTGGTGGTGGTGGTGGTGGTGGTGGTGGGGGGGGGGGGGGGGGGGGGGGTGTTGCGGTCGCTTGAAAGGAATCGGAAGAATGGATGCGTCGACCAAATTGACGGCAATGTCGTTTCCACTCATCCGCTTGCCTGCATGTGATGTGTTTGAGATGGCGGTTGGCTGCCGGCGGAGAGGGGAATTGGAGGGGAGAGGGGGGAGGAGGTGGGCGGGGCCGCGTGCCTTGCGTATGGGCAGGGACTGCATGAACGCCATCACCGCGCTGCGCGTCGGCGCCACCTCAAACTGCCCGTTCGGCTTGTTCATGTCGGAGCACACCTGCGCGGGGCAGGAAAGCACAATCAACGCAGGGGCGCAAAGGGCTGCAGGGGCGCAAGGGCGGCAAACCACCGGTGCATTGGGGTGCGACAAACCGGCATGCCGAAGCGATGGCATCTTGGCAGCGTTGCAACCTACCGCTGAGCTCGCATATCCGCAAATAAATTGCGTATTTCTTCGTGGCACCCGTGGGGTATGTTTCAACCACGTGTTACTCGCTACTCGCATCCGCCATCACGGTTGAAAGTGACACACGCAGAATTTACAGCGTTTACGGTACTTAGCACAGGACTGGAGCTAAACTACGTGCTGCACCAATGCGGTGTGGTGATGTCCGCTGGCCAATATCATGCGCGCAGGGGGCGATGCAGCAGAGCCTTACGCGAGGGTCTGGATCCTTCTGCCTGCAAGGCCAGCAGCATGTGTGTGTGTGCGTGGGGGGGGGGGAGGGGGGGGGGGGGGGGGGCGGTCGGACCTTGGCCAGGCGCTTGTTGGGGGCGATGCCCACGCTGCAGGTGAGCCCTGTGCGGCTCTGGACGCGCTCCCGCAGCTCCTGCGCCAGCTGCTGGCCGCTGAGCCCCCGCTGCGCCACGGCGTCCGTCATGTGCAAGTACGCCTCGTCCAGGCTGCCCGCCTGCTCGCGCACACGGCCGTACGCACTGGTCGGTCAGGGCTTGCATCAAGCACCGATCCAGGCTTGAGATCGGGTCACGCTGTTGATCTGTAGCTGCCGATGTATGAGATGCATCCTCATTCAGGCAATGTGTGGAATCAAATTGCCTGATGCGCCTTTTGCATCAGGCACGAAGCCGCGATTAATGGAGTAACCAGATCAACGGAAAATGGGTTTCGTCGTCTCAGAGCGAGTTAAGCCGAGGCATCGATCACTAGAACCTAAATGATTTGCCATCAAGATCAGATAGGATCATTGCAACAGCATAATGTTGACCCTTCGAGTACCTGCCTATCATGAGTATTGGCCTGTAGACCGCGGCCCTTGCAACGGACCCATACACACAGGCCAGAGCGCCGCTAGCCCGGCCGCAGATGGCGGGCGCCTCTGCGTTGGCCCCGCGCGCACCTGGAAGTCGGGGTCGTACTCCCGGAACACCGCCCGCGTCTCCTCCGCGGCCGCGCTGTACTTGGCAAAGTCGGGCCGCACAAACACCAGCTTCGGGCACAGCCGCTTGGCGATGAAGCCCGGCATCGCGCTGCGCACTCCAAACGCCCGCGCCTGTCGCAGCCGCGGGTGCCCATGACGCGCACATGCCCAGGCTCAGTGCCGCTGACCAGCAGGGGGGGAGATAGAGGGGGCAGGATGTGCTGGAAAGGGGCGGGGGAGCGCTGGCAGGGGCTTGCGTTGTAGTTGGCTGTCGTGATCATGCCGGTGCCGCCCACCGCCATAGCTTTGTCCTTCTGCGGGTCGGGCGGCATTAAGCCTTAGACAGCCAGCACACACGAGAGCGTGCGTCTGCCCTGCTCGCTCACCGGGCGGCGCGGCGGGGTAGGAGGGGCCAGTCCCGGGGTGAAGGGGGTGGGTGGGGGCAACACCAGGCTGGGGTTGTCGCGTTCCTCCACCGCCGCGTAGAAGGCGTCCATGTCCACGTGCAGCCATACCTTGTCCAGCCGGCGCTCCAGGTCTAGCTGCGCCAGCTGCGCGTCCGCCGCCCTGCTCAGCGTGGCGGCGCGGTGGCTCAGTGGGCGAGCTCTCGAAGGTGAAGAGAGGGAGAAGCGGGCGGGCGGGGGGGGGGGGGGGGGGGGGGGGGACCTGGTGTGCGCCGCCAGCTGCGCCTCGCTCAGAGTCTCTGCCCGACGGCGCAGCTCCTCTACTCGCCGCCCTGTCGCCTCTTGCTTGCGCTGCTCGTTCTGAAAGTACGCCGAGTCCTGGTGGGGCCGCAGCAGAGATGTCCGTGATCAAAGAGGTGCGCTTGCTCGTACGGATGTGCGTGTGTGTGTGTGTGGGGGGGGGGGGGGGGGGGGTCACGGAGGTCTGAATCGGCGGAGCCGCACCTTGCTCATCTCGTACACCACCTGCTTAACCTTGTCCCGGTCCACACCGTCCATGCCCGCCTTGGCGTTGGTAAACACCTGCACAGACGCCCGCGGTAGCGCCCGCTACCGGCTCAGCCACCCGACCAGGGGAGATCCCACAACGCCCCTGCTCCCGCTCCCCCTCCCCCCCTGGGCGGCGCCCTTGCTCAACAGTGCAAGCCCCCCTCCCCCCCAAGCCATCCTCCGCACCGTCTCATACGACGCCCACGCCGTCTCGTTGCCAATACCATCGCCACCATCCCCGCCGCCAGCCAGAGCCTGGATTCGCGGCGACGGTCCCGCGCTCGGCTCCGCCTGACGCGCCGCGACGGTGGCAGCCTCGCCGCCCTCACCGCAGCTCGCCATCCCGCCCGCGCGCTCGGCGACCGCAGCAGAGGAGCGACGACAAAGGCGACTGCTCTCTAGTGCAGCCGCAATCCATAAATGCTACACGTCAGGCCTCGGCTGGTGCTTCTGTGAATCCGTCGGACTGTGTCGGCCGCGCGTGTGCTGACGACCACAGCCGCTGCAGTCGCTGTGCCGAGCTCGAGAGTCGCCTTCGCTCTGATTGCCGAGGGCGGCGACAACGGTGCACGATGTGACGCGCCGGCGCGGTCGTCATCGCCCGCCCAGCGCAATGCGGTCGTGCGCGCGACACGCGCTCGCGTATTGATCCTGACAGCCCGCGGAAATAAAACATTTAGTCGCTACCCGCCTCGATATTTAGCGACTATAGTAAGTCCTCCCGTGTTTTTTCTTCACGCATCAGATAAGGATTCCTCCTATTATTAATTTGCGGCGTTAAAATCTGCAATTATATCATGAGATTTTAGATATTGCGCCGGCGGCGCGTTATTCTCGCTTTTCTGTGATGTAAATCATTTTAAAATCCTTGTGACAGTGAGACTGTACAGGTCGTAGCGGTCGCCGCGCCGGGGCGGGCGGGCGATGCGATGCCGAACATTCACGTCGGCCTCTGTTGTCCCATCAACTTATCCTTCGTCGCCACCTCTTCAGTCGTCCGCGCGCACGCCCCAGCCTCCCGGAGTACCGCCGGCCACCCGGACAGAGATAAGTCAGCCAGGTACCAGTGCATATCACTATTGCAGCGGCACCGGCAACAGCTGCGTAGGAAGCGCCGAGCGGGCGGGCGGGTGGGAGAGGTGGGCACGATGGAGCGCGGCGTCGGGGTAAAGCGAAAGGCGCCGGTCTCCACTAAGGTGGCCGGCGCGCTGGACGACCTGGACGCGGCGGTGCAGGAGGAGGAGCGTGCGCGTGCGGCAGCCGCGGCCGCGGCGGCGGCCGCGGAGGCAGCGGCGGCCGCCGCCAGCCAGGCGCCCTTCATCCCCGCCGCGGCCTTTCAGGGCGCCATCCCGGGCTACTTCTTCCAGGCAGGCGAGGAGGGCATCGGGTGCGCGCCCAGGCGGCGGGGGGGGGGGCGAGGGGAGCGAGGGGAGTGGGGGCTAAGGACATGAAACAACGCGCTGCCGCGCCTGTCGCCTGGGATTCGGGAGCGGGGCAATAGTTACAGATAAAGCGGGGTGATGGTACAATCGGAACAACCGGCCGCTGTTGAATGAGATAGCGAGAGCGAGAGTATGGCATTACATCATTCAATTGTACTCGTGGTACCCCTGAAGGTCCAGCGCAAGAGCCCTGCTGCATCGATTGTGTCTCCCAGCCCTCAACCGCCACCGATCACGCCACACCAGAAGCACACAACGGCATGGCACTGCATCCCGTGGGGAGCATAGAGGGGTGCGCGGACGCAGAGGGCCGAGCCGGGCAAAACAGGGGCCCTGACACTGGCTTGCTGGCGGGCTTGGCCTGGCTTCCAGGTACTACAAGGACAAGCACCGCCCGGCGGAGGAGGCGCCAGTGCGCGAGGTCCCGCAGGTGGACCCGGAGGCGCTCCTGAAGGAGGCGGAGGAGGCGGCCGCGGATGCGGAAGTGGTGAGCCGCGGCCTGCTGTTATGGCAGTGTCCGGATTGCCGCCTGCGCCCCTGGGCTGACCCCCCCCCCCCCCCCCCCCCCCCCCTCCCCCTCCCCCGGCGCCCAGCTGGAGCTGCTGGACGTGAAGAGTCTGCGCCGACTCATGATTGCATTCGACCGCAAGGTGCCCCCCTCCTCTGCCCCCGCTTGCGCTCGTGCACATAGCGGCCACCCCACCCCAGACGGCATCGGCGGCCCCCATCACCTGAGAACACCCCCCCCCTCCCTCCTACTGCCCCCGGCGGCTCCCTGCAGTACCAAGCCAACGTGCAGCAGCGCATGAAGTACAGCGACGCGCCGGAGAAGTTCATGGACAGCGAGGTGGAGCTGGCGTCGGAGATGAAGAAGCTGTTTGTGATCGCCGGCAGCCCGGAGCTCTACCCGGAGCTGGTCAACCTGGGCCACATTCCCACGCTGCTGGAGCTGCTCAGGTGTCTGCCCCCCCGCCCCCCCTCTTCATCCCTAACAGCCCTCTCCCTTCTCCTTCCGATGCCTGGTTAACTGGCCTGGGTGATCAGATCATATGCTTGCCCAAGATAGGGCCGGGGCGGGGGAGGGGGGGATGTGACAGGTGGCAGATTGCGGGGCCCCACACCCGCATCCCTCTCCTGGAGCCCTCCCACCCGCTTTGCTAGCACGCTGGGTGACTGATGGCAACTCCCGGTATACACAGGCACGAGAACGTAGACATTGCGGCGGACGCCATCGACCTCATCCGCGAGCTCACAGACGGCGACGCGATCGAGGACAACGTGCGCCCCCCTTTTGCTGCCATGGATGGATGGATGGATGGATGGACGGATGGACACAAATGGGGCTGTGCCTGGCCCGCCGCTCCTGACGGGCGCGAGTGGGCGTGGCTGGCAGGAGGAGGAGGCGGAGGCGCTGGTGGACGCGCTGCTGGAGAACAACGCGATGGAGCTGCTGGTGCAGCGGCTGGTGGCGTTTGACGAGAGCGTGGACGAGGAGGCGGCGGCGGTGTTCAACGCGCTCAGCATCGTGGAGAACCTGGTGGAAGTCAGGCCGCCGGTGGCGGAGGCGGTGATGGAGAAGACCAAGGTGGGTGGGGGGCGTCAGCCGCCTGGAGCGCGTGTGGAACAAGTGACCCGGTGCCATGAGGACAGTAATTTGTGGCGATACACATGACGCACTGCAGATCACCCCAGTAGGATGCCGTCGCCGTGTGCTGGGGAAGGAGAGAGAGAGAGGGAGAGAGGGTGTCGGGATATGACTGTTATGCCCACGACACATGGGTGCCGCGAGAACGGATAGCCGAGGAGCCTCGCCCCACGCCGATCAGATGCCGCCGTGCATATGCATTCTCCCGTGAATACAGTTGCCGCCAGTTGCGCATTAATCCATCGCTACCAACCGTTTTCCGCATTCCTACAGCAGCCGCATGCGCACGCAGTGCCACGCGCCTGTCGGGAGCTTGGCGACTGCTGGACGCCTGCGGCATGCCGCAACAGAGATAATATGGACGAAGCGGACGCGGCAGCGGTGGCAGTGGGAGTGGGAGTGGTGCCGCCTGTGAGCGCTGAGTACTTTCTTCTTTGCCACTGTGCGCAGATCCTAAAGTGGATGCTGTCGCGCCTGAAGCCAAAGGAGTTTGGGACGGTGAAGCAGTCGGTCAGCGAGCTGCTCGGCATCCTGATGCAGGCGTCGGAGAAGAACCAGAAGATGCTGGGCGCTGCGGGCGGCATTGACACGCTGCTTACGTCTGTTGCTCCATACCGTTCCCGGTGAGGCGCCGCCCCCCCTGCCGCAGAACGGGGCCGGGGCTCGGTGCTGGCGCCTCTGGAACCAAGCCGGGATGCCTCAGGCATGCGGCCTGCCCCCCCCCCCCCCCCCCCCCTTTGCCCTCACAGGGACCCTGCAAGCCACGAGGAGGAGGAGTTTATGGAGAACGTGTTTGACGTGCTCACCTCTTGCCTGCTGCAGCTGGAGAACAAGCAGCTTTTCGTAGAGGTCCGCCCCCCCCCCCCCCCCCCCCAACTTCAACGGCCCTCCCACCCCTTTCTCCTCCGGTTTCCCACGTCTCATGCTACACCAGGTGTCCCGCCCTGGTCGGGTTCACCCAGCTGACGGGCCTTGCCTTTGCCCGCCAGGCGGAGGGCATCCAGCTGATGCTGCTTGTCTTGAAGAGGAAGAAGAGCGCCGCGCGCGCCGCTGCCCTCAAGGTGAGGGCGCTGGCAGGGCGGGCGCCGCTGAAACCCTGCCGCTGCTGCCCGGTCCGGCCCTGAGGATTCGTGTGCCCCCCCTGCTGGCCAGGCGCTGGACTTTGCGATGACCAAGTTTGCGCCGGCGGTCGACCAATTTGTGGGCTTCACCGACGAGAGCGGCGGCCTGCTGGGGCTCAAGCTGCTGTTCAGCATCTTCATGGGGAAGGTCAAGCTGAAGAAGAAGGGCGAGGGGTCCATCGACAAGGAGGTGGAGGAGCGCTCCGTGTCGCTTATCTCCAACATCTTCCAGGTGCCCTCGTGCGCCGCTCCCAACGCGCCGCCGCCCGCTGGGGTGTACACCATAGCATGCTGGTAGAGTATTATCGGGCGTGGATCTTTCTCGAATTCAGCGGCCAGGCCATCCACACGAAGCCCTGCACTGGCAGCACGCATTGCCAACGGGTGTGACAAGCCTGTAGCTGCTGGGATGGCATGTCCATGCTCGCAGATGCCCACTGGGCCTGGCTGCGGTCGCCTCCATGGAGGCTTTCTTCAGCCGCGGGTTGGAGGCCCTAGGGGGGGGTGGCTGGCCCTTACAGTGCTATGCGCGCAGGGGCTGTCCCGCGGCGCCAAGCGCGACCGCATCGCCGCCAAGTTTGTGGAGAGCGAGTACGAGAAGTGCGACCGCCTCATCGAGGTGTTCTTCACGTGAGCGCCGCAGGCTGCCCGCGTGGCTTGAGAGCAGAGGGGGGGGGGGGGGGGGGTTAGATGCGTGCCTGCCTGCCTGCCTGCCTGCTGCATCCTGACGCGCTGCTGGTGGCCGCCCCTGGCTGGCAGCTACTACGAGCTTGTGGTTGCGGCGGAGGAGGAGCTGGTGGAGCAGGAGGAGGAGTACGGCGAGCAGGAGCGGCTGCTGGCGCGCATGGACGCGGGGCTATACACCCTGCAGCAGGTGCGCCCCGCATCGCTGCCATCCCTTGCGCCGTCGCGTATCCCTTCTGTAAAGGGGCGGCGCACAAAAGGGGAGGGTTCGGGTCCTTGCGCTCTGACGGTGCTTGCGCCTCGGCGCAGTGCTCCCTCATCATCGGCTACCTCTGGAATATGGGCGACATGGGCATCCGGCGGCGCGTCCTGATGCTGCTGCACCAGAAGGGCTGCGCGCTGAGCATAGTCAGGTGCGTGCTGCCCGCGCATCCCAGTGCCTGCGTGCCTACGCACTCCCGGTAGTAACCCCGGTTGCGTGTGCTAGTGAAAAGAGATGCCCATGGGCAAGGGAAGGGGAACGAGACAGCGCACATAGAGATGCGGGTGCTTTAAGACCATCGGCGCCTCCAAATTGGGTATAAATCAAAGACAGCTCTCCTTGAGGCTGAGTCAAGAGTCAGTCCCGCAGACAAGCACCAGCCATGCCGGTGGTTGGTGAGACAGCTACTCGCTTGCTGCTAGTCCGGGGGGGGGGGGGGGGGGGGCGGTCCCGTTGCATTGGGGAACCAAGCAGGCGGCCCAAGCTCGTGACTAGCTCGTAGCTTGATGCAAAGGTACTCGAGAGGGGGAGAGAATGATTACCCATAGTGTATGTATTCTATGTGTATATTTATGCGAGAGGATAAATATTCACGTCTTTGGAATCTCTTTTGTTTTCGAAGCTACCCCCTGGCGAAGGCACTCACCCCCCCCCCCCCCCCCTCTGGTGTGTTCTTCCCCGCTGATCATCATGCGCAGAGACACACTGCAAGAGTACCACGATAACATCGGGCAAGGCGACAGTGACGAGTTCAGCAAGCAGAAGCGGCGCGTCATGCGGCTTATCGACAGCATGAGATTGTACGCTCCGTCCGCCCCCTCCCCCCACCCGCTGGGCGCTTCCTTATTCACCCAGCCATCTCCCTTGCCCCCTCCGGGACCAAAGCATCTCACAGCGGCTCCGACCCTTGCCTGCCTGCCCACGCAGATCTGATGCAAGTGGGGCCGACCCTGCCGAGGGCTGGAAGGAGAGGAAAGCAAGGAAATGAGGGCCGGCCAGGTTTGTTGCCACCGGCTCTGCCGCTGTGCAGGGGGGCTCCACCCATGGATGCCCCTGCCCGTGTCTGCCCTCGGGATTTTGACTCCCAACGGAGCCGCTCGGATTACGGGTCCCAACATCTGTTGGAGGAGGGGACTGATGTAACCCAGCGGCCGGCATAATGTGCACTCATTATACGGAACCGGGTACGGAGGCGGCCAGCATGGCATGCACCGTGCGTCGAGGGCAGGCCACCCTGCCAAGCACGCCGCTGCCGCAAATGAGCCCGCACAAGCGGTGCAAGTACCCGGACACATCAGCATTTTCCTGATTTCGCCGCTGAGGGGCGGGCGGACATGGGTGGTTAATAATCGTCGTAGAAGAGGATTAGTGGATCCCTGGCACGCGCGCGACGGCACTACATCGGCTCAACAGAAAGGGTCGATAAACGTGTGTGTGTTTGTCTGTGCGCATTGATGTGTATGTATCTGTTGTATGGCTGTTTACAACCCGGCTCCATAAACGTTTTTCGGAACTGCTCCTTGTAATGCTCCGCCAAAAAAAAATGAAGCCTGATTGTAACGTCTTTATTTTCAGCGCGACTACCTGCGCAAATGTTGCGCAAATTGTACGGGTATGTGTACTTCCTGTGCGGGCCTGATGCAGTACCGATTTATGGCTTTACATCATAGTCATTTATGGCTTTACGTCATGGTCATGTTTGCGCCTTATATTCGGCACATTTCATTCTGCATTGGTCCAATCTCCATGGATGTGATACACTCTGTTCATGTTCTAAGGTTGCTGTATCCGCAGCCCGTAGTCTGTCCCCAAGTGGAATGTGTGCCTTCAGGGCTCGCCGCCAGCGCGTGCCAGGGCAGCGGCGTACTGCGCCCTCAGCGCCTCTGTCATCCACAGGGGTGGCCCCGGCATGCACGCGTGGCGGTCGCTAGACTTGGCTTCCCCGCACCGCCGCACCACCTCATAGCGCTGCTTGCCATGGAGCACGGAGGAGGTGTGCGCGGAGAAGGGCAGGCCCGCGGCAGTTGCCTTGCGTATAGCGGTCTCGACGCTGCGATGCACCGGCTCCCACATTGTGTCGGACACTTGGAAGAGGTGCCCACGGAAGCGGGCACGCAGCAGTGCGCTCAGGACGTCGCTCAGCGGCAGCAGCCTCCGGCCACTATCGTCTGGCACTTTCACGGATCCCACCTCCCCGCACTGCTCCCAGATTCCCCACCGCTTGCGGCCGATGGCGCGAAAGTTGCCGCGGTTGGCCACCACCACGTCGAAGGCGCCCAGCGGCAGCCCCGTCGCCAACGGCACCGCCTCGTCGAGCGGCAGCACCTGCGCGGGGTGATTGATGAACTGCGCCAGCACGCCGCCGTCGTACAGCTGCACCACCGCCGCGTCGTCCGCGCAGTACTTGTACAGCGGCATGGAGGCGGTGTTACTCGACGCGGCGGTCTCGTTGTACACCCACGAGTCGCAGTACTGGATGCCGTCGTCGGCCCGGTGGGCGCCGCCACTGGACAGAAAGTCCTCCATCTCGCAGCTGTTGCGGTAACCGCTTGTTGCGTTGCCCAGCAGATGACACTGGCAGCTCCAGGTCATCTCTCCCACTCGTGTCCGAGGGTAGTGCATTGACCTGATGGCGCCGTCCGGAACGTCCAGTACCGCAGTCTCGGCCAGCTGCCGCACGTACGAGTTGCCGGCGAACAACACACTGGCGCCTGACGGCCACGGCGTCGACTGCAGGGTGTGCTGCAGCCCGTGATCGCGCACGCACGCCAGCCAGGGTTCACACACCTGCGGCTTAATGTAGTTGTAGCGCAGCGGCACCAAGCGCCGTGGCGGC
This sequence comes from Tetraselmis striata, assembly GCA_006384855.1. Classification (NCBI taxonomy): domain Eukaryota; kingdom Viridiplantae; phylum Chlorophyta; class Chlorodendrophyceae; order Chlorodendrales; family Chlorodendraceae; genus Tetraselmis; species Tetraselmis striata. Next base: position 272,023 of record VCJN01003259.1, on the reverse strand, counting down.
GCCGTCTTGCCAGGCCGCCAGTCCAGCTGCCAACTTGCCGCCGCCGCTACGTTCGTCGACGACGACAGGGTATTGCCACCGCGAGTGCCATGTAGGACGCCGGGCTCGACGGGGCGATTGCGGGGTTTCCAATCCTCCCTACCCTCTCCGCTGGCCAAACATAGTATCAGCAGGAGCTGAACGACCACCAGGCGCGGCGAGGTGTGCCAGCTTCCCGCCAAGGGCTCTACCTTTTTGCTGCCAGCTGGAGAGGAATTTTTCTTGGCGAAGCCGACGCGCAGCCTCATCATCGCGGCGGCGCTGTGTCGCCCCGACGGTCGAGTGGTGTCCTGGAGCTGGATCAGTGTTGCGCGCACATCCAACGCCATCCATCCAGTTTTAATTACCTTCCGGGCGTGGACGCGTCGATTGTGCTGCGCGATAGCTCGCGAGCAGGATGACTTCGACCTGTTGAGTGGAGGCGAGCTGCATTTAGCTGTGGCGTATATATGGGTTCTGCACCTCGCAGCTCACTGCATGTAGGGGATACCTCGATCTGCTAATCCTGATGAATCGAAACGTCGCGTTATATGATGAGGGGAGGGCTCTTGGTATCGTTCAACCTCGCGCGCGCGCGAGCAGTGCTGCATCTTGCGGGCTTGCGGTGGCAACAAGTGTCCGCGACGCCCCGACCGTTGGAGTTTTTTACGACTGCTTCCGACGTTCGAATTTATCCATGGCGTAATCGTTAGTTTCCTTACAGGTTTTAGCGACCATTATACGGGTTTCTGCTGCTAGCTTATGTAATTACTATACGGGTATCTGAAATCGTGCGATAATCATTATACACATACGGGTAGCTACGACTGCTGCTCGCGGCGGCGCTCGCGACCGGATCGTACCCGTAAGCAAAGAAATATGCTGCGTTACAGTAAACTACGATTTATTGCAAAATATACCAACGCAGTATACGCCGCCCTGTACAACATTTATTTATGGGCAAGTGTAGTAGACAACGATCTACTCATTTATATAGACATACGCCATATATATGTTAAATATACAATAATATCTTCTAATACATCCGCCTCGTTTTTTTTATTCTGGCCTTTTTGTAGTTCACACCAGTACCAGCAACCGGACACTACTTAGTCGTCTTCTGCAGGCCGTCCCCCTCAGGGGTCTCTGCTCGGGGTCCCACTTAGCGGTACTATCTCAGTTCCCTTACAGGTCCCGCTGACCTTCGCTTGGACGGGTCTCTGGTCTCGGTTATGGTCTCCTCGACCCTAGCTCAGGGCTATGGCCAGGGTATGGAACCCTGGCCATATCTGGTGCCCCGTCTGGGGTCGCAACCAGAGTGTGGAATCCTAGTTGTAACCCCATCCGGCCAGGTAGATTTTGGCTGTCCCGTTCTTCGTGCGCCCGCAAATATGACACCCCCTATGTTACGGCATGGCCCACGCTCACATGCCCCCACCCCACCTTAAAACCATTCAAGCCCCTTTACTAACATGTTTCCTCGCTCATCCATGGCCATTCCACCATCCAATGGTCTAAAATATATGTGCAAGGTCACGTCATGGGTGCCCGTGTGTTCAAGAGTAATTAGAACGCTCGACTGGCGCCGGTACGGCTTGTATGGCAGAGCTATTAGGTCGTCTATGGATTGGGTTTTATATTGGATTGGGTTATATGCTATTGGGGTGGTAGTGTTCGATTCAACCCCATTATGATGACGACTTGTAAACAACATAATAAGCGCGCAACATTCTAGGGTTCCATGTCACAAATATTCAGCTGCCCTACTATTCGCAAACTCGTACTCGGCAAAAGCGCCTAATACTTACGTGAAGTAGAGATGTAGATGCATATCCCGAATCCTCGAGTAATTTAATACATAAACACCACGAAAAATCCGAAGGATGCAGCGCACTCTAGACAGCTAAACGTCTAACAACATGACGTTTCAAAGTTAAGTCTGGTTTTTGACAAAAGGTCGTGCATGCTGTTTTACGCGTACATGAGCCAAATTTTACGGGAAGGTTAACTGAAAATGTGGAGGGAAAACAAAGTCAAGGGGGGCGTTGCGTGTAACGCCGCGAAACTGGAAGGTGGCAGGCTCAGCGGTTACGGCTGCTTTTATGCCGACTCGTGCTGCACCCAAAGGGCGCAACGACGGGTGAACTAGTAACCCGTACCACTTTAGCAGCAATGGTAGCCGGAAAAGCGGTTAGAAAAGGAGGAAACCCCATAAACTAGTTTATATTGTTAAAGGTTGAGTAAGGTTCTGCCAGTGATGAGCGAATATAGAGAACGAAAGATTGACGAAGAAGGGGTAGCGCCAGGTAACGAAGGGGGCACCGGGAAGGCCACCGCTGCGGACGAGTCTTGTTGAAATTGGAAGTGGCGGAGGGGCGCGATGTGACCAAGAAAGAACCACGTGTCACGCGAAGGGATGTCGTTGGGGTCGATGTAGTCTTGAACGCCGTCCGTGGCCCACCCGCCTTGATAGTGGATGTGGGGCACCATGGCTCCGTTGGCGTTTGCAGCAAACGCTGCACCCGTGCGAGCTCCAGAAAGTGGTGGCGGCCGGGGGGGGGGGAGGGGGGGGGGGAGGGGGGGGCAGCACCGCCCACGAGACGAACGGCCGTAGAGAACCAGTCCGACATTGTAGCGGCAGTCCAAGATTTGGATTGCTCGCTCCGGGTGACCGCACAGAAGTTTGTCTTGACCAAGGTAACAAGAGCCAGGGGCAGACTGTACGTTGTCGATGAAGTGTTGCAGAAGACGCGCCATGCGGGGGTGCTCCGACACGGGAAGGGGCAGCACGCGTAGGTCGTCGGGGCCGTGCCGTCCGGCGCGCCCCTTCTCGCGGTACACCTGCAAGGTGATGTTGTAGGCGTCGACATGTACGTCCCGCACTCGGCAGGACACGCCAATAAGTCCTCTGGCAAAGAACAAAAGTTGACACCCGAGGCCATGAGGGCTCGGAAGTCGTACTGGTACTCGGGGGGAGAGCACACACAATCAACTCGCCCCGCTCAACCAAGTGGTAAGTGACATCAGTAGGCAAAGGCACTCGCAGAGGGGCAGCCTCCCTGCGGCGTTGCCTTAAGAGCATGCCACGACGCGCGGCGGTGAGGTCACAGCGCAGTTCCGGGCCCGAAAATCGGATATTTTAACGTGCGCGTACGCGTACGCGCCCTCTAGTACCTCTGGCCGTGCTGGCAGTCACCATAGTGCCCGACCTATGTCTAGAGACCTTGTAGGTACCTCTGCCAAGCCCTTTGGGGGTAGCGGTGTCGGGAGGCGGCTGGTGCGCAGGCGGTGGGGGCGATCTGGCGGCCGCGTACAGTCGGGATGCAACATTTGCCACTCCACGGCATGTCACAACAACGTGCACAACATGTTTGCTTACATGTTTGCTTACAACAGCCATGTCTTTTGCCCCCCTCCCCCCGCCCCCTGTCCGGGTACCATGGGCTACAAGTCAAAGAAACGGCAGTCTAAGAAAGCCGCGGCGATGCCGGTGGTGATGGAGGAGGCGGGCGGGTGGCAGCGGCATCGGCATGCCGGCCAGGCCGTCGTCGCAGGCATCAACAGCGACAACTCGTGTGTCGACCCAGCTGCAAAGCCTCGAGTCAGAGGTCAAGTACCTGCTCAGGAGAGCCACGGCCTCGGAGGAGGCGGAGCGTTTATGGAGGGAGGTCGTCAACAGGGAGAAAGAAGTGGAGAAGGAGCTGCGGTCCCAACTTGCGGCGGAGGAGAGGGCGCGAGTGGAGGCGGACATCCTGCGCCGGAAGCGCAACAAGAAGGTAGCGCGCCTAAAAGCCAAGATACGGCCCATATTTGAGTCAAATGGCAGCGAGGCCGAGTCAGCTGGCAGTGAGGGCAGCGGCAGTGACGAGAAGGGCGGGGGCCAGAAGCCGGGGAGGGAGCGGCCGGCAGGCCTGTCCTACTAGATGCGGGAGGCGACGACTCGAGCGACGGTGCGCAAGATCATCGGCCGCAAGACCGAGCAGCTGGAGGCATGGCTCACCCACGCAGTCGGAGACGACGACAGCTGGCAATTGTGTATGCGGAGGGCGGGCCCGAAGCACAGTTCGGAGCCCCTTCCGGCGGTGACGAAGGAGCGGAGGAGCAGCAACATGGCGATGTCGACGCGCATGGAGCTGACGGGTAGGAGGCGGGCGTCGTGGAGGAGGCGGACCTAGTGGGCCAGCCATCGGATGTGCGAGCAGCGCACACCCCGCGCTTCATCCTAGGCGCCCTCCTAGCCAACTACTTCGAGTTGTTGGCATCCATATTGGAGTCAATGCACTTTAAACATCACTTCAAAGCCACAGAGAGGCGTACCCTGCTGGCCTTTAGAAAGTTGTGGGAGCACAACGCTGTGCAGGTCTACACAGACCTGAAGGTATCTCAAGATGCCTTTCAGCGTCTCAGCGTCTAAACCTCAGCAGCTCCAAGTAGGACGCGGACATGGAGAAGTTGATGCAGATGGTGCTGCCATATGGCAACTTGATGATCAAGTGGCCATCAGTGGAGGACATGCTGAAAGGGCAAGGGGAGGAGCTGGCTGCTGTGGGGCTCAGCACTACGGAGGACATGATATCAAGCACACTAGATCTCAAGCTGGTGCTTCAGCATCGTGCCAGGCTACTGCTGAAGGAGTGGCTCATCAAACCCGGGGAGTCTCTCAGCATGCAGCTAATTGCTGATGCCACATGAATCTTCAATGCCACAAGGACTAATGGCACAATTGTGGTGCTGAAGGTATGCTGTAATTATATTTTGATGTCATTTATAGTCATTGTGTTTACACAACATGTCACTAAAAGGGATGGTGATGTTCTGGCTGCGCAGATTGTTTGGGCACTGGGCATGTAGCTAATGTAAAGCGAGAGAAGCATGAGCAGACACATGCCAGCCTGAAGCGCAAGCTCCTAGAGCACACCTTTAACACATCCCGTGCGGCAAAGAAATAGGTTGGAAATGTAATTACACACATGCTGGCATCCTCCCGCAATGCCGCCTATGCATGCTGGTTACTATCATCGACGCCGCCTTTTCCTCGGCTTCCTGAACTGCCCCAGAAAATCTGTCACCCATGCATCATAATCATACACCCCCCTAGCTGGTGGCGGCACCTCACAGGTCCATGGCATATTTAACGCGAGCGGCCTTATCCTGCCCATTGAACATGGGATCGCGGCTGGGGGAATAGTTGCCGTTGCAACGCCCAATTGGCAGCCAGCCTCTCACGCCCACCTGGCACAGCGAGCATCCGAAGACGCTCATTGCGCTTGGCAAGGTAGTCCTCCTCCAACACCCTCCTCTCTTGTTGCGCCTCCCGCTTAGGACGAGCCGTAGCTTGCTTCTCCAGCCACGCCGCGTGATCCCGTATGTCACGAAGCCGGCCACAGCCTTCGTCAGCGCCGGGTGCTGATACCTCCCGGCAGTGACTGTGTATGAGTTAATGTACCCCAACCTGGCCTCAGGGCGGGCTCAGGAAAGCCCCACGTGCCAGCCTGCTGGATGAGCTGCTCCACGTCTGGCAGCTGCAGCTTATCCCTGTATATCTCTGGCTCCTCTAGCACTGAATGCGGGAACTTGTACAGCAGATACTCGCGCTGGTCACACGCCCATGGGGAAGATGTGGGGGTACCTGGTCACCTTCGCTTGCTCAAATAGGAGCTCCATCGCGCGCATTATCCGGGAAGACGTAGACACGCACGAGGCGGCCGGCTCCAGGCTTCTCGCTGTCGCCTCCATTACTTGACCGAGGGATACTCCCGGTCTCACGCCTCCAGGCTCGGCTCCCGACACTTCTTGACGATGTCGTTGACCCAACTGGCAAGCAGCGCCGAGGGGAAGCCGCAAAGCTTGAAGGGCTTGGCGGAATTCGAGACCCGCCAATCCCGGCCAAGCTCACTCCACGCGGCCAATTGTAACTGCGCCTCCCACGTTGCCCGCTCCAAGACCGCCACCGGAGCTAGGAGAGGGCCGAAGTAGGCTGTGCATGCGGTGTTCTTGTAGCGCTGCGGCTCCGAGGCGTAGGCCTCCTCGAAGCACTACACCAGGCACTCTAGGCACTCGCCCTCTAGGATGCGGCTCCGCCGATTCACGGCCGCCATTAGCCCTCCCTACGTGACGGGCGGCACATGTGCAACATAGGGCGGGGCAGTGAGGAGAACGCTTTTAACTTCTTTGACAGGGAAAAACTCGACAAACCCCCGTGTGCGTTCATGCAAATGGTCCTAAGGAACACGATGGGCGAAAAACGGCCACGCGAACGGGGATGGCGATGGAGGCGTGTTCATCCCCGTGGCAGCGAGTGGGTGAGTGAGTGGGTGGTTGCGAGCCACACCCAACCCAAACCCAGTTGGAGATGCCGGTCTCGCAGGCAGATGGGGCGCCCTCGGCGCCTATGCTCCCACCTACAGGTCGGTAAACGCTATGGGTGCACTACCATGGAAGGGCGCTGGTCGAGAGCGGGTAGCTGGTGCGCACGGTGGGCCGGGCCAAAATGGCCCTGCAATGGGTGAGGCGGTTGGGTGGGGCGTCTCGCCGACGCGGCTTTTTACACTTGTGTCCCCTGCGCGCGCGATATTAAAATGTCCGCGCGTACTATAGCGGAAATGTGCTATGGTGCAGGCCTTCCTTAGTGATCTGGTCGAGGTTGTGTAGCTCAAAGAACGTGTTGATTGCTGACAGACACGGTTGTAACGACTTAGCCCCGATGTGACCCCGCTCACCAATCCAAGCGACGTACCGGACGACAATAGCAGTGGTCGCCTCCAGCGGTGTGATGTTCTCGGAGTCGCGGCAGAAGTCCGCGAACTGAGACAGTATGCCGGCGTAGCTCTTGAGCGTCTGGGCGGTGAGTGAGCTCGAGAGTAGGTCGAGGGCCCGTTGCCCCAACTCGTCTAAACCGAACGCCTCCTGCTGACGAGACTGGAGTGAAGCAGCCCAAGGGGCGATAGCTTCGGGTTCGTCAATTACGTAAGTACGGCGCTTGGCCGACGGAGTAAAATGGGGCCGGTTCATTGTAGCGAAGTACTCGGCCGCGGCGGTAAAGTTACCGGCGGTTGGTTGGTAATTGTTGGACGGGTTAGTAAGGGCCCCAGTGCGGGTTTGCGGGGCAAGGTTCAGGTAGGAGGGCCGCCCCGCGCGCCCGTCGCGCTCGTAGCGCATGTCACGCGCGTGACGTACACGCGCGAAAGTTGGTAGTTGCAAACGCGGTGTTACAACCGACGGACACAGCGATGAGATGGTACGGGAGGAAAATTGTTGAGCCGCCATGTGCACGCGTGTGGATGGTTGAGCCGCACGCGGCTTTGGCTTTAAGAACAGCCGCGCCGAGGATGGTCTAACTGAAGTATGTAAAGGGGGGGGGGGGGGGTCCGGGCTGGACACACGGCGCTCATCCCGCCGCTGAGCTGCCAAGGTTCGCCGTGCGGCAGTCACCGAAAGGTGATCTCGCAATGTGACAACAACTCCGACGAAAGGCGCCCCACACCGTCACTCGTGCTCACTTCGCGGCCACGCCGGAGACCGCCGCCACGTCCACATCCACGCCCGAGTCCAGCAAGCGCCGCCGCTGCCCGAGCAGTAGCGGTAGCTTTTGCGCTGCTAGCAACCGTCGCCTCGAAGACGCGACCCTCGTAGTCCTTCAGCAGGTCCTCGAAAATCGCAGAGCCTAGATGTTTGGCGGCATGCTGAAAATGACGGGCCCGCAGTACGTCCACAACACCTTGGTCACCGTGTACACGCTTGATCTCGTTATGCCTCCGCAAGAAGGCTAGACGAAAGCGAAACGCCTTGTCGATGGCCTCGGCGTGATTCCGAGCGCGCGCGAGATAGTGGGTGAAGTCTTGACTAGCAACAAGAACGTAAGGTAGCAGCTCGTCGGGGGCCTCGAAAAGAGCAGCCATCCAAAACACGTCATCCAAAGATATCACTCCCGGGCCGACAGACGCCGGCCATCCTGCTCGAGGTAGTCGTTCGTCAGGTCGGAACTCAGGGGAAAGAGCCCAAGCACTCGGCTGACCGGTCGAACGGCCTCGTAACCGGGCTCTACTCATTGTAGTAGCTAATGCACCGCGAGGTAGTCGTCCTCGTTACTCGCAGATTTTGCTCCGACACGGCCGCTCTGCTGGGCTAGCTCTAGCAAGTCGGGGCGCTCTGCGGCTCCCCCGCTGCCTCTCGGCTATCCCCCGACGGGCTGCCCGGAAATAATAGAGCCATGTGCTCCGTCCCTATCAACAACAAAATCACGAGCCGTCAATTGAGCTAACGTTGTTGCAAGCTCGCGCAGCAATGTAGACTAAACCTTCACGTATGCTTGAAGCGATATTCGAGCGTCGGCTCAACGACGGGCGGTTTATCTCCATCTGGCATGGTGACGCACTGACGTACGGATGAGAATTTCACACAGCAGATGGTGAGCCGGGTGTGGTCTTGAAAAACATGTGACCTTGCTCGCAGCAAGTTCCAAGGCTGTTAATCGTTGTGTGTAACAAGAAGATGACAGGCTCAGCTGTTATGGCTGCTTTTATGTCTACTCGTGTTGCACCCACATGGCGCATCAACGACGGGTGAACCAGTAGCCCGTACCACTTAGCAGCAACGGTAGCCGGAAATTCGGTTAGGAAATAAGGAGGCAACCCCATAAACTAGTTTATATCAAACAGCCAGAAACTTAAAAGTGGATGGGCCCTCCGGACCCCCACTACTGAGAGCCCGGCAGCATGGCACCAAAATGACACTACTGCCGTATTTGTTTTTCGTCATCGGGTTTTAATGCCTTGGTGCCGGACCCTCAATTCGAATGTGTTCTGGGGTCTCACAAGGTACCGGAGCCCCATCATAGGGTCAGCCGCTTGCGAATCCCCCCCCCCCCCCCCCCCTCCCCCCCACGCGCCCCCACAATTCTCCCCCTCCCGGTGCAGAGCTGTTATGCTGCTCGGGGTGTGCGCGCGTGAGGTGACGCGAAACACTATTTTGTTAATGAGCCTATGCGCGGGATTCGCGTCGTTTAGAACCTGGCCTAAAATATTCACCGGGTTAAATCGTCATCAATCATTGACAATTAGTTAGGCTGCTACGCGTGTCATAATTTGACCCGTAGGGAAAAATTCAGCCGAGTTTTATTTTTATCCGCTATGTGCCTCTTAATTCATCATGTATCTCGATATAATATGCTCTGATTGCTGCATAATATAAGGATTAAAATGTAGCGACGGATATAGTCGCGACATATATCCCCGCGGCCGCGCTCGCCCCTGCCCCTCCCCGCTGTGCCTCCCAACGCGCCAACCTCGTCGTCTAGGGACTAGGGACCTCCCCCACCGCGCATCAGACACGCGCGACTCTTAAACGCTCTCTATTGTCCGGCTGGCTGATGCAGGCTACCTGTTGTAGAGTAAGGACAGACGGACTTATCTGCCTGGCTCTACTCGCCCCTCACCGGCGTAGTCCCGTCGGTGCGAAGACAGCAAACGAGCGCGCGCCAGTACCTTGCTCGTCGCCGCCAAGAAGCGGCGATTTCTCGACTACTTGCCAGACTAGGGATCCTTTTCCGCCCTGTCCGGGCGGCCGCGGGGCCAGGTGCCCGCCGTCCGCCGGACACCCGGTGGCGGCAGCCGCTGTATCGCGGGGGTTAACGGCGCGGGCCGGGTTGGCGGGCGCTCACTGGCTTCGTCTGGCGGCGGGTACCTGGTAGGTAAGTGCCCAGCCCGCCCGGCGGGCCGGACCCCCCGCCCAAACCCCGGGGACAAAGCAGGCGGAAGCGGGCGTCGTTTACCGAATGGCGCCTGGTCCGGTCTGGCCTGAAGGTTCACGGGGCTGCCTGCCCCTTCTCCGAAGTGCAGGTGCAGGGGGCGGCGGCTGGGCAGGGCGGTGAAGTGAGTAAGGCTGCGGGCGGCGCGATGCAGCCGGGCGCAACGCCGCATGGGCTGGGCCCCGCGGGCCTGAGCGGCCCAGCCGCTGCCGCAGCACAGCATGAGCGGCGGTGCGGAGCAGCATGGGGCGATGATGTCGGTGGCGGCGGCCACGTCCGCGGGGGGGCCCCGGACTGATGGGCATCCCCACGCCGGGGGCACCTGGGCTGGTGGGGATGCCCACCCCGGGGCATGGCAGCCTGGGGATGCCCACGCCCGGCGTCGGCATGGTCGTCGGCATGGGCATGCCGCTGCCCGAGCCGCACCAGCATGGGCAGCCGCCGGGGAGCGACAGCGGCGGTGGCGGCCTGTACGGCATGCCGGACACCATGCTGATGCCCATCCACAGCGCGCCGGCGGGCGGAGGCCCGGGCGGCATGATCAACCTGTGCGACCTGCAGCCCAACCCTGTGTCGCCCGCTCAGCCAGCCCTAGGAGCCGCCAAGGAGCCGCCGGCAAGTGCCTGGTCACACTCTCAACCCTCCACCCCCCCCCCCTCCTCCTCCCTCCTTTCCCACAGCCTCTCTCCACCGCTACAAAGGGCGGAGGGAGAGCACACCGCCTTGTTGATGCTTCCCCTCGAGGGGGGAGCCTGCCAACCATCCGATCTGCCACCACACTGCCATAAAAAAGCGACCCGCACGGTGCACGACTGCTGCGAGTGGCCACGCCACACGGGAACGGCCGTGAGTCAGCAGGGGCCCGGCCCTGCCTCGGCTGCGTGTGTCAGTGCACGAACATGGCCTCGGCCCGCCGTTGTACAGAACCACTGGCATATTTTTGTTAAGACTACGCAGCATGTCAGCGCAGCTTCTTTAACAGTGGCTATCATCGCAAACATACCGACATCCTCATGGGCTGTTCATGCGCAGATCGTGCGCATAAACACGGCGGGCTGTCGTTCCTTTGGTGATGTCCTGCTCGGCTACTACACCCGTCTCACCTCCCCCCCCCCCCCCCCCCCCCCCCCCCCGACCCCCTCCCCCCCCTTCTCCCTCCGCCCCGGCAGACCCTGGAGATGCTTGCGAGCAGCGTGCAGCATGACGACGCCTTCTTGGCGGCGGTGGCCAACCGCCAGCCCGACGCGGCCGCCCTGGCAGCGGTCAAGACCATCAAGGCGCAGACCCCCTCCGCCCCCCTTTGGATCGCGCAACATCCCCGCAGCCTTGCCTCCGCCTTGCCTGCGCCGAGGGAAGTAGGAGCGGGACAAGGGGGCTGACGGGCGCGGCCGCCCGGACCCCGCAGACCCTGCTGGCGCGGGACCCCTCGCTGCTGCAGACAGTGTCAGGGCGCCCCTCGCTGGGCGGCGCCACGGAGGCGTTCTACCCTAACCAGAGGTCCCCCCCCCCCCCCCCCCCCCCTTCCCCTCCCTCACCACTCATGCAACCTCTCCCTCCCATTCCCTCAGTACCCCCTCCCAGCACATTCGCTCAGATGCAAAGTACAGCGCCCAGTACCCCCTTCTAGCACTCCGCAGTCGTTTACGAAGTACTGCAGATTCGGAGTGTAAACAACCTAAACCCTGCATCTAACCCTACTCACATGAACGGTACATCTCTTGGTATCCCAGAGTAAACCCCCGATATGCGCGAAACATGACCCCGGAACCGGCGTGCGCTGCCTGGGCCTCTGGCTGCAGGCGCGGGGGCGTGCGGTCTGCCGACCCGTGCTGACCCGTCCACCGCCTGCCTGCCCGCCTGCCGCCAGGGTGGTGGTGCACGCGCACAAAAAGACGCCGTCGCGCCTGGTGGGGCAGGAGGCCGTGGTGGTGTCGCCGCCCGCCAACGAGTGGCACGCCCCTCCTCCAACCCCGTCTCCCCCTCCTGCTGATAGGGCTGGTCGGGCGTTTGTTTGGGATGGGGTCTGATCTGATGGTGCGTGCTGTGACGTGATGCATGCGGACGGCTGGGTGCAGGATGACCATCCGCATCCTGCAGACCGGCGAGAGCGTGCGGGTGCACCCGCGAGGCGTGCTGCCCATCATGGTCGGCCTGTCCGTGCTCTCGCACCATGACCTCATGGACAACGACGACCTCGACGGCCTGCCCGACATCGATCTTCTCGGTGCCCCCCCCCCCCCCCTCCCCCCGGCCTTCTTTCTCACTTGCGAGGGGGATAGAGGCCCGGCTGGCGGCGGTCCGGGGCGTAGCTAGCACTGCTCTGTGCATGGCAATTCGGCAATCAGGGGAGGTGCCCTGGCCATGGCTGAGCGGCCATTGGACAGCACCATGTTGCCCTGGGCTGTGTGAGTGTGTGTGTGGGAGCATGGGGGGGGGGGGGAGGGGGGGGTCGCAGGGCTGATTGGCCCCCTGGTGATGCGGGAGTCTGCAAGCAATGCAATGATGGCACGTGGTGGCGCATCGTAAGGGCGGATGGATGCCCCCCCCCCCCCCCCCCCCTGCCGGCTGAGGCACTGACGGCTGCGGCGGGCGTGCGGTGCGCGCAGGCACGGATGGCGACATCATCCTGGGCACCGCCATGCCTGGCACCGCGCACAGCCAGCCGATGCCCAGCATGGCGCCGCACAGCGCCGGCGGCGGCGGCGGCGCAGGGAAGCACCTCGGCGGCCTGCCCCCGCCGCACCCTCACGCGGCGCCGGGCATGGGCCTACCCGGCGGCCACCCGCAGCAGGAGGTGCCCATGTCGGCGTCCTTTCTGTACGCAGGGCCGCAGCCGATGCAGGTGGCGCCGCCGCCGGAGCCACAGCTGAGCGCGGAGGAGCAGGCGGAGCTGCTCGCCAAGCTACAGGCGGAGCTGCTGGCGCTGGAGGTGGACCCCCTGCCCATACACTCACCAAACACCCTGGGAAACACAGAGGGCCGGGGGGGGGGGGGGGGGGGGGGCTTTCGGGGTCACAATCGATCACCCCTATGGTCCCACAAATGCCCCAACCCCGGTTCTGAATCGCTGGCTGTGTGCTTACCCTAGAAACCCCCGAACCGTGCTCAAACCCTAGATGTTTCCCATAGTCAAATTGTTCCCCGCACTGCCTGCCTTTGGAGGTGAGCTTTGGTGGGGATCGCGGCATAGGTGAAACCCGAAACCATCCCATGACCGGTCCCAAACTCATCAGCTGTGAAGCCCCAGACTGGTGCCTGGCGGGGTTGATGGCCTATAAACCCCAAAAATCCTGCCCAAGCCCTACATACTTGTTGAATGCCGGGAAAACTTCCCAAAACCTTTGTGGAACTCTGGCCAGCCCAGATGGCCTGAACCCCCGCCCCCCCCCCCCCCCCCCCCCCCCGGCCGCCGGGGCGCGTGACTGCGCAGGCCAAGGTGCCGTGGGTGCTGGCCAAGGTGGGCTGGCAGCGCGTACGCGCAGACTGGGTGACGTCGGTGCGGCGCTGCGGCAGCGTGGAGGAGTGGGCGCACGCACTGCGGGTGTTGTACGACGCGCTGGCGCTGAACAAGGAGGAGCCGCACGCGGCGCTGGGGCTGCCGCGGCTGATGGGGGAGCTGGAGGGGCGGCTGGCGGCGGGGCGGCCGCTGGGCCCGCTGCTCGCGCGCCGCTGGGACGAGGCGGCCGCCAGCGTGGAGGCGTGGCTGGACCGGCAGGGCGCGCTGCGCCTCGCGGGCATGGAGGCCGGCCTGCTCAAGGCGCTGCTCGCGCTGGAGCGCGCCGCGCTGGATGGGGAGGAGGCCGCTCTGCAGGTGGGTGCAGCCGGCCACGACCCGCCCCACCAGGTATCTAGGGTTTCAAGGGGTTCAAGTCGTTAGTATAGGGTTTCAGAATGTGGGTTTCAGTTGGGCTTTTCATGTTCTGTGGGTCATACATAATTTGGTGTTGGGGGGGGAGTTGGGGGGGGGGGGCGGGGGAGTGGGGAGGGGGGGGGGGGGGGGGGGACCAGGTGCTGCAGATTTTAGCCGCCAACAGGGAGACCTCTGCCAGTTGCGACAGAGTCCATCGCCACTGCCGCGGTTGCGGTCACAGGCTCAGGCCCAGGCCCCAGCGCCAAGAGGGGGAGGCGGCAGCAGAGAAGGGGGGGGGGGGGGATGGAGGTTGTGGAGGGTGTGGAGGGGGCGGCGCCGTTGCTGCGGGGCACATCATGCGCGAAACGGCTGGTCACAGGGGTCCTAGAGGTGTGTATGTGATGTATTGATTAGGATGCGGCAGCTGGTTTATAAATGAACAGGCTTTGCGATGTCAGGGTTACATAGAAATGGACATCTTCCAGGAGTCCTCCAACCGCCACAGACATGCGGTGATCACCGTCTACAGAGTGAGAACCAGAAAGCCAGCCAAATACCAATAACACAAGCAGAGACCTGCCACGGACTACCCAACGGGGAGAGATCCGCAAGCGGAGAGGTTACAAAGGGCGTTTTCACTGTGCGGTGCTCGCCTACCATGCATTTTGCGTCATTGAGGGGTTGCGCGCCCGTTTCCTCTTTTTTTGGCAGGGAGGGAAAGCGGGGCAGCGGGTGGGTTCTCGTGTGAGTGCGCGGTTGTCTGTGGGCGGTGGTACTGTCGTCGGGCCCGACGACGTACCCGCGAGATTGACGTGCACACTCATCGGCGAGTGGTGCGGTGAAGCGAGTACAGCGTTACCGGGTGTTCAAAATTTGCGTGTGGGTATACCGTGTAAACCCGGAGGGAATTCTATTAGTTTGCATGGGGTGCATTCATGCCCTAAGTAATCCGGAAGACCGTCTGACTGCGCGCGCCCCGACCGACCACCCGCGCCAATCCCCCCCCCCCCCCCCCCCCGTTTCCTCTCGCGCTCGTCGCTACAGGTATGGTATTTATCGTGGCGAGTGCATCATGCCATAGTGAGCGTACGCAACCAGCCATTCGCCCGTGTCCATCTGACATTAATCTGGCAGTCGACACCCCGGTTATCGATCCCGTGCATGCCGACAGGTGCCGCTGGAGGCGATGGTGGGGCGCAGCCCCGAGGCGCTGGCCGTGCTGGCGGAGATGCTGGAGCGCGAGCGTGCGGAGCTGCTGTCCAAGTCGTCCCTGCTGGCTGCGGAGCCGGAGGGTTGCGACCTGGGCGGCGCCGCGCTGCGGGCGGCGTACGCGAGCGAGGCGCAGGCCACCTTCCGGGAGCTGCTGGGCGCTCGCTTGGCGGTTGCTCTGGGGGGCGGAGGCGGAGGCGGCGGCCTGCCCGACGCCGCCGGCGACGACCGCAGCGAGGCAACCGACCTCGACGACTCGGATATGGAGGAGCTTTCTTGCTAGGCGAGCCCTCATCAGCTCGCCCTCATCAGTCGGCGCCGCTGGCGACTAGACCGAGGACGATGACCTCGACCACTCGGACATCCAGGAGTTTTCCGACTCGCCGAGTCCCGTCGGCCCATCCGATGGCGCCGGCGACGACTGCAGCGAGGCCAACAACCTCCACGAGTAGGAAACTCTCACTCGGCGAGACCGCCATGAAGCGCAGCTAGACCGCCGCGGTGAAGAAGTTCTCTCCGCCACCTCTTACCGGCCACCACAGATGCCCGACGAATAGCCTGTAATGCAGCGGCAATAAATATGCCGCGTGCCCTAGTCACTGGCATCGACGCATGCATCGACATCCACCGCGCCCACCTCATCTGCAAAATCCCTCCGACGGTCGCATTTTCGCATGCAGCCCCCTGGTCAATGGCCATCCACAGGACACGAATTGCCGGTGATACGGGTTGTAGCAATGGTTATTCAATCATTTGTGGATGAATGTACGGCATAGTTAACTCTCTTTTAGTGGTCTTTATTTTTGGACTACTGTGTATTTTGGATTTACAAGGTTTTTATTGGACTACTGTATTCTTAGGAATTATTTGGACTACTATATCCCACTATTTTTGGACTAATATATTACTGTCGTGCTTTTAATTTCGACTGTTTTTTTCTACTCTATCTATATCTATCTAGGTGATTCCCTATGTTTTCTGCGACAGCAAGTAGCACATTGGCGCCGTAGTGTCGCCGCTAATAATATCAGAAAGCAATATTTCAGCGCAGTCTGCTATACTGTATAGCACATGTAATCATCAATGTACAGTAGTAGGTTGCAGCGGAGCGTGATCCTTCTTCCATATTTGAAAGAAGTAGGATCAAGCTCCCCTCCCAAGCTCAAGACAGTACATGCAACGGAATACTTTTTTGTCCCTAGGCCCCACTACAGATGCCTTCGTAGTAGTAGTGTGGTATGGTACACTACCTCTGCTACTTTGGGGCGCAATTAAGGAGGGCGGGGGGCTTTGCTTCTGCAAGCAATGGCGGCAAGGCGGGCGGCCGGGGGCTTGCCAAGCTCCGCCGGGGCCTCATGTAGGGCAGGGGGCGGCGGGGCCATTGGGGGCTGTGATGGAACAGAAGCCTCCCGCCGTGGCGGCGCGGGGCGGCGCCTCGCAGTACACCATCGCCGGCGCAGTGGGACGCGGCAGCGGCGCGTCAAATCCCGTCGCCTTCGGAATGCTGTCGTCACCTTCTGGCGCTAGCAGGGCGGTTAGTTACAGTGCGGGGGCGGGGGCGGCGGCGGTCAGCCTGCGGCCCCCAGCCCGGGGCCGTCTAGCGCGGCGATGCGCGGATATTACATTCCTATATTAATAACGCTGCGGGCACAGCGCTCTATGCCGGCGGCGGGTGCGGTGGATCGTCTACGCAGCACAGTCATCCAGGGGCGCCTTATCGGGCGACAAATGGCACCAGCCGCGCCCCCCAAACAACTCTTGTCACCTACAGCATTTCCCAGCTCGTCCACTTCAACTTGGACGTCCCCCAACACGGCAGTCGACAGCCATCCGCTACCCACGTCGGCATCGGCTCTCGGCCCACCCGGCTGCGTGTCGATGCGCGGGTGCCATCCTAGCCACCTTCGTCCCATCAACCTCAGCGTGCGGTTGTCGCGGGTCAGTGATTCCTTTCTGCGCCGGCAGCCCGCCACGAGGGCCTCGGGGACCACCCGCCTACGCGTCGAGTGGCAGCGACTCCAGGATGATGCAGCTGCGCGGCAGCATCGGGTACAGTCCGTCGTCCGTCCACATGGACATGGCGTTGCGGGCGCCAGCCGCGTCGGCGGCGCTCAGTTTGTCGTCCACCGCCAGGAAGTCAAACGGCGCCGGCTGCATCGGCACAGCACCCACAGCCCTCAGCCGCTGTTGCTTTACCACACGCAGCTACGGCCAAGGCGGCCCCGTAGCTACCCCGTGACAAGGGCATCGTGAATCAGATAGAGACGTGTCGTGGCAACGAGAGGATGTCAGAAGCTCGAGCGCTGCGCATCGGTACCATGTGTGGCAGCAAGGACGAAAGTATAACTGTTCGTATAATGGTAACGCTACTAGCGCGTGGGTGGCAAAATTTGAAACGGCGGAGCCTGGCCGTGTTTTGCCCCCCTTCTAGCATTTTCCCCTATTTCTTTTTCTATTCTGGTGATATTCTGCTCTCTTCTTATAATTGCCGAAGTCCCGTTGTAATAGACTGTTTAAACGCGATAGCAAGGATTGCTTAATCCTACATGTCTGCAATATTCTTACGAAGCGCGCTAGATAATCTTGGATAGTGTGTATACATATATATATACATATATGTGTGTGTGTGTGTGTGTGTGTGCGCGCGCGTTCACGTGTAAGGATGACTTGACACATGAAACCTATCGTTGCGCACCGGCCCGCATTCCTTTATCACTACCTACTTCCAAACAGTGCATGTGTACTTTTCCTGAATAAATGGCCAGTACAAACTCAAACCATACTCAACCTATTGCAAGCGAATGCACTAAATATACGACTAAGATGTATTTGTCAGTTTCTTTCAAACTTATCCAAACTATCCACACGTTTTGCATTATATTCCTATTTGCCGAACTTCCAGTCGAATGTACTGTTGACGGCGGTGCTCATACACGCCAAACTCCGTGTGCTATCAGCAGTGCCTTTGCGACCAAATCTGTCACTGGCTGAGTTTCATTGAGCAGTACATTCAAATGTATCGTCGAGTCATTCACAGCCGGTCGCTAGAACACGCCAATTGACATGGCTCACCGGTTCGGCCCAAACACGTCCGCAACAGTCTCGAGAGTTCACGCCTGACGCCATAGATCAATAGCGAAGCGCGGGGTATACATTAACGCGACAGTAAGAGCCTGTGGCGCGAGTGTTTTGGACGAGAGTTACCTTGGAGGTGTCCGCCACCAACAGCCACTTGGAGCCGGGCCAGTTGGGCAGCTCCACGGTGACCGGCAGGTGCGACGCGTTCCAGGCGACGTAGATGCCGCGGGCCTGGAAGTTGCAGTCCGGGTCCGCGGCGATCGTGAAGGCGAGCATGCGGGAGGTGTCGCTCCAGTCGGGCTCGTTGGGCAGCTGGCTGTGCCAGTTGATGACTCGGCCGTCGGGGAAGTCGGACAGCCCCAGCTCGGGGCGGCTGTGGCGGAACCTGTGGCAGTGCGGTTGAAAAAGGGGGGGGGGGGGGGGGGCTGACGATGCGTAGCGGTGAGCGGTAGGTTCGGTCATGCAAGTGTTTGAGGGAATGGGGGGGGGGGGGGGGGGGGGGCGCACTTGATGAGGCTGGAGACAAAGCGGCGAAGCCCGCTGGGGTCCGCCTCCGCCGTCGTCCAGTCGTGCCAGTTTAGGTGGGTGTCGTGGCAGTACGTGTTATTGTTGCCGCCCTACCGTATGGATGCCGAGAGCGGCAACGCGACCACGACGGCGTCAGCATTGGTGCCGAGCAATGCCGCTGTGTTGGCGACAACATCCAGGTCAGGTTGCAGCGCGGCGACAGCGGAGGGGGCTGCCCACCTTGGTGTGTCCGTACTCATCGCCCATGAGGATCATCGGCACGCCCTGCGCCACCAGCAGCGCCGACATGAGGTTGCGCATCTGGCGCTGCCGCAGGCGCAGCACACCGGCGTCGCCCGTGGCGCCCTCCGCGCCGCAGTTCCACGACAGGTTGTGCTGCTCGCCGTCGTTGTTGTCCTCGCCGTTGGCGTCGTTGTGCTTCTCGTTGTACGACACGAGGTCGGCGAGCGTGAAGCCGTCGTGCGCCGTGATAAAGTTCACCGAGTGCTGCGGGAGGCGGCCGCCCACCCACTTGCGCCCGCCGTTGTTCCCCCACCTGCACACACACAGGGCGACCCACCAGGGGTCAGCCAAAACAGCCATAACCCCGCCGCCGCTGCTGCCGGGAAGCGGCACACCGCCGAGTGCCAGTGGGCGGTAGGTTTGTCGGCCCCAATCATACCAAGATCGATGCGCACACTAGGCGAGTGGTGCGATGAAGCGAGTACTGCATTAGCGACCATTCATCATTAGCGCGCGAGTTTCACCATCAACTCCAAAGGCTATGCTAATATTCATGGATGCATTCATTCCCTAAGTAATCCGAAACACCACCTGACCACGTCCCCCCGACCAAAACTCCCCCCTTTGCCCTCGTCAATATCGTACTCATAATAACAAGGCGAGTACATCATGCCATATAGTGATCATGCGCAACCATCCATTTGCCCGTGTCCATTTGAAATCAGTCTGTGGCAGGGGTGCCCCTCCCCCCAACCCCCGGCGCCAACGCACCAGAAGTCCTCCTTGGGCTCGTGCTTGCCGTAGGTGTCCGGCGAGCCGCAGAGCGCCTCCGCAAACGCGCCCACCCACGGCCCGTCGGTGCCCTTCATGAACTGCCGCACCGTGTCGCGGAAGCTACCGTTCCACTCGGCCCAGCGGCCGCCGTAGTGCGGGAAGGCGCCCACCTGCGGGGGCACGAGGAGCCGGGGGGGGAGGGGGGGGGGGGGGGGGGCAAGAGATGAGCAGCCGGTCGCCATACATGTGTGGATAGCACACCACATTAAGACAGTTCACTACGTCACTCGCACAGTGTGATGTGGATGAGGTAGTTGCTTGGGCCTTGAAAACCCTAAACCGGCGTTTTGCTGTCAATCCGGATTGAACATCAAAACACCAGACACGGAGAGAGAGGCGCATGCGCTTGCCCACCTGGTTCAGCATGTCGCAGTCCCAGGCCTCCGCGATCAGCTTGGTGTTGGCCAGCACGGGGTCCATACTGATCTCCTCGATCAGCGGCGGGTCCGTCAGCGGGGTGCCGGTAGGCACGCCGCTGCCATTGGACATGCCGCCGTCCTCCAGCGTGACCGCGCCGCCCGAGCCGCCGTCGCCCGAAAAGGCCGCCTGCACCTCACCCTCCGAGTCCACCTGCAACCGCACCACAAGCGGATTTAAAATTCAGGCAATCTTTAAGGTGCCAGATATCGGATACCGGGCAAACTCCGTACTCATAGTTCATTGCGAGCACAGAGAGAAACTTTCGCAAATACGATACGGAACAACGAAGCGTACTGATTCACTCCCCAGAGTTGAGCAAGCACGGTTGGCAGCCACCGAATTGTCAAAGTGAACGGGAAGCGAGCGTTATCCCGTCGCAAGTGGTCCATCTCTGTAATCTCTACCGTACAATTAAATACGGCGCACGGGGGCAGAAAACAATGAACTGTTTTGCACCTTCGCGTCGGAACATTCGTGCTGTATTAAGACTTATTTCTCCGATTTAAAAGTTATTTTTTCCTTCGCAGGGGGGGGGGGGGGGGGGGAGTCAAAAACGGTATTTGTCCGCAGCCCGTATGTGTTTGCGCGGTATGTCTCGAAATTTGGCGATGACGGCTAAATAGTCGAGAAACACATACGGAATCCACACGAATTCATATGGAATGCATACAAACATGGAGAAATGCGGTATCCGATGGGGCTCTCAGTAGGACGGGTCTCGGGTGGCCCTCCTTAGCGGGAGGAGAATGCAAGAGGCACTCCGAAGCCCGCCTTACTCTCAGAACTATGACCTTGGTCGCTAGGAACAGATACTGTGGAATGATTCGGCGATTGTTCGTCTTTCTTCGAGAATTTATAGTCGCAATCCGGTAGTCGCTAAACATGCTAAAAATAGTAAATCCGTTTGCGGTGCGAGCACAACGCATCCAAAGGCACAGGCGGTATCCCCCCCCCCCCCCACACACACACACACACTTACACACGTACAACAAGATAACGCTGAGCTGCTTGTCCATTTGGCGGGCAACGTCCACCGACGTGTCCACATGACATCAGTGCATCGACCATCTGCGAGTTTGGTGTGACTGCCTCACAGTTTGGATGCGGACGCGGGAGTGGTGCACTCGGGATTGTTGGCGCTGATGGCTATCGGCACCGCTGCCTTACGATTCCCCCCGGGGGGGGTGCGGGGGGGGGGGGGGGGGGGCGCTCACCCGCGTGGTTTGCTGCCAGGCAGAGTGCGCGCGGGTGAGGATGGAGGCGAGGTCAAAGCGGAAGCCGTCGATGTGGTACTCGGTGACCCAAAACTTGAGGGAGTCAAGGATGAAGCGCCGCGCCACGGGGTGGTTGCAGTTGAAGGTGTTGCCGCAGCCAGAGTAGTTGTAGTACTGCCCCTCTGGCGCCAGCATGTAGTACACGCGGTTGTCCAGCCCCCTGCGTGTTGTCCAGCACGGGCGGGCGTCAGCACGGTGTGGAGGTGGCAGCCGGAGGAGCATGCGCCACAACGGCCGCCTCCGAGGACGGCAGGGAATTTGCCGACTTGTTGGAAAATCCCAAACCATGCATTGACTTCCTTATAAATACATATATCCCTAACATACATGTATATGTATATATCCCCTATACATCCAACTGAGAGTGGCGCGTCACCTGAAAGAGATGGACGGCCCCATCTCATTGCCCTCCGCGGTGTGGTTGAACACTACATCCAGGATGACCTCCATTCCGCGCCTGTGGGCCTGCTTCACAAAGTTCTTGAGCTCCGCGGAGACCTAAAGCGAGCGACACCGGGCGGCGGTCCAGAGGGGGGGGGGGCGGTGGGGGGGGGCTTCAGCCAGCCAGCCAGTCATGAACTGAGGCGGCTGCCAGCACCACAGAGGGTGATAGCACGATTGCGGGTTTCTAGCACAAACCTCCGGGGCACCGCCGCCGTTGGCCGCGGCGGCGCTGTAGCGCGTCATGGGCGAGAAGAAGTGGCAGGTGGAGTAGCCCCAGAAGTTGAAGCGCGGCGCGGCCCCCGGCTTGATCTGCGAAGGGTGGGGGGGGGGGGGGGGGGGGGCAGCCATGCGATTGTCAGCGTAGCGGACGGCATTGCGGCACGACATGCGCTTCTGCATTCTCATCTCTGCACTTCATATACATACACCTCCACAACCTTGCATCGCGCCAATTGTTATCTGCAAAGAATTGGGATGGCGGCCGTTGTACCTCGTAGTACTCCAGCTCATTGAAGCCCTGGATGGGCAGCAGCTCCAGTGCGTTCACGCCCAGCGACGCAAGGTAGTCCATCTTCTGCGTGAGCGCGGCGTACGTGCCGGGCTGGCTGACGCCAGCCGAGGCGTCCGCGGTGAAGCCACGCACATGCATCTCATAGATGACGAGGTCCTTCATTGGCAGGCCTAGAGGGGGACAGGGGCAGATGGAGCTCGGAGCTCAGCACAGAGAGGTTCCATTATTGCTTTGATTCTGAGGGAGAGGGGAGGGGGGAGCAGAAACGCTGCGCACCCAGCGGCTTGTCGCCTTCCCAGTCAAAGCTGTCCCGGAACGGCATCGCCGCCGCCTCCTGCACCCACGTGCTGGCCAGCCCCAGGACCGCGGGATTGGCGTAGTCCAGATCCTGCCAGCAGAGCGCGGCAAACGCCGCACCGGGTCAGCGCCCATTGCCTACAACTAAACACCATCCGCGGCCCATGCATGCGAGGCGGGCTGCTTGGTGGGAGGCCAGCCGCACCTGGCCGAGCTGCCCATATCTGCGCCTGCCAATCACCATGGTAGCGTACGGGTCCATGATCACCTTGTCCTGCAAAGAAACCCCATGGAGCATTGTCAGCAATGCTGCGGCCACTGAACTTCATTGCAAGTAATGCAGCATGAAGGGCACAGGTTCGGAGGGTGGGGGGCATTGGGTTAAAGGCACAGCGGCGCTACATACTTTATTGTAGCGGTGCCCATAGACGGGCTCCTTCTCCTCTCCGGAGACAGCAGTCGGGGGCACCTCCTCGTCGTTTTTGCCACCTAGGCGATAGCCTGCGCCGTGATAGACAAAGCATGGATGTAAGTGAGGTAGACAGGAACAGGGAGAATGGCAACGGAGGGAATGGGGGGAAGAAGGGCCCACCATAGAGCAGGTCGCTGGCGCTGGCGTCCAGGCGCACGTGCCAAACGTCACCGGTGCGGTTCATGCGTGCATTCAGCGGCAGCTCGAAAGTGACGCGCCCGTTGTGCAGGTCCTCCTCGCGGAACAGGCACAATGACACGGCAGTCGCACCCGAGGAGAAAACGGCAAGGTTGATACCGCCATCCTGCCGCCCAAGGCACCACCACAGCACCGGATGAGCAATCCGGCACGCGTGCCATACAGTGTTTCCTCTATGCAAACAAATGTCACGAGGTTGCGAATTCCAAAAACTCATCTAAAACCACAAAGGCAATCCCCAATTTATACGAGCTTTGCGCTTCGCATTTTGATCTTCGTTTTTTGGGCGGGGCGCTTCACCTGCGTCAGGCTGGCGCCCAGCGGCTCCGGCATACCGCAGCGCGGCGTGCCATACGCGAGATTAGGCTCCTGGCCCGAGGGCGACGACGGTGAGGTCCTGGGTACGCTCTTCACGGCGGGCCGGACCGAGGGCACGGTCGGCATCAGGGGCCGCCCGGGCGTGGGGTACGCGGTGGTTGGGCTGGCGTACGACGGCGGCGCGCCCACGCCGGGAGAGGGCGGCGGTGGCGCCTCACAGCGCACTGTGCACAGGCCTGCATGCCGGCCCGCGCGAGCGCGCGCTGACGAGCGCCTGTCGCAGCCGCCCAGTGATGCACGTAAGAAGAGCGCCGGCGAAAGGGCTAATGTATCAAGACGCAAAGGGTGCCGGGAATTGATCGGGCTTGCGGTGCTGGCACGCACCTTGGTAGGCATTGAGCCTCGCCGCGCGCGCCGGGCACGGCGCTCGGCGAGAGGAGCCTCATGGCGCCGGTGGGTGTGGCGAACTGCGCGCGAGATACCGGGGGAAGGTTAGGGAGAGGGGGAGGGGGGAGAAACTGGCTGTAGATAGTGTGCGGGCCGGGGAAGCTTAGGTATCCTGAGGGCGGGGTGGAAGTGGAGGGAGTTGAGTATTCGCGATTCGGCCGGCCAATTTGCAGCACCACTACGCGTGCGGGCCAAGCGACGCGGCCGGCACGGAAGGACTGCCCCGAGTACGTGGCAGCGACCAGCGTCGGCGATGTCCAGACTCCGGATTCGGGTACTGACGGCAGCACCAGATCATAATGCGGCCCAACGGAGAGCGCCAGTTAGGGTTGAGTGGAAGGGGCACGCGGGCGGGGGGGGGGGGGGGGGGGGTCGTTCGTACGGCGGTTGGGTGCTTGCAAGTAAAGTAACATAGTACGGAGAGCGCCCCGGTGGCGAATTACGGAATTGCGATCCGGCACAGTGCACGGAGGGTGCTTATCACGGTCGGAGAGAGACCGGTCCGAGACTCAGCACCCAAATTGTGGAAAAGTGTACTCTGAATACAGACACGACATCCGAAACAGCATGCCCACACGGGTGGAGAGAACGGGAGAGCCGTCGGCGGCGAGAACCGTCGACGGCGAGGAGTCGGCAGTGGGGAATCATTTCGACACCACCATCTGCGGCCGCTGTAGGTGGCCCTGCACGCATTGGCACTCTTTCATAGGCTGGCACGGTATCACTCGCCGCTAGCATCCGTACCACAGGTGCGTTAGGGGTTCAGGGCTGGGAGTTGGGAGGACAGCAGTATCTGATGGAGGCAAGTAGCAAGAAGCGGTCGAAGTGCGAGAGTGGAACTGACAACTCGACTATGCCACGGCACGCAGGACGAGGCAACATCACCCGCCGCACGCGATTCCGGTATCGCACCGGTACCGGTACTCTTACTGACTGGTCACAGTATAAAAACCCGGAGGATGACCTTTCTGATTGTCATTTTTCCCGGTGATTTCCTGATACCGCCTTCTGCTGCTAGCTCATCATGTGAATATATAAAAAAACCCGGCGGCACCCCCGAGCACCCGGCGCCTAAAACTATAAGGATAAGGAATATATACCGGGTCGGGTAAAAACAGTACCTCATCAAATAGAAAAAGGCAAATAGAAAACGTCCACTACAGCAATTGGCGGGTGGCATAACCACAACATGAAGTAGCTACGACCGATATATGGCGACCATCTATGTGTATTCTACGTATTATTTACATGAGCTAGCAGCAGAAGGCGATATCAGGAAATCACCAAAAAAATGGACAATCAGAAAGGTCCTCTACATTTTACGTACTCGGAAATATAGAACCACATATATATACATAAAATACAGTCAGCAATAGTACTGGCAGGGGTACTGGTACCTGCGGGTCTTTTCTCTCGAAAACGCCGCGGATGATCGCTGCGGGGCAGAAGCAGGACGTTTCACCGCACAGTCACCATCATCGGATTCCCGAGAGTCGATATCTAACCGGCGCGGGCAGATACCGCAGTAACGGTGTGCGCTGGCAGTGGCCGACAGTCTGTGCGTAAGCGATGCCCAGGCAGGTGCAAGCTGAGGTCGTCGGAACGACCCGCGCATGGCTGGCATCTAATAGCACGTGGTCTGACGTCGGCAGGGCACAGCTAATTTTTTTGTGCTTAAAAATAGTGCTTTATGATTCGTCGTATACGGCATATACGATGAGTACTCGTAGTAAATGTACATTATTAATGGATATATATGGTCGCGCGCTATATTGTCGCTATGCTGTACCCGCCGTATACCGGTATATAGCAGCGCTAAGGCCTCTTCCGATGCTCGGTTCGCGAACGCAGATTTCAGGCGTGGCCGTGATTCAAGTACAAAAACAGCTGTTTAATTGAGAGCTGTGTTCTTGGGGTTTCCTGTTCCCCTTCCTTAAACCTATGGTATGCGGGTGCCGACACCGGTTGCCCGAATCCTCTGCGCCACGCCCGTATTCGACCGCATGCAGTCCTGGTGCTTCAGCATTGAGATGCCGATGTGCAACACTTTGCGTGCCGCCAGCGGCGGAAAAATCATCGGTCACCCCGTGCCCATCGAATCTTATAAAACCACAAGCACAGGCAAAGGGGACCATGTGTGGTCGCGCCGTTCCGGTTTTGATGTGCGTCGGGGTCGGTTGCCGGCGATGCCGTAGAAGACTTGCCGACACGCTAAGTCGTCGTCGCAGACTTCGCTTCGCGGATGCTGGGAGTGTGGCAAGGCATCGGCCTACCAAGAGCGGCGGTGGATCCTAGGTAAAGCATGCCCGGCGGCAATGCCCCCACCCCCACGTGGTGGGCGCTGATAACCCCTAAGACCCGTACCCGGCTGAGTGTGGCAGGGGGTTGAGTGGAGTGGCCAGTTGTGGCGCGTCCTTGGATCATGCGACGACTGGGGAGCCCTACATGGGCTTTTCAAATAATATTCGTAGTCCCGGTAGCGCCTGCTGGCGCCGCCGGGCAGCATCCATGTACGGGGAGCTGCTAAAACTACTTCATGTATGACCTCGGCCTTGCGTCGGCCTCTCCGAGATCCGCCTATGGGTGGGGCAGGGGGTGTACGGCTCGGACGGGGGCAGCCTACTCGCGAGGGCTGCTCGAAGTAGAATCGTGTTCTCGTAGTACCTCGGTCCGACCCGCGACCGACCTGCAGAATATCTGGCGTGCCCCGGCCCACCCGTATGTATTCCACATGCAAATCACTCGAATCCCGGCCTAGTACAGCGGAATGATCAGAGGTGCCATGCGGCCGGCCCGTTCGGAACACCCGGGAAACCCTCAGCCGCCCCGTGAGAACGGGCGAAGGCGGTGAGCGCGAGGAGATTGGATCCCGGCACTTAAAGGCGGGGCGGGCTTTCGGGGACAGAGAGGCCGGGTATGGCAGCGACTCGGGGGTCATGAGACAGAAGCCGGAGTGCCCGGAGGGAGTCGCAACCGTGCAACGGGAGGATTCAGCTGGCGGCCACCTCGGTATGACTCCGGACGGGCGACTAACACGACGAGGCGCGTTGCGGAGGCGGGCGGCGCGCGGGCGAGCAGGATCGGTCTGTTGACCACGGAGCGACGACACGCGGACGCGGGTGGGGGGGAGGGGGGGGGGGGGGGGGGGGGTTTGGTGCCCGCCTTTCCCCCCTCTAGTCCCCCTTGGAGATCCTACCGCACGAGCTCATATGTTGGCGAGATAGAGGCACCATTATTGGAAAACCCCGGGCGGGGTCGGTGGACCGCCATAGCCGGCGCGGTAGTGGGGCGATAAGCGTCGTGACCTGCGGGATATTTTCAGCGATGGCGGCAGCTAGAGCCAAGACGCAGCACGAAGACGGAAGATTGCGCGGTGCCGGTGCATTACCGATGTACAAGAAAATTGTTTCGGGGGGCTGCGAATATTGCATTCTTAATCCTCGTACTGCCAATTAGCGTTAGTCGCTCGTACTGGCGGCTACTCGTACATATCCGGAATTAACACAACTACTAATCACGTGATGGAAGGAGGCAGGTTTTCGAATCGGAAGTGTATGGTCGGAAGCTTGACCTGGAATTACATTATATGTGTTCCTACTATGGTTAGAGATGGCATGCCCTGAAACCAACTCAGTCTAAGCGGCCGAGAGGAGCAGGCTAGCACGTTGCAATCAATTTCAATTTCAATTTCAATTTGGCGAGGCGGCCGCCGCCGCGGCAATAGCAAAGGCTGCCGACCACGAGCTCGCAAATCGCATGTCCACGATGACGGCACGAAACGCATGAATCGCGCTTTATCGCGGAGCTGCCACCTGGGGGGCAGCTCGGGCTGTCGGAGGTGGAAGATCGGGAAGTCCGGAACGGGTTACCCGGCGTAGAAGCTCTGACAACCCACGCCGGCCCGTAACAATGCATGTGTTGTCGGGACGATGGTTGTGAGGAGGCGGGCACCGCTGCTACAGCGACGGTCGCCGAGATTCCAAACCCGGAGCCGGAAAAGGGTAGTTTCGGGAACCACGAGACGTCGAGCACGCCAAGTGGTCGATCTGCCCCCGGGCGGGCATCTCCAAGTTGTCGTAGTCCCTTTGACGACCTTGCAGTAGGGACCGTCGGGCACGCGACGGACCGAGCCGCGCAGACGGTTCCCATTGCAAGCACAACAAACGCGTCGCGGAGGAACTGTTAGGGCGAGGGCAACGAGCCCTCTGAAAACACATACATGGGCATGAGCGGCGCCATTCCCGCAACGGACGAATTATACGGGTAATTCCGGAGAACCACCACGCACAATTATCGCCGATACCGCGATGCCATGTTACGAGGACCCGGAGACCGAATTGAAGTGTCTTGCAGGAGGGCAAACGGCCGTCTTGACGACACGGACGTCCTCCGTCCTCCGCGCTGATTTTGTGCGGTGGGCGTAGTTGTCGTCGTCAACAACCGTGACGACCGGCGACCATGGCACCGAGCGCGTCCGTTCCATTGACAATTTAAAGAGTTGACTACTGCGAGAGGGTCATCCATTGCGGGGGCCTATGAAAGTTCGTACTGCGACTCGGCTACTTCTGAAGTTGAGGTTTGACGAACCCCCCCCCCCCCCCCCCACCCACCCCCGCCAACGGGGACCACCCATGCATTTCCATACCGTGCGCATCGCCACTCGAAAACGTCTCGGGAAAACCACACAACCGAGGGGCTATCTATCGCTACCGATGATGTAACGCATGTGCGCGGCACGGTGACTCACTACCGGGAAAAGGAACATCGGCGCGGACTAGCTTGATCAACGTGTGTGACCCTCGCGCGCATAAGTGCGCGAAGACGTTGCCGAAGGCAACGAGCTGGAAGATTACATGCGAGCTGGTGGTGGCTTTCCTAAGTAGCTCCCCAGCCGGGAACGCGGGGCTACTCACGGGCGATGGGGTAGCCCGTACCGAAACATGGTGGTACGGGTAACTTAAACGGTTGAAACCCCAAGCAAGCCAGCAAACCATAAAGCCATGCACATGTTAGGTCATATATGCGTCTGCAAACTATTACCGGAAGTGCGTATTAAGATATTTGGCGATTGCTACATTTTAATTCGTACCCGTACCCGTACGAAAATCTGCGTGTGCGCACGAGTATCTGAAGTAGTCTAAGATCGATGTGCCCGTTTGTACATTCACTATACAAGTATAAGGATATTCGTCGCCATTCATCCGTATTGTACTTTTATTTGGCCAGATGGCGACATCTAGATGTTTGCAGTGCGTATTGTTTAGCTACTTTGCTCACGCACTGCGTCAGGGCCCCGCGTCGCGATGCACGTAACGGGTACGCTCCGTAGCCACCCCTACTGCTGGCTGGGCCCCACCCACGGCACCGCCCCTCTCTGCTTTGCGCTCGCCACCACGGCTCGCGCACGTCAGTCTCGACTCTTGTAGTCGGGCTGGGTGTCCGTTTTCAGCGACTCGTGCAGACCACGTCTTCACGAGCCGTTTCACATGCTCCCCGGGAACGCTGCGTTGGCACAATGGCTTCCGGAGATAAAGACGACGCTGCCATCGCTTTCGGCGACACTACCGCCGGCCTGGCTACCGAAGCATTAGAGCAATTCCTCTTTGCGCACTCATCATCGGACCTCGAGCGGAGGCGGGTCGGGAAATTCGAAGCAGCTATTGCTGCTTTGCTCGCCCGACTGACGCCTTCAAGCCTAGCGGGAGCTAGCGGCACCGGTGACCCACAGCCGGTCATTCCCGCGAGCGCAGCCGCGCCCGAGGGTGGAGCGACGGGAAACAATCCGCTGCAAGTCGCACTACGGCCGGAGCAGCCCGACACTACACAAGGCAACTTCGTCGGCTTCGCCTACTACGGCAAGGTCATCGCACCCGGTCTCGAGCGCCCGCTGCGCGAGATCACCGAGCCACTTCTATGGAATCTCCCCGACGACACGGCTCGCTCGAGTCTTCCTAGCGGACAAAAAGTCGCAGGCGGCCTACGACGGGTACATCCACGTCGGGTACTATGCCTTCTCCAATAGCGGCGCCAACGCGGCGCTGCGCGGCGCTCTGTCAACGCTTTCAGCCGCGCCTATTACGTCTGATGCGCACGGCGGTACGGCAGCGGCGGTGCAATAGCTCGAAGCCTGCCTGCGCACCTACGAGGCGACGGAGGAGGCCTCCGGTACCCGGTTGGGCTACCTCCGCCTCACCAAGAGCCCTACAGTGAACTCAGTTTGGTTTGGGCAGTTCGGACAGATCAGTTGTTCGATTGAGTCCGAACTCCGAACTGTAATTGGCCGAACTCCCTTGATTCAGTTCGGTTCGAACCGAACTTATACATAGGAAACTATCGGATGATTTGAAGATGCTGAGTAAATCATTAAATCCTTAAACTACCGTAGAGATGTAGAAAGTGAAGGTACGAACCCCACAAAAAGCCTCATTGCTGGCGGCAGGGTTCGAACCTGCGCCCTCTCGGAATGGCGCCTAAAGCCACCGCCTTAGACCACTCGGCCACGCCAGCTTGTCTCAAAAACATTGTACCACTTTCGGAATTCATAACAATAGATTCTTATTGCAGTAGTATTACTATTAATGCATCTGCCAGCGTACGCAATGGAGACGTTATGGTCTGCTACCTATATCGATGGACGATCATGAAAAACCAGTCCGGACGCTCTCCCTGTAACCAAAAAGTTACTATCATGAAAAACCCCCTGCTGCTGCTTTCTGCTTTGTCTGTCTTTCTCCACGTCTCAGTGAACACATATTGAATGCGTGATTCATCCGTGCATTACCCGATGATGTTTTACCTGCAGGTGCCGCTACCGGCGGCGGGCCGTCGTCTCCTGCTGGCTGCCGCAGGCCGTGTCATCTGCCCGCGGCGAATCAGCGTGGTGAACCCACTGACACCTCTTGGACGCAAACCTCCAGCCGGCAGCACAGCAGCCCCAACCGTGGCGACAGGCAACTGTCAGAGGCGCCTTACACTGTTTCCCTTGATTTGCCGGTGGAGACACGCGTGTATCACCCCGACCTTGCCCCCCCGCCCCCCTCGCTTCCTCCAGGAGCGCCCTTCCTGATCCAGCTGCTCCAGCCCGGACGCCACGGGGGGTGTAGGCGCGCCGATCAAAGCCAGTTCTCTGGTGGCTGCCCGCCTGCCTGTTGGCTTCCCCTTCGTGTGGATGACGGTGCTGGCGCCTTGCAGCGGGGTACCAGTAGGGCTGACTGCAGCGGTGCGTCGGTGCGCAGGCGCGGCAGCGAGTGGGAGCGGAGCGGAGAGGCAGGGACGTGAGGGGAGGGGGAGGAGAGGGAGAGCGCGGTGCGGGCGGGGCAGCAGCGGCTGAATAGCTCGGCGCCATGTCGTTCATGGATGCGCGGGATCATGGCTCCAAGCCCGGTTCCGGCGGGGCGGCCTCCTCGCAGACTGAGGTGCGCCATCCTCCCGCCTGCTGCCCCCTGCCCCCCGTCGCTTCCGGTGCCGCCTCCTGTACCTCGCCAGCAGCGTGAGCCTGAGCGCTGCCTCCTTTGGTGGGCGCAGTCCATCGCGCGGCGCGAGCGGCTGCGGCGGCTGGCGCTGGAGACGATCGACCTGGCCAAGGACCCCTACTTCATGCGCAATCACCTGGGGCAGTACGAGTGCCGCCTCTGCCTGACACTGCACAACAACGAGGGCAACTACCTTGCGCACACGCAGGTGGGTCGTCCTCACCCCTCACTCCTCTGCCTGCCCCCTACCCCGTTGACCCGCTGAGCCCCCCCCCCTCCCCCCCCTCTTCTCCGCGCTCCCTTCCCAACCTGGGCATCTGCTCGCAGGGAAAGCGCCATCAGCAAAACCTGGCCAAGCGCGCGGCGCGCGA
This sequence comes from Tetraselmis striata, assembly GCA_006384855.1. Classification (NCBI taxonomy): domain Eukaryota; kingdom Viridiplantae; phylum Chlorophyta; class Chlorodendrophyceae; order Chlorodendrales; family Chlorodendraceae; genus Tetraselmis; species Tetraselmis striata. The sequence goes on along the minus strand of VCJN01003259.1, from coordinate 240,315 downwards.
GGCGACAGAGAAGGCGGTGCTGCCGCAGCCGCAGCGCCGCGTGTCGGTGAAGAAGACGGTGAAGATCGGGCGGCCCGGGTACCGTGTGACCAAGCAGTACGACGCGGACGCCAAGCAGCGCTCGCTGCTCTTCCAGGTGGAGTATCCCGAGATCGACGATGGCGTCAAGCCGCGCCACCGCTTCATGAGCGCCTACGAGCAGCGAGTGGAGACGCAAGACAAGAGCTTCCAGTACCTTCTGTTTGCAGCGGACCCCTACGAGGTCTCCCCCCCCCCCTCCCCCCCCCCCCCTCTTCAATTCTGCACAAGCACCCGCCCGCGATACTGTTACCCCACTCTGGCCCCGACTCTGACACACGGCGATGCGCAGACCATTGCCTTCAAGGTGCCCAACCAGGAGATCGAGAAGAACCCCATCAAGTTCTTCACGCACTGGGATCCCGACAACAAGGTAGCCCCCCCTCCCCCCCCCCCCCCTTGCCCCTTCCTTCCCCACCCTTTTATGTCTGTACTGGCCAGCTGCCCGCAACCGACCTCACGTGCGCTGCTCCGAGCGCCTGCCCTGCACCCCTCCCCCACCTGCGCGCCCGGCTGACTCCTTTGGATCTCCGTCTCGGCGCGCGCAGACCTTCTCGCTGCAGCTGACGTTCAAGGGTGTGCGCGCGCCGCGTATGCCGCCGCCGCCGCTGCCACCCATGCCACCCGGCAGCCTGCCGCCGCCGCCTAGTGAGCCCCACCCCCCCCCCCCCCCCCCCCCACCCCCCATTTAGCTCCCCCCCAGGCCCACCTGCCCCCCCCCCCCCCCCCCCCTCCCCGCCTCTGGCCTTATACTTCTCTTCCCATTTGGCGTTTTCTTCTCACACGCTGCTGACTTGCTTCGATTCTGGCTGGATCAATTGTTCGCGCAGTGCCCGGAGGCTTCCCGGCACCACCGCCCGGAATGCCACCGCCGCCGGGCATGCCGCCGCCACCCGGCATGCCGCCGCCGCCACAGGTGCGCCGCTATCGCTCGCAGGAGGAGGTGGAGCAGTGGGTGGGCGCGTGCTGTGGTGTTTGCAGGCAGGGGGGTGCGGGGGGAAGCAGGGAGGGTGATCTTTGCGCATATCACCGTTGGCAAGTGGGACATCGCTCTCTGAGAAAAGCTCCTGAGGCGGGCTGGCTTTCGGCACTTGACACCCTCCCTCCCTACTGCAGAGGCACTAACCCCCCTTCCCCCCCCCCCACCCCTCTTCCCTCTCCCTGCAGAATATGCCACCGCCACCGCCGGGCCAGTGATCGCTTTGGGCAGCGTGAGCGGAGAGGCTCAGGGGATGGAGGTGGCCTGCCCCGCCGTACCCGCCCAGGGGTGCATGCCGGTGCTGCTCTGCCGATGGTAGGCGGCGGGGGCATGAGAGGGCAGGGGGCTGTAAGAAGCGCCGGTTGCAGCTATTGAGTGCGCTTCCTGACGGAGACCAAGAGGGGCAGCTGCAAAAGAGGACGAGAGCATGCTCACACGCTCACATGCCTGCCTGCCTGAATGACGGAGTGATCTGAGCCCCTGTCAAAGAGGTACTGGTACTGGTACGCGCAGCTTGCAAACTGGCGTGGTCGCATGGCACCGGTTATGAGCTGATGCTTTGCGTAAAAACTCTATAACCTAAAACCCGTAAAGGTTTTGCATTGGGTATTCAGGAGCACACAATCCTTCACAGCTGTGGTGGTTTCAGACAGTTTTCCTGAAAGTGTTCTTGGGGGCTTGCTTGAGTAGGGGGCCCTGCCGGGGGCTCACGCGGCCTTGGCCTTGCTGGGCTGGCTCTTGGGGCGGCGCCGGCAGCAGTGTGCGGCGAGGTATCCAGCGCCAAAGGCCGCCAGCCCAGCGAGAACGGCCAGATCGTAGCCCTCCAGGAGCAGCCAGCTGAGGAAGGACTCCTCCGTGGGGGGGACCATGAGCGCCAGCCCACCGCGAGCGCCTGCCTCCAGTAGGTCCGCCGCCTTGGTGGCGCCGCCAAACGCGGCAAAGAGCCCCGCCAGCTGGGTGGCGCGGGTCGCGAAGCCCTCATTGGCCAGCACGGCCAGGACGTCGGCGCGACGCAGCCACGACTGCTTGGCAGGGGCTGTAACGCCGGCGCCGGCGTCCGCCACGCGCCGGCACACCGCCGGCTGGTCCCCAAACTGCGGGTAGCCCACAATCGGCACGCCGGCCGCCATCGCCTCCGCGACGCTGTTGCCGCCGCAGTGGCTAACGAAGGCAGAGACGGCGGGGTGCGCCAGAGCGCGCGGCGTGGGGATCCATCCCCCTACCATCATCAGCGGCGGCAGCGGATCCGGCAGCCCTGTCTGCTGCTCCTTTGGGAGCGCCCAAAGCGTGGCAAACTCCTCGCTGGTGAGCTCGGCCGCCATGTGCGCCACCTGCTCGGGACTGAGCACCGCCACGGTGCCGTAGCTCACGTACACGACCGGCTTGTCGGGCGGGAGATTGCTCAGCCATGCCTCCACCTCGGGCGGGAAGCTCTCCATGCGGTCGCTGGCCAGTGATACGATCGGCCCGGTGTACTGCACCAGGGGTGGCAGCGGCTGGGGGTAATCGAGGCCCGGGATACTGCACGTCACATGCAAAGAGGGGGGGGGGGGGGGGGGGGGGTTCAGCTTCTCGTTGCGGTGATGACCACACACGTCCACAAAGCGAGGCGCGGATTCTGTTGTGAAGCTGGGAACAGACAGGCAGACAGGCGCATTACAAGGGGTGTATATGTGCCCACGCAATTACCTATTCACCAGCATGAGCTTGTCGCGGAGCATAGCGGGGTCCATGTCTGACATTGCGGGCGGGATGACGCCCGCTGCAGAGGCAGCGTACCGCACCAGGCGCATGGCGTGCCAGGTGAGGCGGACAGCCAGGCGAGGGAGCAGTCGGCGATCATGGACGCTGATATCTAAGAAGGCGATAGGGACCCAGGCTGCGGGATAGGGCGACACCGGCGGCAGCAGCATTGAAGGGAGGCTGCCGAGAGCGACAGGCACAGCCGGACCAAGTCAGTGCCGATTCCGCTTTAGGGAAGCAGGGGAAGCTAGGAAAGGTGGACGGTGCTCACTTGACGGCAAACTCGACGCCGAGCTCGGCCAACTTCGGGGCGATGCTGCCCACCGGCAGGCTGACAAGCGCGTAGTCCGGCGTGACGACGCCCTCATCGAGCAGGCGGGCAACACCCTCCTGCAGCGCGCCCCCCAATGGCGCGAACAGCTCCCGCGAGGCTATAGACATCTGGCCAAAGGTGCTGTTGGTCTTGGCGATACGCCCGCCGAGGACAGCGGCCATCTCGGTCTTGTTCAGAGGCATGGGAGCCGCGGCTATATAGCGCAACGCACAGCCGGGGGAGTACTTCTTCACCTTGGCGCGCCCCTCCTCGCCTAGGCTTACCACCGTCACATTGTGACCGCGCAGGCACATCTCCTGCGCGATCGCGACCACGCTATGCATGGGTGACATCGGCAGTGAAACCACCAGCAGATTGAGTGACAGCTTCTTCTCGCGCAGCGCCTACGTGGTCACGGCAACGGGAAGCGAACCGCACACAGTTATCAGAGAAGCTGCACACGGGAACGGGGACGGGGACGCAATCGGGCAGCAAACACCGAGCGAGAACATGCGGCCCGATGGCCGGGGGCGGACTTTTACCCGGCGGGAAACAAACGCTTGTCTACCGGGATCGCCAGGCAGGGCCAGCCAAGCCAATCGCAAGGTTCGCCGCAAAGGCACCTATACATAACGAGTCGCCCGTTCCGTTTGGCAGGGGAACCCCCCCCCCCCCCCCCCCCCCCCCCTCTCTCCTCAGTTTCTCTCTGCAGTCATGGTAGGAATGTGATAAGACCTGCTCAGCGTCACGGTGTAGCACCTCCGCCGAAGTCAGGCACGCCGCCAGAAACAGCAACGCAACCGGCGCACCGATGCGAGCGCGGACGGCCAGCATGATGTCGCCTCGTTTGTCCGGCAAGCTGTCGTTGTTGGCAAGCAGGCAGCGCTGCACGGCTGCACGCACTGTGTCGCTACTGCACACTCTACCTATCAGCTGCCGACTGCAGGTTCGGGTAACTGGCGGAGACGGTACCGGACAAGACGACAAGGATATACAGGGTGGACGATAGTAGTCTTTCTTTGTAGCGCTATAAAGTAGCAAGTGGGGCCGGGCGGAGAGGACGATACGGGTACTGTATCGTCGCAACGAGCACTGCGCGTTCCCCGAGCCGTCGCGCGAGAGGACGATAGTCGCTATCGTCGCGACAAGCGCTCCTTGCCAGTGAAATGTTTTTCGTCAGGCCTGGCCTGTTGCTGCGGCAGTTTTATATGGCGACTGTTCATCCTCGCAGAGCAGTCGCAGCGCAGCACGGGCGTCATCCGACGTTGCTGCTGGCGACGATGTCGATGAGAGCGTACTGGTACCCTTGCGTTTTACTTTGACTTTTTGACGTAAATAGTCGCTACTATCTGACTATCTGTAGCCTGCAGGAAGAATTATTGTCGCTAAATCATTTTTTCTCCGGCGAGTCCGGGGCCGCAGTCCTGGATACCGGGATTACAGGACTAGTCGTCGGTATTGGATTACATCACGCTAAAAGGTACCGGTAACAAGGATTAATGAATTGGGGATTTGCGAATTCGGGATCGCTACATCCTATATCGCTACACCTGCAGGGCATACTACGTGTGCGCCTGCTCCTCCACTTCATGATCTACAGCGCGCGAGTTCCTCACCAATTTATAGATTATTAATCCATTTATATAAGAATAAATATATAAGCACGACAACTATCATCACCAGCAACAATACGTACGAGCACAAGGTGCTGGTACAGCCGAGCACATAGGCCTGGTATAGTGTACGCCTTGTTAGCTCCTTACTCGTTGTAAGGATACTGCGCACCAGGCACTGGGTACCCACCTGGGGATTTGTGTGGTAAAAGTAAAGTAAAGTTCGCCCCGGGATTTGTGTGGTACATATCCTTACACTCGTACTATAGATGGAACAGCTATTATTACTGGCAATTACTTCCGGGCCTGGTTTATAGTACATTGAGATTAACATCGAGCATTCCAGGATTACTGCGCATTACTAGGCAGTTACGATTAAATGATATGTTTTAGGTACCGGATTTTCGGAGAAACTGAGGGAGGCGGGGGTGGGGGGGGGGGGGGGATCTTTAATTTGGGTTCGAAACTTTCATTTCAGCATTTAAGCAGTGCTGGGCGGCTGATGGCCTGAGCTAGGTCTCTCACCGCCGAACAGCGTGAGCTGGCAACGGTATCTATATCATATAGGCAAACGAAACCGTACTATAACGCGGCGGCGGCGCTTCGCCAGGCTGGGCAGTCACGCGCTACCTTCCGCTGGCCCAACATGGCCCGCCATGGTCGCCAGGGATGGCAGACGACGACGAAGTTAGCCTGAAGCCAACGGTGGTCTGGGAAGGGCTGGCATGCTCTTGGGCAAGATTGTCGTCGACCTCGGTAGGCCGTGCCTAGACACGCACACTCTCTGCGAGCTTCTGGAACGTGCAGTTGCCGACTTTCGATAGTAGCCACCTCGTCCTGAGAGCCGACGCCATCATCTCTGCATCATGCGTGCAACACATAGACTGCACCATCGCCTCGGGAGGTAGAAGGCGCCAGCCCCAGCAAGACAAGTATGACATCACCCGCATCATGTTGCAGAAGAAGATATGGAAGATGATGCATGACGTGCCAATCAACAAGTTCTCGTTCGACGTGTAGCTACAGGAGGGCCACGCGCCTCAGAGGCGGCGGGTGGAAGGTTTCTAGGAGCTTTGCGTTGCGGCTCGCACGCAATGCGGCGAGAGAGCCCTCCCACCCCCTCGGCAGACTAAGACGATGTATGCCTCTGAGATACTATACAATGATGTGCTCGAGCACTGGCGGAGCTGGGGAGTGGGCCGGGCGGCGACTTGCATCACAACTGTAGGCGCTCCGTTCATCTCCCGCATTGCAAACGCATTGTCTCCCCTTACGATGGAAATGAGGGAGGCGATGTGGAGAAGCGCGCTTCAGGTGAGACCGCCCTCGATGTTGCCATATGCTTGCATAGATAGGCTCGATAGATGGACGATGTTTGAACGAGCTAAGCTGTTGTCGCTTGAACCCAAATAAACTGAAACCGAAACCGGAATCGTTGATGTATCGTACGGCATCGCTCTAGCACCGCCGCTGCCTTGCTACTAGTAAAGTAGATAACCCCACCGCACCCTCCGCATCACGTATGCCCATGCTCGATAGTTTTGCTGACGCGCGGACTGTTTCCGCGTGTTCCCGGTACAACTAGCAACCCTCTTCGAAAAGGGCTCAAGGGCCTTGTTGACATGAAGAGGGAAGGCCAAAAAGGCAAGCAATACCATCACCGGTTGGCCAATAGCATTCTCGAGCTGGACGCGGCCTCCACCAACACCAACTGCAACCGGCAGCGCGAAGGGCACTGGCCGGAATGCCTCAAGTACTTCAAGTCCCTAAGGGGCCATGTCAACCGGTATTACGAGAGTATATATGTGCAAAACAAGCGACAAAATGTGGCACACGCTGCTACTCTCGACGACCAACGCGACGCAGTCCATGCCGTGAAGTTCATACTCGTGCAACCGCTCCGAGCCGGCAAGACTGTCCATGTCGACATCTTCAGCATCAACAACAAGCTGCTCGACTCCGACGACTACGCGCAGATCGACGCCAACGACTACATGGTGGGGCTAGACAAGCAAGCGGAAGCGGTTCAAGTTCATGCAACATTTGAAGGCGCGGGGCTGTCGACACCCTTCCACCTGTGGAGCTGGATGCCGGGCGGTAGCCAGGCCGGGGTTGCTGCTCATTTCATCTGGCGCGTGTCCTGGAATCCAACCCGTGGGCTAGAGCTGGCAATATGAACGAGGACGCACGCCTTGTGGCTGAGCTGACTGCCAGCCAGGAGCGGTACTGCAGCCGTGCTTTGAAGGAGAAGTTTATTGCCTCTGTCTACGAGCCTGGCATTGTGTTGAGCAACAAGTCAGCAACGCAAGCAATCTCCGAGTGTGTCACCTGTGACGTCCCCCAACCCAAGCGCAGAGCAAGGTGGGGTTGGCAACAACCTTGTTTGCTCTGTCTTCTCAAAGCAAGGATATCATTATGGAACTGCGCCAGCTAAACGGGCGGCTTGACAACAAGCTGTTTGATCCATTCCGGGATGCGCTGCCCTCGTTGATGGATGAGAACTATAAGCGAGTGCATAATCGGCGGCATGGTGAGCATCCCCCCCCCCCCCCCCCCCCCCTTTTCTCCTTTCCTTTTCCCCATGCACTGAATTTCCATACATTTTTCTCAATAATATGATGTTGCACATATGCCAGAGTGACTGTTTCTGCCCATATATACATGTGTCCGTCCTGTCGCTGGTGGAGAAGACCGTCAAGCGGCTGCAGGCCAAACGCCACTGCTGAGCACCCCAACCCCGACCGAGAGCGGTTGGCGCAGCTTGACGTTCATATTCCGACTGATGCATGGGAGGCCATGCAGTTCTGCCGGAAGAATACGCTCTCTGCCAGGGCATGGCATACACAAACGAGTGCCCTTGCCACCCGCGCTGCATTGCATGTCGTTGTAGATGCATGCACTGCTCTCCTCATACCTTATTGTGTGCTGGGTAGTGACGCAGACAAGCTAAAGATGCAGTTCAAAGTGTCGCAGCGCACCCTGCGCTCCGTGACTTTGGATGCGCACTGGACGCTGCGTGATGGAACTACATTCGGGGGTATGGCCTCATGCTGAGGCTCAGGCTTGATGAGGCTGGAAGGCATGACATGCCCGTCGTCTTTGCTGTCTCGTGTGATGACAAGTGCAAGATAAATTGCTTGTATGTACGTTTGCTACTGTTGCTGCTGTTGTTGTTGTTGGTGAAGGCATCGTGTATGTATTAATATTCTTAAGTGATGGCATGTTGCTGTCAACATATATGGTGGGTGTGTGGGCAGGTAAGCATCGGAAAGCCTAGCATGTCCATTGCCTGACATCACGAGGCAAGGCGTTTATTGTCCCTATCTCCGGCGGAGGCGAGATCTTTTATACTGCGGGTGACCATGACTTCCATCGGGTATCGGGAACCCCAAGTTTCACTCTGATCAGCACCATCAAGAAGCCCGAAGACGCCAAGGATGCCAATGGGCCGCTTCCTAGACACTACCAAGACATGTGCCCATATCATACCCCCAACAGTTGTGTTTGTATAAATGTATTGCCCGCATGCTTGTGATGTTCACGTGCCGCACCTTTGCCGCGCAAATAAGGTGCATGTGTGCCTGAAGGACGCCGTGTTTCAGCCATCATCCCCACCGCGCCACATGGCCGAGCTCATCATCACGTTGATCACAGCTAGCGTCTTTGGGATTGCCCCCGCCCTCATCCTTTACACGGATGGTGGTCCCTATGACAACTGCAAGCACCCAACAGTACATATCTGCTTTTGGCCGTGTTTATCTTGGCAGGGTTCGAGACTCTTGTCGCATCCAAAACTGCCCCAACGCATAGCGAGATGAATCCCGCAGAGCGCGTCAAGTCCATCCTCAAGGCGCCCGCCGCCAGGCAGCGGCCCACCTGGAGCGGAGGATCATGGGTGCGGCAGGCCCGGCGGCACCACCCCCACCTCCACGTGGTGCGTGGGCGCTTGTAACCCCTCAGACCCGTACCCAGCTGGGTGCGGCAGGGGGCTGAGCGGGGTGACCGGTTGTGGCGGGTCCTTGGATCCTGCGACGACCGGGGAGCCCTACGGGGGCCTCTTAAAATAGTACTCGTAGTCCTGGTAGCGCCTGCTGGCGCCGCCGGGCAGCAACCCTGTACGGGGGGCTGCTAAAAATAATTCATGTACGACCTCGGCCTTGCGTCGGCCTCTCCGAGATCCGCCTACGGGTGGGGAGGGGGGTCTGTAAGACTCGGAAGGGGGCAGCCTATTCGCGAGGGCTGTTCGAAATAAAATCGTGTTGTCGTACCTCGGTACGACCCGCGACCGACCTGCAGAAGATCTGGCGTACCCCCCACCCGTATGTGTTCCGCATGTGAACCACTCGAATCCCGGCCTAGTACGGCGGAGTGTTCGGCGGCGCCTCTTGCGGCCGACCCGTTTGGAACACCCGGGAAACCCTCAGCCGTCCCGTGAGAACGGGCGAGGGCGGCGAGCGCGAGGAGACATGATCCCGGCACTTAAAGGCGGGGCGGGCGTTCGGGGGCGGAGAGGCCGGGCATGGTAGCGACTCAGGGGCCAGGAGACAGGATCCTGAGTGCCCTGAGAGAGTCGCGGCCATCAACGGGAGGAGTCAGCTTGCGGTCAGCTCGGTCTGACCCTAGACCGGCGGCTACAGCAGCGACGAGGCGCGTTGCGGAGGCGAGCGGCGCGCGGACGAGCAGGACCGGCCTGCCGACCACGGAGCGACGATACGCGCGCGGACGGAGGGGGGGGGGGGGGGGGTGCCCGCCTTTCCCCCTCCAGACCCCCTTGGGGTCCTACCGCAAAAGCTCAGGCGAGCGAGATGGAGGCAGCATCGGCGGACCGCGGCCGAGGCCGATGGACCGCCACAGCTGGCGTGGTGGGACGATTAGCGCCGCGACCTGCGGGATATTTTCAGCGATGGCGGCAGGTGGAGCCAAGACGCACGACGACCGAAGATTGCGACGCCGGTGCATTGCCATTGTACATGAAAACCTTTCAGGGGTTGGGGCGAGTACTGCATTCTTAATCCCCGTACTGCCAATGAGCGGTAGTCGCTCGTACTGGCGACTACCCGTAGTTATCGGAAAGTAACACAGCTACTCATCATGTGATGGAAGGAGGCGGGGCTTGGAAACGAAAGAGGATGGCCGGAAGCCGGACCTGTAATTACGCTATATGTGTTCCCTACTATGGTTAGAGATGGCAGGCCCTAAGAGCAACTTTGTTTGGGAGGTGGAGAGCAGCAAACTAGCACGTTGTAATCAATTTCAATTTCAATTTCCATTCTCAACATCGCTCTACATGGATGTGCACTGACAAGGATGGCCATGGACAGTGAGTTCGAGGCGCTCATGCATGTACAAGTGTGGAAAGCTGACGGCTATCCGAGCCGTCATGGCAGCTAGCGTCGAGGCGGCCAAAAAGCGTGATGCTGAGTGTGGGCAGAGCGCCGAGGATGCGCAGCAGCCCGCTTAGATCAATAACTCCGGCCCGAGCCCCGAGGCGGCGCAGCAGCCCGCTGAGACCGCTGAGGCAAGCCTGAGCGCCGAGGCGGCGCAACAGCCCGACGACGAGGATGGTGCTGACGATGACATCGAGCTGAGTGGAGACTCCAGCTTCCGTCGTGATAGGGATGAGATGGACCTTGTGTCATCGGAGGACGAGGATGACATGGAGATTGACTCTGGTGTTGGCACGTCACCCCCACCCCGTCCCCTAGTATCCGCCCCCGCCCCCGCCCCCGCGCCCGCCCATGATGCTGCTCTCCCAGCACTACGGCACCAATCTACACGGGAGGTAACTTCGCAGATGTGTTCGCTGCCAGCGTGGTGCCACCCATGACTGCAATTGAGAACCAATTCAGGGAGCTGATGTGGGACCAGGAGCCAATCACCGTCCATGACCCAGCAACGGCAGAGCAAGTAGTTACAGTTTCTCCTGCCTGTGATGTTGGCCACATTAGTATTATGCCGAGTGCGTCACTGCGTGCGTGATGTGCAGATTTAAGCCATCGTGAAGTGCATGCAAGACATCGAGCCAACGCTGCCGTCAACCACGCTCATCAGGCCGGCCGCCAAGGAGTTCCCTCAGCTCGTGAAGGCGCTCAACAACCACAGTATCACCGGCGACTGCCACATCCAGTTTTTCACGAAGCCACTGATCGCCAAGTGTGATTGCATGGCCTACAAGAAGGAGCTCAACTGTTGATTGCAAGCCGCTCATCATGCCGGAGGCCACATATAACGCGCTTTATGCAAATAAGAGGCTGCCGCTGCCCATCCCCAAGCCCCGCCGCCCGGATATGCGAAGATAAGGCAGAGGATGTCGAGCAGCGAGGATGTCGGCAGAAAATTCGGCGTGTTTATTGACATACATATCTTTGTGAATAATATGCATATATTACGTCATACACTTGGGCCCACAATGCAGTGATAAATACACACTGCAGACCAATAGTATAGATGTATTTATCACGGAATTGTAGGATTTCGGGCCCGCCCCTTGTAGTGTACAATAGAAATGTTGCTTACTTTAAGCGCCATTCTATGGGGCGCCATCGATCGGCTCCATAACTCGCACTAAAATGTATCTATATAAATCACTATGCGGCAACATGGGGGCGACCGCGCAAGGGGTGAACATACCAAATACATCTTTGTAGCGCGATATGGCATGCAAGTGGCGCGCACTTAAAGCCAAAATTTATTTGCCAAAAAAGTGTAACATCCCATTCTTCCAATACATGCGTCAAAAGTAATGAACTAGTTTTTGACATCTCCATTTCCAATCAGTGCCCCACGCGGTACAGCGAGCCGTTCGGTGCCGGGCATATGTAAGGAGATGTACCACACAAATCCCCATCATGTGGGTACCCAGTGCCTGGTGCGTGTTGCGCGGTATCCTTACAGATGGTGCTTCTACGCACTACGCATTGGATCCGGGTTCGATCCCGCGGAGAAACCTATAATATGATATGATATGATATGATATGATATGATATGATATGATATGATATGATATGATATGATATGATATGATATGATATGATATGATATGATATGATATGATATGATATGATATGATATGATATGATATGATATGATATGATATGATATGATATGATATTGGTATGATATGATATGATGATGATATGATATGATATGATTATGATATGATATGATATGATATGATATGATATGATATGATATGATATGATATGATATGATATGATATGATATGATATGATATGATATGATATGATATGATATGATATGATATGATATGATATGATATGATATGATATGATATGATATGATATGATATGATATGATATCCCGCAATCTTGGACGACCCGGGGACCAATGCGGATCGCCACCGAATCCAAGCCGAAACGTTGCTGGAGGAGGTCCGTCCTCCATCCTATTGGGGGGGGGGGGGGGGGGGGGGGGGGGAGTGTAAGGATATGTACCACACAAATCCCCATGTGGGTATCCACTGCCTGGTGCGTTTTGCGCGGTATCCTTACATATATATGACAAAAAGTGATGTCATTTTTACTTTGATCCAAGCTGCGGCTTGAGCGTTTAAGCGGCGCTCTCCGTACGCGCGCACGGCCGTGCGCAGGTTCGATTCTCGCAGTGGTAGAGTTCCTCTTAGTGAGGCGGGCCCGCCGCTGCGCGCAAACAACGGTGCGCGGACTTAGCGGGCGCGGGTGCGGGTGCGGGTGCGATTGCTTAGTACCGCACACAGTTTACAGCCGCACTGCGACCTTCTGCACTGCGCGCTTGTATTGCGATTTTTGCGCATTTTATTGCTGACCGGTACCTGGTAGTTTCCGTTTTTCCGGCGCGCACCAGCGGGCGGGTATCGCCGGTTTTGAATAAGCGCATACGCCAAGCGCGGCCATGGGCTCGCGACGCAACATACTGGTATCAGTAGACGTAACAAAATAAGCTCGCATGCTCTCAGAGTAGGGCATAGGAATACCCTGGATAACCCTAGATGTACTCCGCGTACATGCGATGTAACGCATTTACATCTGGTGTAAGGATACCGCGCAAAACGCACCGGGTGTGAGGGGATGCGCTTATGGTGGCGAGAGTCTGTGCTACTCCGAGGTTGTGAGGGTGAGAGTATTATGATTACAGTTCCGGCAGGGCGCCGTGCTGATATATCAGCAGGCGCCGGGCAGCCGACAGGGCGCAGGCGCAGCCGCTACGAGTGTTGCGCGCGCTACGCGCCTTAATGTGTGCTGATTAGGGTTAGTGAGGGTATAGGATATATCCTCACACCAGGCACTTGGGGATTTGTGTGGTACATATCCTTACACTCCCCCCCCCCCCCCCCCCTCCCATAGGATGGAGGACCTCCTCCTGCAACGTTTCGGCTTGGATTCGGTGGCGATCCGTATTGGTCCCCGGGTCGTCCAAGATTGCGGGATATCATATCAGATCATATCATATTATAGGTTTCTCCGCGGGATCGAACCCGGATCCAATGCGTGCGTAGAAGCACCATATCTGTAAGGATACCGCGCAAAACGCACCAAGGCACTGGGTACCCACATGGAGATTTGTGTGGTACATGTCCTTACATCTGGCAATGTTCACCATATCGGTATTCATAAAAGCGCACTACAAACAGAACTAACTTCAACTGTGAAAGGTTGCCAGCAAAAGAGAGACATAAGCCTGAAACCAAGGTCGAGCAGGAGGACAGGGAGCCAAGAACCAAGAAGGAGCCAAGGGAACCACGAAGTCACTTAGCTGCCAGGGACCAAAGGGACCCCGCCCCGGGGTAGGCTATCAGCCGCGGCGAGGACGCTTGCAGCCAATGACCCGGGTCATAGCAACACATGCCGACGAGCGACGCGACGCAGGCGCAGGAGTACCATCACGTGCCGCACGCGCGGACGCGACCCCGCCAAGAACGTGTGGTACATGTCCTTACATCTGGCAAGATGTAGCATTTCACTCAATCATGCCGCTACTTCGCTAGATAACTAGCGACTATATAGCGACTATATAGCTAAATGCGTATAGCGACTATGTATGTGTGTCTATCATACGGTACGCCATCGCATTCATTGTGCGACCACCAGGGCCGGCTAGCTCATCGAGGTAAGATGAGGATAGCGACTACAGTAAATGCCCACAGCAGCAGGGCAGCAATCGGTTTGGCGAGGTGTCGCGTGCAGCATGCGCACGGATAAAGACCTGCCCGTTGACTACTTTTGACGCCTGTAGTACTCCACCTTGGGTCGTTTGCAGTACCCGCGCGTCTTCCGATCGATGCTGATCATGATGTAACACCGCTGTAACACTGCCTGCAGCGCACTCTCCCAACGACTGGAAACCCCGCCGACACCGCCGACCGTAGCATTTAGCGTGACAAAGGTCGTGCATAGCAGTTTGACTCCATGGGTCGACGCACCTCGACACACCTTTGCAACCTGGGGCGATCGTTTTCTTCAGCAGTAGCACTCTGACAACTTGAGATCACACATACTTGCAGGTAGGGGTGCTTCATCTCACCGGAGCGACATACAGCCGGCAGCGTGAAACAGCCGGCGGGGTCTTCTCGAGGAGCTGCGCGAGGGGCGCGCCTGGGCATTCTGAAATCCCTTCAGCCCCTCCCCTTTCCCGCACTCTACTGCCGCAAGGCTGCGGCGCGGCTGCCAAGCCGACGACAGATCCACAACCCTGTCGCAATTGTTGTCACAAGCTGTTGCCTTTGAGAGGACCGGCGAGGGCGTTCGTACGCTCGGCGTCCTACCGGCTGGGCTGGCTGGGTTCACCGCCTCGGCGGGTCGTGGTGCCCCGCCGGAATGGTTGCAGGCCGCTCTCGTCAGCGGCGAAGATCTTGCACGCCAGTTACTCTGCTGATTGCATGGATGCTTGTCGGCCTTCCACCTGCGGCTGGGAACGAGTTCGACGACAGTGATGATGACTACGGCGCGACGGTCGAGATAGACGAGGAGGAGGAGGCCATGGGTCGGATTGGCCAAGTGGAGCTATTGTGGGATGCGACTCACGACACCGCTCAGCGCTTCGACGCCTGGATGGCCCAGGTGGGCGATATCGAGGTTCCACCGCTCCAGATGCAAGCGAGCATGATCCAGCCTCGCATCGTCGGAGGTAGTGCGGTCTCCGCGGAGGAGTACCCATACGCAGTACTGCTAGGCCACGAGAAGGAGATCAAGTGTGCGGGGAGCCTGATCGCGCCCAATGTGGTGCTGAGTGCGGGTCACTGCAAGGGCGCCAGGGAGGTGTACGTTCAGGACAACGAGCGCAGTAGCTCTAGAGGCAGCGGTTTCCAGACATACCGCATCCGGAGGGAAGCACGGCACCCAAGATACGACTCTGAAGGTACATGCCCCTCCTGCCGCAGCCCCTCTACCCCCATGAGTGTCCTCACACCAAATCCAGCGCCATTTCCAAAGCCCAAATCGGACAGGTGGCGTGTTGCTACCATATGCACATAGACATGTACCACAGGCCCATTTCTGATACGCGCGCGCGCGCGCGCGCGCGTGTGTGTGTGTGTATGTGCGTGTGTTGTGTGAGCGCGCGTGCATAGTCACATGACCACCTCTGCATGCCCAATCATATCCAAACATGGCCAGTGGTATTAATTGCCCATGTTGCCTTGGATGAAAGACGGACGCACATGGCTATATGATACATAGAACGCCGGCGCGTAAAAGCATCACAGGTTAGATGAACGATTGACGGGGGCTTCCGCTGTTGTTATCACTGCAGGTACTAGGAATGCCAAAATCCTCCACTCATACAGTCCCTGCTGAGACGAACTAAGCTCTCTGTAACTGATATCCCCTGTGCATGCTTATTCTGCAGGCTTGGATTACGATGTGACTGTCATCCAGCTTAGGGACCACGTGAGGGATGTCACACCTGTGACCTTGGATGACGGCGACATTGCAGACAACCTAGACAGCGGCGACAACCTCATGATCATGGGCTGGGGTGCAGAGTCTGAGAGCGGGGACGGGGTGACGCAATTGCATGCCACGTACGTTGGCTACGTGAGACAGAGCGAGTGCCGGCGCCGATACGATTCCGGCTTCATCACAGATCGGATGTTTTGCTTTGGCGGCGGCTCGAGAGACGCCTGCGCTGGCGACAGCGGCGGCCCGCTCGTGAAGCGCAGCAGCGGCAGCCATCTCGACACACAAATTGGTATCGTGTCGTGGGGAGTCGGGTGCGCCCGGCGCGGCTATCCCGGCGTGTACATCCGCATCCACGAGGTTCGCAGCTGGATTGTGGACGTCCTTGATGACTGGGACATCTCGCTTCCGAGTCACAAGCCGCCGTCTCCGCCATCCCAAGAGATCTCCAAGCTTCTTTCCCCGCCCCCACCAGCAGAGACGACCCAGGCTCCCACGGCCGACGACACAGGCTCCCCAGACCTGAGCCTCAACGCGCCCTCCCCAAGCACCCCATCCCCCCGTACCACCACTCCCGCTGCTCCTGACGCCCTGCCCACACCCTCACCGACTCAGAGCAGTACCCCCCTCACCTCAGAGGCTACCAGCAATGAGATGCACCCCGCGGAGACCGACTGCCCCTACAGCAGGTGGTACATCGTAGAGTGGAAGCTGCATGTTCCGTATGACTCCACGCTGTGGGCGAGCCGGGTGCAATCAGCGGCGCGCAAAGCCCTGGTTTCGAGACTGAACGGGCTGCGGCCTGATTCCGGGATGTTGCGGCTGAAGCGGGTCGAGCTCGACGATGACAATCTCAGGGGCTGGGGGGCATCTTCCGACGCCACCTGCCCCGCTCCGACACTGACCGCCTCTTTTTGGTGAGCATCGACTTTTCCCGCAGCAAGACACTGCCACTTTTCCTGTTTTCCTGGGAAAAAGTCCTCTCTGCTGCTGACATAGCCTCACTATTAGTACTATTATATACCGCAGTAACCAAACTTCGGTTAATTGGGTTCGCTGAATAATAATCCCTATATACTATAGTTTGTATCCCCCCCCCCCCCCCCCCCCGCAAAACTCCCGCGAAGAAAGAAAAACTGTATTTTAGTTCTTGAATAGATGAATAGAAAAACACAATCTACGAATGATAAATGGCAGAGATATTATTCCGACTCGTTGAAAGAAAAGTATTGTACCCTTCGAGCCTAATTAAATGGTACGGTATATGTGTTGTCTCAGGGGCCGTATAGTCGTAGTGCCAGGCACACGGCACTGACGAATTGAATTGTGGGCATGCCCCCTCCCCTTTCCCTCCCCTGGCAGGCTACATTTCTCTGGCGAGGGAAACGCTGAAGTGTTCAAGGACTGGCTGCGCAGTGCTGATGAGTGGATCCTGCCGCCAATCTACCAGGATGTGCCGGAGCTTTGCGGCGCCAGGATGAGCACGAATAAGAAACGTACGGGGGCGGGACCCTATCTGCTTGCCGGTTGGGATCTTCGCATCGTTTGCCCCAATCCCTCCCCACCCCACCCCCCGCGCTCCGTATCCCCGTGCAACACTGTCCTTCCCCTACTCTTCGGCCCGAGTCATGCATGCATCGCCGGACCACGTCGTAACGTTTTTGCTTCCGTGTGGTCCTCAGTCATAAACAAGGACTACTGCATCGTTCCGCTACCCGACAAGGGCAGCTTCCTCTACCAGTATCCGGCAGAAGATGGATACACGTCTTCAAAAGATTCAGACGACGACGATTAGAATGCCACCACCCTGACAGCACTCGCGAAACGCTCGTACTTACTCCCCTGGTGGCTGTACGGTGCGCACAGGAAAAATGCCTCGATGCTGTAGTCCACGGCCAAACAATGCTGTCCTCGGCATAGCACTCTGAACCCTCCAACCCCATGACCCCAGATGTCATTTGATAATTCGATTCCTGACAACTGCCTGCAACGTTGTCGATATTTGAGAGCATGACGCCACATTGATTCGAAACACTAGGGGGGGGGGACTGCCTGAATGTGTGCACAATTCTGGATGCGCAAACGATCAAACTAGGCTATGTGACAAAACGTAGCCAAGTGTTGCACAGCGGGTGCTCTGACAGCGGGCAGTGTAGTGAGGAAAGCGCAGATGATCGGGGGGGGTAGAACTTGTGAGCTGTGCTATAAGTGGAACGCATGCTGCCATGCCTGGTGTACATGACACCGCGGCAGGCATGTAGTACATTACGCTCCCGCTGCCGTTCTCCCAGACCGTTCTCCCAGACCGTTAATGACAAACCTCTGCAATTCCGAGCCATTAAACTGTTGACAGAGAATGAAGATGGAAACTCTGTGTGACAACATATGGCACAACGGGCACGATGTTCGCAACGAGGTGCTAGGGGCACGGATGGTTGGCGAATTGGAGTTGCCACATCAGGTGACTGAACAGTCTATCAGGATGGAAGTTCAGCAATTATAAATGGACTGGAAGCAGAATAGATTGAAATAGAAAAGGTGTTGATTCTTTTGAAAGAAAATTGTTGGATACATCTTAGCCGCATTGCGAATCGATTTCGAAAAGCACTAAGTACATTGTTTGAGGTTGTACTGCCCATTTATCCAGGAAAAGTGTACGTGCTGTGTTTGAAATTTGACAGCGATGCCATGAATGCAGACCGATGCACAACTGTGATTAGATAACGATACTCATACTGGCAACGATTATGACACGTTAGGTAATCCTTATACGGTAGAACTGAACGCGCAAGAGGCGCGTATGGATAGCGACTACTGGTATGCCAGGATTACATAGCGCGTGTGGTGAGGATTACAAACGCCGTGTAATGAGGAGTAATAGACATGGAGGTTTACGTACTCTTTACTGCCGCGTCTATCATGATGGGACGATAATGTTAAGAGAATACAATAATAGCAGATTATAATGGAATAGAATAGAAAAGGAAAGATAGAATATTAAAGATAAGATACCAACAGGAAAAATGGTAGAAGGGTGGCAATGCACAGCCAGTCACCGCCGTTTAAAGTTGTTTGCCAGCCACGCGCTAGTAAATTCCATCGCTGCACGGATGTCAATTACTGCCCTCCCGCTGCCGTTGTCCCATATATTCAAAACCAATGCAACGTGCCGTTAAAACATTGAAAACGTGAAAAACGTTGGTTTGGCAGACTGGATCTGCGCATCGGGTATTGCGGTGCGCACGACAGGCGGATGCCACGAAGCGACCCTCCTCATGATGTCATCGACGGCCCTTCCCCTGTCGCAGCTGCCTCTCGAGCACAGCTCCTATCCCGGCTGTTCCGTCCGGCAGCTGGGCGAACTGGTCTGAGCGCCGGCGCACTCCATATAGCGGCCAGCTCCTCACCGACCACGGCGGGTGGTTGGCAAGGGGCGGCACATCGGCAGCGCGTCGTGGATTGCGAGGGGCGGCGCATTGAGCCGGCGACAGTGCCCCACGCGGAAGCACGGAACTTGCTGCCTGCTATTCGCGTGCCGGCGGTGTTGCGCTCGTGTGCCGTCAATCCGTAGCGATACGTCCCAGCGGCGTTCCGCAGCCTCCTGGGCAGCCAGGCGCTACTGCTGCCCGGTGCACATGGCCACCACGCCCATGCCCGCAGCCACCCGCAGCAGCGCGATCTTCACCTGCGCAAAGCACGGCCGATCCTCCGGGGCGAAGTTGAGGCAGCAGTCCATGAGGCTGTGCAGCCCCTTGGGCATGCCGGCATGGGGCTCCAGCCGCAGGCGCCCGCCCGTCACGCCCGCCGCCACCTCCCCGTCGTCCGGCACGTGCGCGTAGGGGATGCGCCCCATGGCCGCCACCTCCCACAACAGCACACCAAAGCCCCAAATGTCGGTGTGCTCGTTCTGTGCGTCGTCCGCCAGCGCCTCGGGGCTCATGTAGCGCACCGGCCTCTCGCCGGCGGCGCCTGTGGGATAGCGGGGCGCCTGCACCCGCCCGCGTGGACCGCCCAAAGTCCGCAATCTGCAGCAATCAGCACACGCCAGCATCAGCGGTCGTCCCACTACCACAATGAAGCCACCCCTACTTTCAATACACTGCGCCACGTATGTTAGTCGCCTTGCGGAATGGTACCGATAAAACTGTAGGAGGGGGGGGGGGGGGGGGGGCAGACGGAATCCCATGTGTTGCAGATTGTTTTTAGGAAAATCTCAAATACTATTACTAATACTAGTGCTAGTACTAGTACTAGTACTATACCCATACCAATTCCAATTCCAATTACTACTACTATTACTATGAACATTAAAATAATATCATTAATATAACTGTCACTATTGCTATTACTATTATTGTTACAGACCAACACGCCTTCATTTCTGGTGTGACAAGTACTGTGAGTCACTAATAGCGCCACCACGCCTTTGGCCCGCTGCGTGTGCTTGTCATAGATGGAGTAGTTCCAGTCTGTGATACAACATCGGACAAATCTCCAATTAACGGCGCATCGATATGGAACGTCGATTTTCATCCCCTCTGCGCATATCTTTCGGGCCATTTGCTACCACATCACGTAAACGTTTTGCGGTGTGAAACCCCGGGCATTTCTGACCTGCGAGCTGTAACTTGCGCTGTACTTGTAGTTGCCTAGCCTGGGACTACTCGGGGACCGCTCTAGCCTGGAGCCCCTCACAGTAAAGGACGGACTGCGTTAATACAGACGTTAATCCGAGAACTCCACAAATGTAGCACCGAACCTCAAAGTCGGTGGTGTGCAACGGTAACTGATTATGATTGGTACCCTCCCCCTTGATGTCCCCTGTCACTGCTTTCAGCACTACTGCTCTGGTCATGACTGGTGCCGCACCTTGATGTCCACGCTGCGGTGGTCCTGCGGGTTGAGCGGCCGGCAGAGCAGGATGTTGCGCGCGCCCAGGTCGCCGTGCACCACACCCGCGCCCACCAGCGCCAGCATCCCCTCGCACACCTGCAGCGCCAGCTTCAGCGTCACAATGGGCGACAGCGGCGCGCCATGCGCCGCCAGGCTCGCCAGCGCGCCGTCCAGTGCCCCGTGCGACACGCGCTCAGTGACGAGGTAGTGCAGGCCGTCTGGGCTTGAGCCCGCGCCCACGAGGGCCAGCACGCGCGGGTGATGGCCGGCCGCGCGCATGGCTGCCGCCTCTGCCGCCGCGGATCGCCCGTCGCGCACGACGCACACCGCGACGTCGCGCCCGCGGTACGTCCCTGCCAGGACAGTCTTGAACGAGCCGACGCCCAGCACGGTGGAGCTCACAGAGAGGTCGGTGTAGGGGAGCGGGCGCGCCGCGGCGGTGATGCGGCGCACGCGCCATGCCGCCGCCTCCACGGCAAGCGCGGGGTCGGGGCGCAGGCTGGCGCCGCTGATGGGCGCGCCGCCAAAGGGGCTGTCGGTGCCCATCTGCAGCCACAGCTGGATTGCAGCGCGCTCGTAGGTGCGCCCGTCGTCCGCGAGCACCGGGGCCTGGAACAGCTGCCCGGTGAGGGGGCACAGCAGGTGGGGCGGCGCGCCGTCCGCGGGGTCCAGCTCCCCGCTGGGCTCCGGGCTCAGGGCCAGCGGGGGCAGCGAGCCGGGCGGCAGCGGACCCGCAGCCCCCGTACGCCACGAGGAGCCCGCTGCAATGTGGGGGGGCCCTGCGGAGGGAGCCGGCACAAGCTCTGATTCAGAAATCGGGTGGTGCAGCTCTATGCAGCTGTGTGTTTCCATCTGTGCAGCAGGAGTCCAATGAAACAGCAAGCACGGGGTTATTGCCAAGCCAGGTACCAGCAAGATCACAGCATGGTGCGATGATGACAGACTTGCAAGACTTCTGAGCAGATGTGCGCGCTTCAATGGCCATATCATGATATGTAACCGGTTTGCTCTGTTTGTGAAGCAGGTCTCAGGCGCACCGCGTAACCAACCGCACGAGCGGGGATTGTGGCTTTGGATCCAGTTTATTGCTCTTATTGTTATTTATACAATTCAAGCAATGTAGTGGCTGTGTATTGATGAGGACGGCCCTATTAGATTCAGTACGACACTCCATGCAACACTACTGCATCAGCATTTCCGCATTGGGATCTGTGCCGTGGTGGGTCAGGCAGCGGACGAGGAGCAGGGGTGCTTACCGTGTCCGGAAGCGGCATAGACGGGAGCGCTGGACGGGGTGTGCGATGGGGAGCCGCGGTCGGGGGAGGGCGCCGCAGAGATGGAGTCCGGCGTGGCAGGCAGCAGCCGCTGCTGCCCGCTCTCCAATAGGTCGGTGGTCGACGTGACCACCGACGTGACGCGGTCGCGCCGGGCGGGCCGCCGCAAGTGGCCCTGCAGCCGGAGCGCCCAGCGCGGCCCGGCCGGCGCAGCGTTTCCGTTTTCGCGCCCGCCAGCCCGGCCCATGGCGCACCAGCTGATCGACAGCACCGTCACGACGGCGGTGGCGACGAAAATGAAGGCGCCGGTGAGCACGTACCCCGCCATCATGCCTGACGGCACGTCCGAGGGCGCCACCATGTGGCCCACGCTGGCTGTAACGACCATCAAAGTCACAACCACGTACAGCAGCGTCATGAGTACCGCCGTTGCCAGCACGCCCAGCCACCACCGCCAAAGATGCCGGCGCTGGCGCGTCCGCTCCTCACCGCCGCAGCTGGCCGACGCCGGCATGCGGGGGGCCGACCAGCCCGGAGAATGCGCAGAAGCAGGCGGCGCGCCGGGCTGCGGCTGCTGCTGCGCCGGGGGCTCGTGCCCCGTGCTATTGTCGGTCCCGGGCTGGATGTGTGGCAAGGGCGCCCGGTCGAAGGGAGCGGGCGCTAGCTCGGCTGCCCCCGCCGTCGCCGAAGTGGGGCGGCCGGACAGCGGTGATAGACGCGCCGGCGCAGCGCGCTGCGAGCTTAGTACGGGTGGCAACGACATATCGCACAGCGACACGCCTTACGTGTCTCGCCGGCGCACCTGCCGTTTGGGTTCCCGACTGTTGCTCGCACAAGCACAAGCCAAAACAAGAACGGCGCTGTGAATGTGGGTTGAGCTCGACGCGAACTTGAGCTGACGCCTACTCCGTTGCTCTGTTGTGGACGAATGTGAACGCTGGAGGCGGGGAAGATGAGATTGAACTCACTGTACGCGTACGTAAAATAATGAAGCAGCCAGGCGCGCGACGGAGGACGTAACATACATGCACGGTAAGGATTGTATATTTTGTGGATGTCATCTGGTCTTACGGGCGCTGCAAGGGTCGTTTCTTTCACTTGACTGGACCACCTGCTGCTACCTCATGTAAATATAACTTGACTGGTGCCAGTCCTGTCCCCGGGGCGAAAAAAACAATCAGCATCTGGATATGATGCTGAGCAATGCACGTACCTCGGTACTACCGGTACCTGTACCGCTGTACCTGATGTACCGCTGTAGCGATTCTGTCGCCACATGTATTTTTTAGGCATCTCGAATGATACCTATTATCTCTTTTTAGCGACTACTACGGTCAAATGGACTTGTACTTGCACGAGATGAAACCATGCCGCTGCTTGCAATAATCGGACTACTGCAACTCACCATAAAATCGGGACCGCTCGGGAGTCGGCGACTTGACCCTTGAGACGAGTGGGTTGCGCCCGGCCAGCGGACCGCTCGCGGCCGTCGGACTTGACGTTGGCGGGGTGGGGGGGGCCCGGCGTGCGATTACATGATCGACTTTGCGTACGTCATGTGTCCTCCACGACCCCCACTTGGAGGAACGACCCCCGCCGGTGCACCCCGGGGATCGCGGCGACCGAGGCGGAGCATGGTAAGTTAGCAGCGGACCGGGCGTCTTCCGCCCCAGTGCACGGTGTTCACCAGTACTACCCTTTTGTGGTTGAGGACCGCGGCCGTCTCGGGAAGTCCGCTTTGACGGTGGTCTACGTCTTCGCGGTGTTACTGGCTGTGCGTGACTTCCCTGGCGGTTCTTCCGCCCCGACCTCATGCTTCCTTCGTGGTCACTCCGTTCAGGCACTTCGGAACTTTGTCGCTAGCCAACCTGTTGAGTTCCGCCGTCACATGTCGCGCGCACGGCGGGGGTTGTTGCAACGAGTCTCAGCTTGCGTGCATGGTACCATGGGCGGCATTCTCGCTGCCGGTGTGTAGATGGCCAAGTCTGATGCCTGGGCTCGTGCCCATTCTGCTGCATCTTTTCCTGCTACTACTTCCACCTCGAAATAGTTTTAGAGGACCTTTCCGATTGTCCTTTTCTGGTGATTTCCTGATATCGCCTTCTGCAGCTAGCTCATGTTAATATAAAATAGGTTCCCACCTATGGTAGCTCATAGCTGAATTCCCTTCTGGATTTCTGTATGGATTTCTTGAATGTTGCACCTAGCTTATGTAATCATTAATAAAATAGGAACTACACCCTCCCGCTGCCTGGGCGGACCCGACGACCTTCCTCGGCCCTACCTGTGAATAGCCCTCCGTCCGCCTCCACCCCCGCATGGGGATGGGGGCGGGGCTCGTGCACGGGTGGTACCTTGGTAGCCTTGGACCCGCCCGTGCTGTCACTGCCGCGGAGGAGCAGTGCGAGCTGGACACCGGCGTCCTATGTCGTTGTTGGCCCGGTCAACTTCTCGTTCGCTCTTCGTTGAGCACCCTCTCCCTTCCTGTCATGCTGTCGGCGCCTCCACATCACAGTCAGCCTAGTGCCGTTGTTGGAGTGGCCCGGGATGTTGTGAGGGAGTTCTACGTTTGGCGAAAGGGGACGCGACCGAGTTGGCGGCGGATCTGGGAGGCCCGCGTCGGTTACCCGCCAGTGGCGCCCCGTTATGGGTTGAAGCCCCCCACTTCTGCTCCTTACTGCGAGACCTCTTCGAAGCTCCTTACCTATCGGCGCCTCCACATCACATTCGGCCTAGTGCCGCTATTGGAGTGGTCCGGGATTGTGTGTTGGGGAGAGCGTCTCTACTGCGTGGAGCGGCGGCTGGCGGGTGGCGATGCCTGGTCGGTGGCTGCCATGGCGGTTCCCGCCTATGTTGGCCCGTAGCTGGATTTCTGTATGGATTTCTTAAATGTTGCGTCTAGCACATGTAAAAATAATTAGTATACATAATAAGAAATAAGAATAATGCTACGACCACCGCTGCATCGGCGGATCCATCAGCTGGTACTACGGCCCGTACGAGTACGAGCACTAGCGGAGGACTGCACGTCACCACATCTCATTTTACGGCCACTCCCCAATCCCCATGGAGTTGGTACTGGTGTTGAGGCCGCCTCCGCTGCCCAGCAATCGCTTCCTATCGGTGGTACGAGTACTGCCAATACCGTTACTACATGCGCTTGTGTAGCCCTCAAGATACCGTCGCCCCGCGAATTAGTGGCACCCCCTCCGTCAGTGGCAACTCCTTCCCTACTAGAACCGCAGCAATGCGGTACTACAGCTCCGCCCTCGGGTACGGGTACGGGTGCTGCCTCCGATGACCAACCCACGACGACCATGGTTGTCCAACGCCACCTCAGCCGTGCGATTCGCTTGCGTGACTTCGTGGCCCTCGATCTTGGCTTCCAGCGTATTGGTGCCTCGGCCTCGCGACTTGATACCCTGCGCTTGTACAACGCGTGCGGGCCGGGCTCCCTATCGCGTTTCCAGTCGGATCACGAGTCAGCCCCCAGGATTTCCCATGCTGCTTATTCGGCCGCCGCTGCGCGGGTGCTGGGCCTTCGCCTGCGCGGGGTTCCCGCGCTCGTCACATGCCCTGGCCCCACGTGTGGTATTGACCCCTTATGGCTTCGCTCTACGGATGGCTCGAAACGAATCGGAACGCCACGGATTTCGTCGTGGACCATCTGCCCATCTGCCCCGTCGCGAACTACAAGCACCGCATGCGTATGTACCGCTTTGAACAATCTATGGGCTTCCGTGGCAATTGAAGCGGAGGCGGTGCTCGACCGGGACCGCTCGGGAGTCGGCGACTTGACCCTTGAGACGACTAGGCTGCGCCCAGCGGACCGCTCGCGGCCGTCAGATTTGACGCTGTCGGGGTGGGTGGGCGGCGTGCGATTACATGATCGATTTCGCGCGCGTGTCCTCCACGACCCCCACTTGGGGCAACGACCCCCGCTAAGGGCACCCCGGGGATCGCGGCGACCGAGGCGGAGCGCAACAAGCTAGCGGCGGACCGGGCGTCTTCCACCCCGGTGCAGGGTGTTCACCGGTACTACCTTTTTGTGGTTGAGGACCGCGGTCGCCACTGAAATCCGCTTTGACGGTGGTCTACATCTTATTCGCGGTGTTACTTGTTGTGCGCAACTTCCCTGGCGGTTCTTCCGCCCCGACCTCATGCTTCCTTCATCGTGTCAGTCCGTCCATGCTCTTCGAAACTTTGTTGCCAGCCAAGCCGCTGAGTTCCGCCATCACCTATCGCGCACGCGGCGGGGGATGTTGCAGCGAGTCTCAGCTTGCGTGCATGGTACCTTGGGCGGCATTCTCTCTGCCGGAGTGCAGACGGCCAAGTCTGATGCGTCTGCCCGTGCTCATCCCGCGCGCTCTTTTGGTGCTGCTTCCACCGCAGAATTGTTGTAGAGGACATTTTCTATTGCCTTTTCGGGTGGCTTCCTGATCGCCTTTTGCAGCTATAGCTCATGTAACTATAATAATAACTTATTGCATAAAGAAGCCTTAGAGTGGGCTTTCTGTCATGCTACACATAGAAACGCTCGGTACCGTGCCACTAGTTTTTCCACGGCGCACCCGCACGGTGTAGTTAATCATAGTGAGCTTATCGATTATACGGGTCTACCGTACCCGTACGTCATTTCTACGTTTTGCTGCCTCACTACTTCTGCGCGTCGCGGCCCGATACCGTTGCATGCACCCATCACTACGGCGGGCACATCTCACCTGTCCACCGACATTCCGCTGTCACCCACGCGTGCTGCCCATCTTTCCGAGATGGGCCCCCTCAACCATTGTACCCCGCCAAGTAAGTCCGTCTCCCCGTCGCCGAGTTTCCGGCTGTGTCATTCCGTTTAAGGCCCGCAAAGTCCCACTGCAGCATACACGATCAGCTGAGTGGCCGCGTCGGTTTTCGTCGGTTTCCGCGATTCCATCTAGCTCGACCCATTTCGGCGGGGGAGCTCGGGCACCCTCCACGTTGCCTCTGGCATGTAGGCCAAATGAGCAGCTTCAACCTATACTTGGAGAGTGACGTTTTTGTGTGTGGGTGTGATGTTGCTTTGCGGGCACCGTGATTGCGTCTCGCCCACGGCACACCCACCCAAATGGCCCGCCCCGCGTCTCTCGTCTCCGCCCGCTGTCGCACCATTCTAGCTCTTCGCACGCCGAGTCAACTCGCCGCGCAATCGGCACCGCTACATGTCCCGCCTCCTTGAATCTGATTTCAACGTACCATGTCAGCATGATCTCAGGCTGCCACGCGTGTTTGACGAGTATCGGGTCACTATGCCTTGCGAACCTGACGGCCGCTCCTCCCGCAACCTTGTTTCTCCGAGCTTCAACTGCTCAACAACCGCCGCGGGGGGGGGGGGGGGGGAGTTTGGGCACCGCCCACAGCCCAGCCCAACTAAATTTCAGGTGCGCAGACGATAGCTTTACTCTAGAACTGCAACTGTGTTGTGGTGGCTTATTATGTTTGCTTTCCGTTGCGGCTGTGTGCTGCGGTTTTTCTACCGGACATGAGTGCCGCAGCTCCGTCAGCTTTATTATTACCCGAGGCGGCGCATGGCGCTGTCTCGGCATCCAACTAACTCAAAATGCGCATTGCGTTTGCAGATTTCATCAACACCAGGAACCGATGGCGAGCCAGTGCCATCGGGTACGGCGATGGCGGCGGTGTGCCGAATGCCGTTACCGGCGGGCCATGCACTGCCGTTCAGGCTAGTTACATGATGAGTGCCGTCCGCTTCGTCGGCTGGACCCCGGACAGGTGGCATTGGCGGGCGAGGTATATGTGCGCACATTTGTACATGCTGCACTGTGCGCTCCATCAGCCCTTTCTCGGTTAGTGCCATTTGCAGTTGGGTCACGAAGCACAACGGGCAACAACAAAAGCTGGAACAGCTTGCCAGCCCCAGCAGCGCCACTAGTAATTCCAGGTCGCCGCCGATGAAGAGCCTGGCGTTGATATGCATGCCGTTCATAGTGACGCCCTTCACTTGCAGGCGCTCCAGGTCGGCGACCAGCAGGTTGGGGAGCGCCTTCAACAACATCAACGCCATGTCAAGCCATCGTCGCCAAGGTAGAATCCCACCGCTCGTAGGTTCTCCAGTGACATTACGCTTTCGCCCTCCTTGCCCTCAAATGCCTTTGTCGGCTTGTAGAGCGTGCGTCTTCAGGCAAATCAGCGTGCCATTCATGTGAAGAGACTTCCACAGTGTACTCGCTTCTCCCAACACTTGAACGTCCATCAAAAGCCGTCCCGCAACACCACCATGCCCGTCCTCCACAGGAACAAGAGGGGACCCACCATGACCTGCGACGGGTTCATGTAGGCTGCGCGTTTGGCCGACTTGAAGTCAAATGACCTGAGATAAAGTCTGTGCGCATTTATCACCCATTGCTTGGATGGCCATAATAGCATGAGACAAGTGCCGTTTGGTAACATGATGTGGATGAACGCCAATGCCCCATCAGCCTGCTGCACGACACGCTTGGAGGTATGGTTGATTAGCGCGTACCAATGTCTCTCCGTGCATGGCAGGTGAGTGTAGAGGGCCAGCGCGACATGAAACATGTGCTATTGTGTCATTGCCTCCGCATCCTTCCCCACCTGAACCGCCACCTTGGGATCAATCTTTGTGCTTACGGTTGTCCACAGACTGCGATGTGTATTGAAAAACGACACAAAGATGGCGAGAACGTCTTCATCGCTGGCACCCGCTAGCGTTTGCTCAACGGGTTTGTGCGCGGCAGCTGCCGTTACTGCCGCTGAAACTGTAGGTGCACGGCATGTGCTGCGATCAGAGCTGGGGTACATTACAGCCCACTGGCGGCCATAGAGAGTTGTAAATTTGGTATGGAGATCACGCCGCTGCCGCCTAACCCATGGCCGGTATGAGGGGGTACGCTTGCCATCCTCGTCCATGCTGGCATCCATCGGCTTGTGTGCTTGAGCCGCGCGGTCCACATTGAGCCTAATCGTAGTAGGATGTCCAAGGCGCACGCCTTGCCGCCCATCTCCAACCTTTGCTGGTACACCAGCCGCTGCGCGCCGCCGGCGCATGCAGGCGGCCCACCGCCACCAGCGCTTGCATCTACCGTCAGAGAAACAACAGCATTCGCACTAGCCTCGCCAGCGGGACCTGCAGCGCTCCTCACGCCGAGGCCGTCCGATACTCCTGCGGACTGCCGGCCGCTAGGATGTTGAGGGCGCCTGCCGACTAGTCTCTCCATCCGGCCATCGGCCTCCTCCTTTGCGTCCACGGAAATTGATGCCGCGACTATAGCCTAGCGACGGCCATGAGGCGAGAATTGTTCTCACGCAACTGCTCGTTGGCCTCGTGCTCCCTCCATGCTTCTTCCACGGCATCCAGAAGCCGTGGAAGAAGGGCTTCCACTGGAAAGCTTTCCTAAGTGGAAGGGCTTCCACTAAGAAGCCATGCTCGTTGGCATCCGCCAGCTCCGTCGTAGCAGTCCCGAACCGCTCCGCAAGCCGATTGTAGTTGCGTTGCTTGGTGCGATAAAAAGCTTCCGCCACTTGTTGTCCTCCGCCTCAACGGTGAGCATAAGCTCCCCGCAATGCCCATGTAACTCCTTGCGCTTGTTGAGCTGCGCCGCGGTCTTGCTTTCTTGTTGCGCGAGCGCGGCCTGATGTAGTGACTGTGCCCTATAGCTTCATCACCTTCCGGCTGTCCTGCTGCGGCCCACTGTCGCCGTTATCGCTCTCTCCACCAGTCGCCGCGTCCGGTTCCTCGATAGCCTTGGCATCTCCCTCCTTTGTCGCCCCTTCCGTTCCTCCGGGCGGGTCGGCTCCCGCCTCTGGTGCCGCGTGGGCGTCAGTCGCGGGGATGTCGAGCGGTGGCTACGCTTTGCCCGCGCCGACTCGTCATGTCTTTCGCCCACCCACCTTCCCTGTTTCCCGTTTGTCATACGCCGCCGATAGCGTGGATGGTTTCGCGGTCTTGAGCATGGTCGCCTCGTCGTCGAGACCCACCCGACCGCGAGTGATGTTGGCTGGATGGGACTGGCATGCGCATGCTAACTACATTCGCGCCGGAAAACTTTTGCGACGCCGAGTATTTGCTGGCAGTAGAAAGACCCCGTATCACCGGGGAATGACGATGAGTGATGCACATGGTAGTTGCCTGGCCGCGGTCTACGCCGTCAACGTGAATATTACTGTGCTAAGTACTGAGAATCTAGTATTCCATTGTTGGTACATTTATATTGCGCTAAAACCTCCATTCAAGGGTCGCTGGGTGACTTGTGACACACCGTTTGGGCGGGTTGACTGCTCTTGTTGCAATGCTCTTATTACCTTGGCGACCCGTGATCATATTTCCTGCGCTTATTTAGAACGCTAATATCTAGGCTGCCGGAGCACGTGAATAGTCATATTGAAGTACATCGAAAAGAGCTCTGTGTTTACGAATGTCGGTGTTGTTATATGAGGCTTGCCAGAATGGATCATTTTTCCGTGCTTTATATCGTGTGCCCTCGTCAACCGAAAGGGAGCAAAAAGTTAAAATTTGTGAAATGTAACTGTTCATTTTCGTATGATAAAGCACATTTTCACTCATCAGAAAAGGTTGAATCGTACTTGTATGCGCAAAATGTATGTGGCATTAAGTATGATGACTGCGTGGCGGATGCAACTTGAGGTGTACGAGGCCAGTGATGTGCCGTATTTAGGCTTCTATGATTGGCTGATATGATGACACGGATGAATGTACTAAAATTGAAATAGTGGTCATCGGCAGCGTTGCGCGTTGTGATCGTGACATGTACGCATAAAATGCTTCCACGAAATGACAAACCCAAGTTGTGGCCGTGCTGAGTCGGATGTTATAGTAGTTTTGATTAGTGTATATCATAGCGACTACTTAGCGGCGCTTCGCGCCGGGAATTGATGGAGGTGCCCCTACTACCTCTTCGGTTGAGTAGCGGAGATGAAAGGTACACCAAGGAAGCACGTGTACCAATTGTTGCGAGCGGGGGAAAATCATGCCACGTTTACATCACAATATCCTCCATATACCGCGCCTGTATAATCCGGGTACCCGCAGCACATATCTATACTGCTCGAACGAACCAGGGTTGGGCAGACCTTGGGGTCGAGCTGGCAGACCCTAGTAGGCCTGCTGGGTAGGCCTACCCGACCCGGTAGGCCTACCTTGGGTAGGGCAGACCCGGGTCGGGCAAACCCCGGCAGACCTGGTAGGCCTACCTGGCATACCCCTACCTGGTAGGGCAGACCTCAGGCAGACCCTGATCATATTTCTTCATGTTAACACTGGGGAAATTTGCATTTAATGCGCAAAACATGCTATGTATTTACGTACACATCCATGCATTGATTACAACTATAACTCAGCAGAGCCATCATCAACAAGGGAGGACATGTCATTGCCTATGTGTGTGAATGCCTCATCATCAGATGAAGCGTCAGCATCGTCATCCTCCAGGCGAGCGTAGGCCATGTCCATTATGGACTCGTCAGAAAGCAAACCGCTGGTTGGAGTCCAGTCTCCATCTGCGATGGCCTTGTCGCCCATCGTCTTGAGGATCTCACGGAAAATCTGCTCATGGTTGGTGTTCTTCATCAGGAAAACGACTTCCCCCAAACGTTCCAATGACATTCTTGTGCGAAGATGCCAAGTGATCAAACCAGCAGCAGAGAATACCTTCTCGTTCTCCACCTGAGCAGCTGGAATGGCTAGGGTGACTCTAGCAGCACGGCTGAGACGCGGGTAACCCCTGAAACACTCCTTCCACCACTTGTTCGGCCGCGTCTTCCGATCTGCGACGCGCTCATTGCGGAAAGCGGTAAGCTCTGAGCGCACCTCATTGATCACCCTCTCGCTAAAGAGCTTCTTGGCAGTCTCCTCTTCACCGTCCTCACCATCCAGCTCCGCATCATCTTGGGGCTGATCCCAGTCCAAATCCATCAAGTCCTCAGGGTGAGCCCTCAACAGTCATGGCTTCTGCTGCCTGGAATGCTTGTGCCATGGGCGTTGCAGCAGTGCCAATAGTAGCCTCTTCCCTTACTTCGACCTCTCCATAAAGTGATTGCAAGTCTTCATCACCATTATGCTCACCATCAGCTGTGCCAACGCCCTGGTCCTCGCCACTATTATTGGCTACTTCGTCGCCAAAAATGTTGTCAGTAACAAATTGCGCCATGTTCTTCACTCTTCACCACCTGGAAAGCATTCGATAAGGGGTGCGCCGACCAATAAAATAACGCATGACGAGGTTAAGAATTCAATTATGAGAAACACGTGCACAAAAAAGCGCGTTGAGTTCTCAGGTACCGACTCGACATATCGCGGCTATGCAATCAACACGCGCCATAAAGCCAGCGAGGCAGCACGCGCGTGGGAAGCAAGGCATACCTACTGGGCAGCAGTCGTGCTTGCGCAACTCTCGGTAGTGTTAACATGGCACGGCGAATAGACGCTGTTCAAGCGTTGTTCACGACACCCAAAAACAGCGGTGGGGAAACGGCAGCGGCGTCGGCGCGCCGGCGGCGGCGGCGCCCGACAGCACAAGCGCGGCACTACACATATTGTGCGCATCGGCTCGAGCCCTATCCCGCCACGATCAGCAAGCGCTACTCAGCAAGCAAGCGCAAGGGGAACTGGAAGCACCTGCTGGCGGGCAACAGTCCTTGGCCGACGGCTCTAGGCAGTGCCAGTGGGGCACTGTGTCGCGAGAAGCCGCGCTGTGTATAGACGGCGGCGGCGTGTAGTACTCCTGCCGCCGTTTGCGCCGTGCGCCATCATACCGGCCACGCGGCCCAATTCTCCGCCATTTTTGCCTGCCAGTAACAGATATGGGCGCCTGTGGCGTTGCAGTCTGGTAGGGTCCCGTGGGGCGGTTTTAGGCTCGCGACGGCGCGGTGGGTCGGTTGCGCGACGGCCGGGCGGCGATCTGCCTAGGGTCTGCTAGGCGGGTCTGTCATCCGGGTAGGCGTCCGCCGGGCAGACCTTCAGGCTGACCCCTACCCGGGTGGGTCTGCCTGTCGCGATTCTTACCGACCTAGTCGCGCAGACCAGGTCTGCCCTCGGGTCTGCCAGGTTTGGGCCTACCCTACCCAGGGTCTGCCCAGCCCTAGAACGAACGATGCTGGTACCGGTACATGTACTTGTACTATCTATACTATTATATGTATTTATATATTAGGCCAGTAAGAATTGTAATTGTGTTTCAGATACCCCCCCTCCATAAGTGTGTAGCTGGTTGATGTTGTGTAAAGTAATATCAAAATCAGTGTCCAGGGGAAAAGTGTTGCCATTGTCCATATATTGTGTAGGGGGCAGCCGCCACACACGTAGGTGTGCAGATCAAGGCATGAGGGCAGCATTCGGAGCACAAAGCACACGATTATACAGTAGTAGTGTTCCATGGCTGCACCTCCCCTTTATGGCGTGTGCCCACATAGCGAACTCGAAGTGCCGAGTGGGCACCTCTTCCATCGCATCCCACAGGTTGTCTTGGAGCATGCGGCTGCCACCGGACTCGCCAGTCACACGCCGCCTCTTCTTGCTCGAGGATGGATGGCGAGTTGAACAACTCATACTCCACGAAGACCACTGCAATGTGTTCACCGAGCTCAAAGGATAGGCTAGGTCCACGTCGTTCACTGCACACTCTAGACTGTTGCGCAGGATACGGGCCTCTAGCCAATCCTGCTCAAGGGGATAGAGCACGGGCCTAACGGAAAGCTCCCTGCCGTCCCACTTCACCTCCACCTTCACGGTGGGCCTGGTTGATGCCGACATGGTGCCAGCTATCCAAGCCGAAGGCTGGCGACGTGAAGTAGGCGTAGTTGTGGACTGATAGGTATATTTGCGCTCGGGCGACATAAACATAGTGCCGGCGGCGGCGGCAGTGCTAGTGAGGGTTGTGCGGTGCGTACGGTACGGCGGTTACTTGGAGCCGGAAAGCACAGAGGAAAGTACTAGCATCAGAACGTTGGCCAGTATCAAATCCCCTCCCTCTGTTTTGAGTGACATATGGCACCTAAAACACACTTTCAATCCTTACTGGCCGGATTAAACACGGAATCGGCCGATCCCGTGTGAGGTCATGTGGTATATGGAGGGCCACATGTATTACCAAAAAACATATAAACCGCATTTTTTTCTATGTATCCGAAGGATATCAACAAAATACACGCTCGTCTATACATATATTACACACGTACTCGTACCTGTGCCGTGAAATCAAACGAGCGAATATCGAACGTAGAATGGATCGATAATGAAGACGCAGCAAGAGCGGACGGAAGACGGACATTTGTGATTTCCGCGATAATTCCGTGGCAACGCTTATTATATTTCGTTTCAGTTATAGGATTTTTTCGCGAAGAGTTATATTTTACCATTCAACCCAAGAGGTAGGGGAACGGCATATCGGAACAAGGCAATCGCACCGTACGCGCACCGTTGGCGTCTCAGTACTTGTTGTTCGGGTTGAACTCACCGAAGGACCATTTGTATTCCGTTCCCAACAAAAATCATCAAACATGATAGCCGCTCTCTGCCACCACGCACTCACCCAGCACTCGCGCGCGTCCCTGAGCGGGCGGAGGAGCGGCTAATCGCTAATCACCGCCGTAGAAGCAGGAGTAGGCACCTGAGACTTTGTTCGACGAATAATCTTATGCGCTCGTCGTGGAGGTGATACGTTCCCCGTAGTTGGGCGTGGTTCGCCCCTGTACGATATGTTTCTCGTCCCCTTGTTATCCCTCTCCATCAGCGCTAGCACTGCCGGCTTACTCAGCCATAGCAAGACATGTTAGGCAGCACACTGTTCACCTGTTGTGTTTTGTCTTTCCTTGGTTAACACAGGCACCGTTGATGGTTTGGGACTTGTGTGGAGCGTGATGGACTTCCGCGGTCGGGCGCGTGCAGCAGCGATCCCTCCCACTGCCGCATGTCATGTTCTGACCGGCATCGATCATGTCGCGCCAACTGCACCGCCGCCCACATGTATGAGGTTCGTTACCGCCGCCACTATGTTTTGTGATGCATGCAATTACCGGCTTTCTGTGTCCTTTGATCCGGTCCGCGTATTCAGTCACTCGTGTCGGGCGTTGCATTTGTCGGTCATGTGGCATGTCGTTTCGAGCAGCTTTGCGTCACGCGCAACTGTCTGCCTATCTCTCTTTTTAGTTCCTTTTCGTCTTCGGAGGTCCTCGCGAAGCGGTATGTCTCTGTTTATGTGCCTCCCTCGCGTGTAGTATCTTCTGAGACCGATATATTGTTAGTTATCCGGAATTTTAGTTGCCCCTGGCAAAGCACAAGAGCTATATATGTAGCTCATTGTGAGCGCGACAACCTCATCCCTACCCAACATCCCCTCATTCGTGCCAACGAAGGCCTTCGCACGCTCCAGTGCAGCGACTAGGTTGTCTACAGCCTGCAAAGGGTCCATACTGACCCCGCTGCCCCCGCCTCAACCGGACCCGAAGGTCTTAAACGTCCGTGGGAGGCGGACAACTGCCCGCACTCCGCGCCAGCAGACTTCTTAAAGCAACGACGACGAGGAGCCCCAGCCCCGGCCCTCCGCCACCACGTGTGCATGCACTTTATGCAAGTATACGCGAAGTGGTCGAAACCCTAAAAACGCACATGGTTGAACGCTCGGATTTTGTACCCAAAAACAGGGACAATTCCTTTGCGCCGTGTCATGTACCGTTTACGCTCTAATCTTGTCCCATTCCCCAATGCCGGAGCATGCCAATCCAAGCCGCCTCAGCTGTTCTCGACTTCGTCTAGTTCTGGTCAGGTTTGGATTTCTTGCTAGGAGCAATGCCGGAGCAAGCCAGTCCATGCTTCAACTTTGGTCAGCGTTGGTCAACTTCTCGTGAGGTTTGGATTTTTATGCTTGGCCCTAAGCCAGTCGCAGGCCACTCCATGCTTCGGAGTGCTGGCAACACACACACACAGACACACACCACTGCAAACCGCGTGCATTGATGCGGGACTACTGAGTGCACGCCGTCCAGGAGTTGCGGCCTTTTGACCCGGGCAGGGAATAAGATGTACAATAGTGTTTACCGGGCTGCTGAAACGGTAAAACTGCTAATACTACAACAGACTTTGTGCCTCTCCCAAGGGCGAGCACAGCTGAGGACGATGTACAATGTTTTAGGATTTTCCGGTGACTGTGTGGGACACAGCCTCAAGGCAATCCAGTCCTTTCAGCCCAAGTCAATATGTCAGCTGATAAATTTCATTTCCTCGACTGTGATGGGAGCCATGTCCTCCTGCACGGATCACACAACCACATATATAGATCGAGTACTCCATGATGATGGACTTTAAGCATGATGTAAACCTAACTGCTATGCGTTATGAAATAATCAGAGTCA
The DNA here is from genome assembly GCA_006384855.1 of Tetraselmis striata. NCBI lineage: Eukaryota > Viridiplantae > Chlorophyta > Chlorodendrophyceae > Chlorodendrales > Chlorodendraceae > Tetraselmis > Tetraselmis striata. The sequence continues at coordinate 204,151 of VCJN01003259.1, read as the reverse complement.
TGTATACACGCGGATGCACATAGTCAAACTTGTCGTACACATAAATTTTGATTCGATATTATCAACTTTCATATACGTACGTACACATCATTTTCATACGGCAGCATGTCACGCAACGGCGAGGAGAATGACGATGCTGATCACATGAGTAAAGGGCATCGATTCACATTTGTGGTACAAGAGAACGAGTTACAACGTTCGGTGCCGTGCCAGAGGCAACTAAAATTCCCGATATGTGACCATATAGTCGGACTCTATTGTTTTTCGTACACATAACTTTTGACTCAACATTAGACACTTTCAAACAACTTCATGAACATTATTATTTGTCATATTACAACAAAGTTCCACGCAATGATGAGGACAGTGACGATGCTGAACACTTGATTAATGTGCATCGATTCAAATACCTGGTAATACATAACAAGTTGAAGCGTTCGCATCGTGTCTGTGGTCGGGCGCCCCACCCCCTCGCGTGGTGCAGCCACGTTTGACGCTCCGCCTTTATTCGGAGCGTCGTTCACGGGGGCTGACGTGCGCCCCCCAGCGTCATTGGCCGACGCAGTGACGTCTGAAGTGGGTGTCACAGGCAGCCAGGGTCAGCAAAAGCAGCGTACAACTGGACAAGTCAGTCCTTACATGGGATATGGCCCCGCGGACCACCCCGCCCAAGACACAGTCAGAACCACGCGAGATCTGACACTGGCTTCCCGCCGAACACTGCCACACCGACTATGCCGACTACAATGCCGCTAATAATAAGGCGGCAGTCTCTTCACTCCGGGTTAAATGGCGGTACTTGTTTGCCTCGGCATGGACAAAGGTCCCCCCCCCCCCCCCCCCCCACGGGCCGCCGCCGCCTCCCGTCATTGTCGGCCTTTCCGGTTTGCATTCAATAGGGTTGTTCCCAAGACTGCCGTGTTTTTCATTACCAGTGCCGGCAGCATGTATCGTGCCCGGCATGCTTGCGTGCGACTCTCAACAAGGCCACGGGCAAGTGGGAATTGCACTTCAGCAACGATGTCCACACACTCGCGCTGCTCGACTTTCGTGGTGGGGAGGGTGTACCTCAGTCGCCTCGTGGCATACTGCAGCCGCTCTTGCTTCGGGGAATTTCGCCAAAGAAAGCCTTGGATCACGTACCACGCTCGACCATGTGCGCTGCCTGACCATCTATCGAGGCCTGCTGCGACTCGGCACTAGCGGCGCGAGAGGGTGCTTCGCTCGGGCCAGCTTCTACGCTCGGGGTCTGCGGGGGCCAAAGTGCGATGGCGACTCAATTAGCAAGCCGTAAAGCAATAGGTGCGTAGTAGCAACAAGGTGTAGAGGGGCCAACCCACCTTTGCGACAAGCGGCGCCCTTGTCGAGGCCGGTTGCGGCTCGGCAGCAACGGCGCGAGCGGGTGCGTCGCTCGCGCCAGCTTCTTCGCTTGAGGGCTGTGGGTATAACGCATGATGAATAAAATGCTTATTCGAGAGCCGTGAAATTGTAAACCCGAATGCCCTCGCTCAGTACGTCGATGCAGGGCAACCCACCTCTGCGGGTTCATGTGCATTCTCCGATGGCGCTTCGGGTTCCCTTGATATGGCTTCTGGAATGTCGCCGGCTTCATCCTGCCCTTGACCGCTCCGTGACACATGCTGAGTACATGCGAATCGAGTTAAGCAGACCAAATTTGTTTTTAAAGGGCTATTGTGATGTTTATTCCGGCACACATAACGACATGAACAAACTACTGTACACACATGTTCCACTTGAGGAGGCGACGATGGTCCGGGTGGTTGCAATGGAGGCAAGACGGGCTGCCAGTGGTGCTCCACCACCGCCCCATGCAAATGAGGGACTTGGCCTGCCGGGTGGTTGGGTCTGGGGTCGGCGTTGCCCAAGCATGTCGCGCATGCATGAGTTGCGCGGGCGTCCAACGAGCGAGCGCCGCACGCGGAGGCACCATCTATAAGTCCCGGAACATGCGGATACTGTGCCCTGTGTGGCGCGAGATTCCGTCGACGCCGTCACACTCGACCATAAAAACGGCGTCCACGTCTCGGGACCACGTGATGTTAGTCCACGTGACGTTGTTGGGGGGAGGGGGGGGCGTTTTGAAGCATCTGATTGGCATGAGGGTTGTCCCGTTTCGGGACCACATATGCCCACCGCCAAGGACCGCGAGTAGCCGTGAACTTTGTGCGCACCAAGTCCAGTCTCCGGGAGATCTGCTCAGCGCCTCACCACGACATGCCCACACCCGGCGGGAAGGGGTCCCACGGAACGCCGTCGATGAGGCAACGCAGAAACTTTTCTTCCCCCTCCTATGCGGGCCCTCGAAGGGGCTCAGGCCCAAGCCAGTCACCATGAACCAAGGCATCCACACCAACGCGAATCGCCGCACATCTGCGGACTCGACAACAAACGGCGGCGGCATATCGCAGACCCGGGCAACGCAGCCGCGCCAGAACTCTCGGCATACATCGAAAGCGAACGCGCGGCCTCCCAGCACAACAATGCGCATGCATCACGAGTTTGGATATTCACCATCATGCTGGCTGGCACAACCACGAAGGACATGAGGCATATGTGCCATGTCTGTGGTGCGCAGAATCTCCGACAAGGCATTCTCACGACCAACGTATTGTCGTTGGTCGGCATGTACACCATGTGGCGGGACATGATAGTAGCTGTCATATAGGAAAATAGGCGCACCTGAACGTCCGTCACGAGTTGTCCATACCACAATGGCGAAGTGGCCGCCCGTTTCAGTGGACTTGGGAAACCGCCACGGTTGTGGCCGAGCCCAGGACCTTGAACCCCAGGGATAGATTCTGTGGAATCAAAAAACAAGCACACCGTCGGGAGCCGGGTCTCGGCGGCCACATGACGAACCATGCCTAGCCACAAATTCCACAAATCTCCCCCCCTGTGTAGTCCATGCTCGCACGACAAAAACGAAACTCCACGCCCGGCGGCGGCGGGCATATGCGCAGGAACCCCTCCAGGAACACGTACGGATACTCGATGTCAATTTTTTCGAGCTCCCATTCTTGGAGCCACTCGCGCATCACCCTGTGCAAGTGGCCGTATTCCTCGCCGTAAAACAACTGAGGCTCGGCCCATACCGAGAACCACTCGTCGAAGTTCTCGTAATTGGCGTCCCAGCCGCGGTGTATATTGGAATCCACTTCCAGGGGTGGTCTGGCAGGCTGACAACACAACGGGGCCGAGTAAGTACTTGCAACCGAGAAATAAAAGAAGATTAAGGCGCACGGCTACATGAGGGCCAAAGCAAGGCAGTACCTCAGGCGTGGGTGACTCGAGAATTTCGATAGGCGGGGACGCGGCTGCCGATGGCGGAGCCGGCTCATCTTGTTCCGTAACCCCCCCGTCCGAAGTGCCGTGATATTCGGGGTGTCTGGCGTCGTGCATAGAGTCTTGAGAAACATAAGGACTGCGTGCAGAAGAGTTGGTCACAGTCGATGGCGAGCCACACGGCTCAGGCGAGCGTTCCTTAGGGTCAGGTCCGGTTGCCCCTGCTTGACCATCCGGATGTTGTTGAGAGGGCTCGACACTGTCCTCGACTGCCCACGAAGGGGTGTAATGGTTTCTGGTAAAAGGGGGAAGGATGGTCTTTAGTACGCAACAATGCATGCAATTGGAGACCCATAGATAATGCGAGAGGTTGGCGGAACATAGGAATTCGCCGGCCGAGACAAGAGGCAATTACCCCTCTAGCCGAGACGAAACAGGAGACAAAACATGTATAGCGGAGGGGGGGGGGCGTACTGCCACATTCGTAAATCCACATGTTGCGGCCGTAGAGGTACTGGAGCCTGCCTGGTCGGGTGTTGGCACGTGTCGCACAAGGTTGACACAACGATATTAATTTGCGTTTGCTTCTTGCAAATCCGTTTCGAAGGAGGACAAAACGCAGTCCATACTACCCAGTCACCACGCGCGGGATGGTTGGGGAGGGGGGCCGCACTGCCACGGGCGTATATAAACTTCGCGCGGCCCTAGAAGTAATGGGTCCTGCGTTGTCATGTGTTGGAACCTGTGGTGGGGCAGAGGAATGGAAGAGTGTTAATTTATGGACAACCATTCCCCCCCCTCTCCCCTCCATCCCGCGGATTCCGCGTATTCGACAGGTCTTACCGTGTGCATGGAGGTCGCGCCTTTAGCCTCCGAGCCTGTGGCATCCGGCACGCCCTCACCCCCCGCATAGTGCGGGCGCATGTCCAGAGGGTGTGACTGCCGACGGGCCGGCTACCTGCCCGCCGCTCTCGCCAGCGTGGCTCTCGCCACCCTTAGGCCAGCTCCCGGCTCCATCGCCAGCTACAGCCAAGCTCGGCAACCTATTTGCCGCTGGCGGACCCTGACCCTGACCCGCCACTGACTGCGTATCGGCCTAGCTAGGTCCATTGGCCAGCGCCGCCACATGACGAGAGTGTCGGGTGGGAGCAGGTCGAGCAGACGCAGCCCTTGGCCGAGAGGGTCGGGCGGGCCGGCTGGCGAACTCTGGAGAGGGTGGCCGCGTGCCGGGGGGGGGGGGGGGGGGGGGGGCTGTGCTAGGCACCTCCAGGGGGATGGGGCCTACCCCAGCCTGCATGGAAGTAGGTAATGGCGTGAACTGCAACTCTCGATAGTAGGAAGGCATGGCATGAAAGGCACATGGACGCGCCGGGGACGTTAGAGGCGGCAGCATGCTTACTTACCAGTCGTGAAGACCTGCGCCGAAGGTAGGCGGAGTCTAGTCCTATCACGGACCCGGGAGTCTCCGCCATTTTGTGAAAGTTAAGACCCAGCATGCATGTATCGCGTGGGATCCTTTCCTATGAATAGCTGTTGGCCACGGCCCGGCTTGGTTTCTGGGCAGCCTTGGCGGTGCTGGAGAGGTAGTAGTACTCCCCCCCCCCCCCCCCCCCCCACTCGAGTGGCCAGGATAACGGATGTTGGCGGCGACGCGAGGATACAATACTTTGCGCTGAAAATATATATGTCTATAGTACATGGTTTCGCGCGCGAGCTCGTAAATTGTACCATTTTAGTGGGACAATCTCTTAGCGCCGTGTCTTGTACCGTTTACGCTCTAGTATTGCCCTTTTCTCCGGCATTGCGCTAGGCACCAAAAATCAAAGTTGAGCGAAAGCTGACCAAATACGACAAAAGGCAAATGAGGATAAATTCGGCGGCTTGGAACATTATAAAGGCATACGTATTTCTGACACAATGTAATGAAACTCAATTCATTTTGCGTACCGTCATGAGAATAAATGAATGAATACGACAAAAGGCAAATGAGAATAAATTCGACGGCTTGGAACATATAAAAGGCATGTGTATTTCTGACACAAAGTAATAAAACTCAATTCATTTTGCGTACCGTAATGGTCCTCCATTATGTCCATAATTATCTTTATTGACATAGCAGACACATTTTGGGAAGAACGTGATTTGCACATCCATCATTCATCCAAAATACATAATTTGAATGCAACATCGGAGTGCTATGACAAGTCACGGTTCGGAGATATACTTGTATCCCCTTGTTGTGGCACCGCTTTCACATTTACTTTTTGACCCTCGTACCGAAACACGACTTCAATGGGTTTGCCCTGCAATCAATTGATTTATATGCATATGTAATATGCTATTTTATACATCTCATCACCATTTGCAAACAAGTGCAATGTACAACCATGTAACACGTGACTGTGCATATATATGTAAAGATTGTGATCGTGTTCGATAAGAGAATAAAGAAATACCTGCACTCCGGAGCCTGGACTGGCTGGCTAATATGGCATAAGGCGAAGAAAAAATTCCAAAGATGATCCACAGCTCATCCGATATAAGTTTACCAAAGCTGAAGCTTCGACTGGCTTCCTCCAGTATTGCGCCAAGCAAAATATCCAAAGTTGACCAAAATCTGACCAAATATGTCATTCCCCGCCCGGGTGAAAAGGCCGCAACAACTGATGGACGTCGTGCACCCATTTGTCCCGCATTATCGCCCGCGCGCGCGCGTTTGTGTGTGTGTGTGTGTGTGTGTGTGTGTGTGTGCGTGTGTGTGTTACCTACACTCCGGAGCCTGGACTGGCTTGCTATGGCATAGGGCCGAGCAAAAAATCCAAAGATGATCCAAAGCTGACCAAAGCTGAAGCCTACCTGGACTAGCTTGCTCCGGCATTGCGCCAAGCAAATAATCCAAAGTTGACCGAAACCTGACCAAATATGAGCAAAGGCAGCAAATGATATGAAACGACACATTCGAAGCACTAGACATCGGTGTGATCTTCAAATGATTCAGTTGACATATTGACCCGGGCTCAAAAGCCGGGATTGCCTTGGGGCTGCAATGTATGACACAATCACCAGAAAATGCTAGTATCTAAATAGTCCCCAGCCGTGTTTGCCCTTGGGAAAGGCGCGCATTCTATTGTAGTATTAGCAGTTTTGCCGTTTCAGCCCGGCGAAGTCTCATGTACATCCTATTTTCCGCCCACATGAAAAGGCCGCAGCACCTGAACGTCGTGCACCCAATTGTCCGCATTATTGCATGCGGCTATTTGCAGTGGTGTGTGTGTGTGTGTGTGTGTGTGTGTGTGTGTGTGTGTGTGTGTGTGTGTGTGTGTGTGTGTGTGTGTGTGTGTGTGAGTGTGTGTGAGTGTGAGTGAGTGTGTGTGTTACATGCACTCTTAAGCCTGGATTGGCTTGCTATGGCATATGGCCAAGCAAAAAATCCAAATTTCATCGAATAAAGCCAATCCATATCGCCACTCTGCCCACTCTTGAGAGACATGTGTAGCAGCCTCCACGACATGAGCGTCGTAGCCGCTACGAAGGCACGGCACCGGTAATGGGAGTGTAGCGTACGCGCCTACTCGCCGTTCGCTCCCTCCGACTTCTTTCACTTGAAACATACTTGGTTCAATGTCATTTGTTGTGCGCTAGCAATAGTGCAAAGACCATGATTGGGCAAATGCCTTGTGCCAAATATATCATTGTTTTGTGTTGATGGCCATTGAGTGTAGGACGAAAGGCCTGCGAGAATGGCGGTCTTTTGAACATTTCATTCGTATGAATTCTCGTCTTAAATTCCGTATACGGAAATTTGGATATTTCTTTAACTAGAAAAACTCATTCCCGAATTCATCTTATCGAACGTGCGACCATGTCTCTCTCGAGTTGGACATTATGCAGTATTTGCACGGGCATATGTAATTTGGAGCGAAGAGTAACGGATGCAGCGTCGGATGCCATCGATTGTCTATTTGCGAATTCGCACTGTCTTTGTAAGAGCGATTGATGCCGTACTAGCAAGTTCGCAGTACGTACATCGAACGTTTCCGCGCCCACGCTGGCACGATGAAACTCCACTTCGCATATTCTGTGGAGGAACATGTAATTCCGGGGTAGTTTCGTTTGTAATACAAGTACTATCCGTGGGCAGCTTCTACGTCTGACAATGATGTCAGACAGGAGTGAGGGCACATAATATTCTTTGTATTTCCGTGCAATCTTCATTGATATTGGGACCTACCAATTGACAGATGACCGGGTCGGCCCGCACCCCGAATTCCCGTCGAATTCCCGCACCCCGGTTGCCGTGGATTTCTAACCGGCAAACAAGCGCTGCCAGCTGTTCTAAAAGTAAAGCAAAATTCGCCCCGGGACATCGGCCGAAGCCGCCCCAACACTTGACCTCGTGCGTCAACTGCAGTCGTAGGTCTGGCATAACCCGTAGACCATTGCCTCATTCGAACCCCGAAGGGCTAATGTATCAACCGGGTAAACCCGGGACATATTGCCGCCGGGCCGATATTGCCGAAATACATCGGCCAGGAATCGAACCCGGGTCTCTCTCTTTTGGGGTCACATGACCCCAGGATGATTTATGGGGTTCCCCACCGATTTCACTGTCCTAGTGCAACCCGTACGTTCTGTTGGTGGTTTCAAAGTTTCAACGGTGAAGTTACCGGTACCATCAGGTTTCGGTACGGGCTGCCCCATCGCCAGCGAGCCGTGCGCTCCATGCCGGGGTGCTACTTAGGACATCTACCAGCAGTCCAGCATCTCGCTTGCCATCTTCCAGCTTGCTGCCTATGTGTACCGGTACCACGAAAAACATCAAGGCACCAGCGCTACCGGGACGGACATGCGCGTCAACGTTCCGAAACGGCGCAAATTCCCCATCTTCTGGGCTCTTGCATAACCTCCACATAACCAGAAGTCCACAACGGCTTCTCGATGGACTCATGCAGCGGCAGCAGTCTTAGTCCCACGCTCGACAATGCGCACCCTGAGATCGCCTACATCCCACTCTCGCCGGAGTCCGTCGAGAGCGAAGCAAACAGCGTGACCATCAGCCTCCCGAGCGTTGTGATTGGGCGACCCAACGACAAGAACGGGGTCGAGCGACCTTGCCCCGTCCAAGATGACAAGTATGACGACACTTCGTCCGAATCTCCGGAGCTGCAACAGGAAGGCAAGCCGCAGGCATATGCCACCGGCGAAGTCAGGGCGGTCACGCCGACCCTGTTGACGATTCTTTCAATTTCATTCCGGGTTATGGTCGTCTCTGCAGTGCTGCTGCTGCTGGTCCTTGTCGTACTGGCCGCGCAGGCCACCCTGGCAATTCTGCACGCCCAATCACAGCCGAGCGTACCATCCCCGCCTGCCCCAACACCATGGGGCGACGATGCCATCACCTACCTGAACAACCTGGTGCAGTACGAATCCGGGTTCACTCTGGCTTACGAATACCGCGAGTCGACCGCCATGGTGGAGGGACACGACCTGCAGTTGTTCGCTGTGGCGGCGGTGGCTCACTCCGAGATGGGTCACCTCTGGCAAATGGCCGGTGGGACGGCATACACGAGAAAGGAAGCCCGCCGCAGCGCTGCCGAGGCCTGGCTCGTCGAGTTCGAAGCGGTCTTCCATCCTGGGACAAACCGCACGGAGGTGCACAGCTCCCCGAGGGCAAGCCAGTCTGACGGCCGTCATAGCTTCATGCCTCTGCCTGATATTCACTGAAAATTCGGTGTCCGCGACCCAGTGGAAAGGAGAGTTAATGCAGTAGCCGATATAAGCGGGCCAGCCGCACAGCCACCTGTAAATCATGGGCAATGCAGCAAGATGCTACTGAGAACAATCTCGAACAGTTTATGTGGAAACTAGATATCAGTGGTGCCGGCAAGTCGGGAGGCCAGGTGTTTTAGGTAGTAATCAACTGAAAGTCCCTATCAACCCATCCAGGCAGTTCTTTCTCCGATGTAATAGCTGTGCAATACTTTCAGCAATGCTCAATGCGTCACGTCATCAAGGCTAGCTCAGCCAGTTGTATCGCTCATAGAAGCAAGAAATGGGGTGTTGTAGGAGCTTTTAGGATTTGCAGGGGCAGGCTTGGCATGGTGAGAATACCGCTTTGAAGGAATGGCAAAGATGCTCAGTAGCTGCAAGCAGTCTACGACGTAGGATATGCAGCACATGGCTTTAGTTGACAGTCCCCTTTGGGGTCCCGCGATGCCCTTTAGCTTCCGCCTCTGGGCCAGCGAGCCACGCGGTTAAACCAAACATATCGTGAGATATGCAGGCATTTGCATAAATCAATAAGGATTGTATCTACAACGCATGTGTAAGCCAAGCACGGGAGTGAGACATGGCCAAGAGATTGACACGCTTACTCCTTTCCTGAAGAAGATATGCATTGCTTTAGAGCTCTGCTCCAATAGCTGCATGTCCCGTTACATTGGCGACTTTTTGGATGTCTGACGGCGTGAAGACGGATGGGCCAAATAGTTTGTGCTAGCAGCGCTGTGTGGTTTGTGGACTGGTATGCCAAGGCTCGAAAATAAGCAATCAGCATCATCATGATAGCAAGACATTCTAATTTGTCTAGTTTTTGGGGAAAGAGTGTCACCGAAGTTGACATACACACATTGGAGTAGATGTCAGTCGTCCACATCTGCGAAATATGCGTGCGCACAGTAGGCAGAGGAGCTCCAAATTCAATGCATGCTGACGACAATATATCCGCTAGCAGTATCAGCTGTCACCTTCCATTAATATGCCTTTCCACACAAGTCGTTGGCTTCCTTTTCGATGAATGTGAGTGTACGACAAATACCAGGGCAGCTGAATATAGTGTTTATGACATGATTCCCTGGAACGATGCACATTTATATTCAGCCTGTACCATCATGGGGTTAAATCAAGCCCTATTATTCTAACAACTGTCCTTACCAACACGAGTGATCCTGGCGACATGTTGGGTGTTTCAAGTAGAACACATGGGTCCGAGCTCCAGCACACGTGCCGACGCGCATGAATGCAACATTGCTGCTTGGCATGTTTGGTGGTGGCCTGTCGGCCAGGGCCACACTGGTTTTCTGTAGATGGAGAATGAGGCAAGAGAAGATCAAGATCAAGAATTATTAAAATATACAATTACAGTGATTACTTCCATGGATTCGTAAGTGGCAGCCGGGTCCGTGAAGGAACCTACCTGCCAGCAAATCTGGGACGGTGCCCGGGGCTGTCTAGAAATGAATTGCGTATGTCAGAAACTAGGGGGGCAGCCTGGGGTGTTCCTCACAACCGCCAGCATTTTCAGCCATGGATAGGTGAGGAAATGCCATGTCAGCAAAGGGTTTCCGACGCTGTTGGCCGCGGTGGGGCCATATAAGCGCGAGCCCCTGCACGGTGTGTGCTGATACCATCGCAAGTGTATTATTTCCCTCGTCGAGCAAAGAGGCTACGGCGTTGTCGGATGGGGTGGGGCCATAACAGTGGCGTGCGTCCGTGCACGATGTAGAGAAATGGCATGCCTCTACAGTGCTGCCACATGGATAGTGCTGCCTTGCTGAGCAGCTCTCAAATATACGGGTTTACTCACAGCGGTAGTGTGAGGAAACAAATTGAAAGTATTTCCCACAATAGAGTTTACTCCATTATTGTAGCCCATACAGCATGTTTCCATGGGGTATCGTTTTCGAGGCGTGCAAGTCTGTCTTGCTACCGTTCCCGTCCGCATGTCAAACTCATACAATGTGATAATATGACCAAGGTCAGGGTTCCAAACTCGTATACACCGAAATCACACTCGCGTAGGGCACCCAATCTGTACGGCGCATGTGCTGGCGGCAAGGATGGGTGGCGGAGCAGCCACTATCGAATCATCTGGCCTGGCTGGGGAGACAGTCGGGAAGCACAGTCGGGAAGTCTGCCCATATATCATTTTTTCACAACATACTTTTCGAAGAGTCTCTGATTACCCTCAAATCAAACGTCTCTGGCAACTGTTTGCAAGGCAATGATCCCGTGCAAACTGCATGTATTTGTGATTGGTGATCGCGTAGCCCGCGACAGGCCAGCACAGCGTAAGTTCGCCCCCCGCATATCATGCCAACACCGCCACGTGGCCCTTCAGAATTCTGGCTACATTGATGGTGAAAGTGAGGATAAATCTCAAAACATGTAAGTTGAGCGCCTGCCCTATTTGTTGTGATGTTCTCATCTCCGTCAACGTGCATGTAGGGACATGCAGCGTGTTCACTGGCGCGTAAGCCAGTGGGAGGCATGATGTGGTCCCTGTATCTAGTTGCATGTGACTGCAGTAGCAAGGCACAGCCACCGTACCACCCTGAACTTCGGAGAGTAGCTGGTTGGGAATTTCTTCAATAAGCTATTGGCTGCGACGCAACACCTTGGACCACCACCACGTTGGTATTGTTCTTGCAGCAGCAGCACCAGATGGACAGGCCGATGATGAGGGCAAGAAGAAGAATGGGGACCACAATAATGGCAATAAGCACGCCCACTGCCATACCCGCCGCCGCTGTAACAGCGATTCCAAAGTCCTCGCTCCACTGGTTGAATTCCGCCAGCTCTGTCTCCCAATCATCGCAAGTGGTGGCGGAAGAAGAGGCAAAGCACAGGTAGTCGGTCTTGTAAGCTGCAAGGCAGGAGAGAGAAGGTCAGACATACACACCTACGGCTAACATCACTGCGCAGTGCATGGTGTAGATAGCCGCCGATGCTTCAGATGCAGGGGGCAGGCAGGGTGTTTGTAAGGTTTGGCCATGCAACCTGGGCAGAGGATAGCTCACCGTTGTCGCTGAGCAAGACTGCGAAGGCCCTCTCCACTTCTAACTGGGAAGTGGTGCTCCCATCATATGAAAAGGATAAGCACGCAGACTGATTCTCGTCGTTTTTGATGGCATCACACTCCTCGGCGCATGCCACGCTCGCGAGGTTGCTGTAGGCGTTCCATGTGGTCTGAGGACATAGGCCCATGTGTCTGTTGTCAGCACGAGCAAAGGCAATCACAATCAAAGTCGCTGCATCGCTCCAATTGGCTTTGATCCAAGAGCATGGTAAGCAAAGCGATATGCAGATATGCGATATGCACTGTGGTATCCTGCAAGTTATTGTAGGTCCGAAAAGTATGTGTGCAAGACTGCAAGTCTCAGAGCCTTTAGCAATGGCTCTCCTCCTGGGCGTATTGTTGTTTTAGCAAGCCTGTCGATGCAGCTCACAAATATGCAGCACAAACATCTGCCAGAAACACTGGTCATGTTGCCAGAATAAGCGACCCGTGTATGTGATTTGGCTTTGCTTTCTACCCGTCAGTAATGAGGAATACATGCATGGTATTGTTGTGACTGATGTGATTGTGCCCACAAGCGCGCCGAGGGGGGTTAGGACACAACCTTAAGAATTAGCTACTCCTACTGCATTTACCCAGCGCACAGTCGGTCTTTTAAGGTAGGCGGAGTCCACCAGTCCATACCGTTATGTACGACGAATATAAATTGCTGGTACGCGTACAGGCGAGGATAGAGCGTAACATCCCTGGAGCACCGCGCCCGCCCGCGTTTGATCTCAGGAGGTCGGCACTGCGCGCTAGCCGCGACGCTGTACAAATGTGACTGCCAGGACCGAGGTCGCGAGTTGCGACCCTCGTGGCTCTGCCCATCGGCCGGGGTCCAGAAACTCGGCGGGGTGGGAGGAAGGAGCGGTGGGCGGGAGGGGGGGGGTGGGGGGGGCAATCATATTGTGCCGTATTGAAGCACTCCCACGAAGATATCATGACGACATTTGTTGAATATTGTGCAACGCAACCATTTAGTCGCTACTACTCGTGTGAATTACAAAAAGGGCAGTTCCCCAGAATTAGAAAACCAGCACAGCAAGCCGCCTAAAAGCGGCCCGCATCCCGCATAAGGCGGGATGGATGAGTGATGCGCACACGGTTTAGAGTCCGGGCCATGCGAGCACGTGTGTGTGTGGGTGATCCTCGGACGTGCTGTGCAGCTTCAGCAACGGGATGGCAGACGAATCTGCGCCGTCTGATGAGGCAGCGAGCGCGCTCTCAAGCGGCCACCAAGCTCAGGACCCCGAGGAAATCTCTTGCGAGCAAGGCCTCATGGTGAGCCCGGGTGATGCACCGAGTGCCCCGCGATGAGAGGGCATCCCGATCCGCAGCCAAGCATGCGATACCACGCACTGTGCGGTGCACCCCCTTGCTCACCTCACCCACTGTGCCGAAGACCATGCCCGTGTACTCCGACATATCCAGGATGTCTCGAAGAGGACCCTTCTGTCCGGGCTCTGTGTTGTGCCCGTCGCTACTACTCGTACAAGCAGGACGTGGGATTTTTAATAGTTCAGACTAGGTTCTGAAAAGGACATGATATTCTGACCAGGGCCTAAAGCGGAGCCAAGGCGCGAGACTGAGCCGCGGCATCCGCAGTGGGCCGTGGGGCGGGCGGGGGGGGGGGGGGGGGGGGGGGGGTGAGAGCTGTGGGGGCCGGCACGACAGTGTCACGACTTTTCGGGCTCGCAGTCGCGCTGTCACGGACTGCAACACCAGGACAACCGACAGCAGATGGACGACAGCTGCCGTAGTAAACAGGGACCCGGCGCGAAATCCTTAGCGAGATGCGATGGAAACACAGATAAGTTGGGAGGTCGCGGGGAGGCGGGGCGAAGCGCGTACCAGGCTACCAGCACTGCAGTCGAAGTTGGTGCCACAGCCGCACTGCGTGAAGGTGTTGGCACGCGCGGTAGTGGCGACGAGGAACGCCGCTGAAAGCGCGAAGAACACCGTTATGCGAGACATAGGTTGGTACTCGGTGGTAAGAGGGCGCTGCCCAGCGCGACGATCCGACGACGGGCAGTGCGGCAGAATCTGCAGCGAGTCTGTGTTGCGACGTGCTACTTGTTTCTGGTCGTCGCTGTCCGCAGTGCCCCTTTCGGCATGCGGAAAAGCGAGGCGGCGCGGCGCATCAGCGTCACCCTAAAGCGACTATATCGGGAGCGGCCAGCGCAGAAGCTCAAGCAGTGGCGGCGCGCGCGGCGCCTTAATCTGACGAATCTGTATTATTCCTTTTTGTGTTTTTTTTTTAATGTTTATTACCGCCGCACGGTACAGGTACCAGTACCAAGCAACACAAGGCGGGGTATTGGCTCCGCAATTGTCTTCCGTCCGAGGTGGAGGCCTTTGCGGAGGCGGTGGATGCCTCCGTCCTCGCGGCGGTCGAACGGGTGCTAGGGGTCTCTTTTGATCCCTCCACGTATGGCACCGACACCAATCCGGTGGTCACCGATTTCCTGGCGGAGCTTTTGCACGACCCCGACCCCATGCATGGCAGCGGAGGTGGCTACCTTGAGCGAGGATGCAGTGGCTAGGGCGCGCAGCATGCTTCACCTCCCCACTCGGTTGAAGGGAGCTGGCATCCGCCGCATGGCTACCGTTCGTGATGCCGCCTTCATCGGCTGCATGAATGCCATCCTCCCAAGGTTCATGACTAGGAACTCCATCCCGCACCAACACCCCCACCCCTGGTTTCTTTGACCCACAGCTCGGGTCCGTACCTGGCCGAGGCAGCTTCAACGCAACTTCTTCCGCCCGCCAGTATGGCCACTTCCTCAACGATGCTCATGGGTCGGACAGCTACGCCGCGGAGATGCGCGAGGCGTGGGGCCGCCTCCAAGCGGCTACTGCGGGCCATCTCGGCGACGCAGATGCGCGCGTGATGGAGCTGGAAGTGGAGGCTGCGTCGGGCTCGCAAAAGGAGCTGACGGCATTTCTAGACCATGCCAACAACTCTCGGCTTCGAAATGAGGTGTGCGCTCTCCCTGCCACATGTAGGGAACGGATCTTGTTCAACCAACTCGACGCGGCGTCAGGCATGTGGACAGTGGCCATCCCCACCGCGCGGACAGTCATGACTCCGCATTAGCTGCGGGAGATCTCTGCCGGGTACTTCTTTCTGCCTAGCCCGTGCTTGGCCCCGGTGGTTGGGTGCCAGATCATTCTGTCCTCGACGGAGCACAACCCCGTCACTGTTGACCTATACGGCGACGCGCTCATGAACCTCCCGGCGCCTAGAGACGCTCACTGGCGTGTACAACACGACGGTATCGCAGATGCCTTCCGCGATCACTGTGTTTACAACCTAGGTATCGCCGTACGGCGGGCGGAGGTGGATGAATTGTTCCAGCAGGCAGTGCCTCTCGGCAACACCGTACCCAGGGATGAACTCAAGGACCTAGTGCCGGACGCAGAGCTCTCCCTTCCGGCGTTCGTCGTGACCGGGAGCTATGATCCCCGGAGCTTGAAGTCCACGCTGCTGGAGTTCAAGACTATGCGGTACGGGGTCAAGTACACTACAGTGCCCTGGGCCACGGCTGTGGATCGGTTTGAGCGCTCCATGTTGGGCGACATACAACGGGGGTTGGTTGTGCGAGATGCGGCGTGGCACAACACAGAGCCCGGACAGAAGGGTCATCTTCGAGACATCCTGGATATGTCGGAGTACACGGGCATGGTCTTCGGCACAGTGGGTGAGGTGAGCAAGGGGGTGCACCGCACAGTGCGTGGTATCGCATGCTTGGCTGCGGATCGGGGTGCCCTCTCATCGCGGGGCACTCGGTGCATCACCCGGGCTCACCAGGAGGCCTTGCTCGCAAGAGATTTCCACGATGGTGGCCGCTCGAGAGCGCGCTCGCTGCCTCATCAGACGGCGCAGATTCGTTTGCCATCCCGTTGCTGAAGCTGCACAGCACGTCCGAGGATCGCCCACACACACACGTGCACGCGTAGCCCGGACTCTGAACCGTGTGCGCATCACTCATCCATCCCGCTTCATGCGGGATGCGGGCCGCTTTTAGGCGGCTTGTTGTGTTGATTTTCTAATTCTGGGGAACTGCCCTTTTTGTAATTCACACCAGTACCAAGGACTAGTGTTGAGGGTTTTTTTTCCGCCTGGCGCGCTCTGCGCGCGTTCTCATGCGATGACATGCGAACGCGAATCCACGTCCGTGGCGTGCATGCGGCGCTCGCAGCTACGCTATACACATCTTAAAACAAGTAAGGATTACATGCGGGGATGGCCCCTGCCCTGATATAGTTACATGAGCTAGCTGCAAAAGGCAATCAGGAAAATTCATCACCCGAAAAGGCAGTAGGAAACGTCCACTACATCAATGGCGAGGTGGAAGAGGGTGCGGTATGAGCACGGGCAGACGCATCAAACGTGGCCGTATGCACTCCGGCAAAGAGAATGCCGCCCAATACCATGCACGCAAGCATAATAGACTCGCCGCAACAACCCCCGCCGCGGGCGCGACTGGTGATGGCGGAACTAAGCGCCGGGCTGGCTGGCGGCACAGTTCAGTGGAGCATGGACGGACTGACCACGAAGAAAGCATGAAGAAAACCCATGCACTGGTGTGCCTAGTTAGGATCATTATTGGTACGAGGATTCGCGAGTAGAGGAAGAAGGGAGGTTAACGACGCTGCGGCCGCAGTGCAACAACCACGGGTTGCAAGGGCGATGCTCCTCCCGCTGCGATGCGAAGACGAGATCACGAGAAGAGAGGCATACTGCCGAACCCAACACCATTGGCCTTGTGCTAGGATATATTTGGCTCCCCGCTGCTACTACACGCGCGGGCAAGGTGCTTGGGAGGAGGAGTGGAAGAGTGGTAGAGCTGGGGGCCGGGGCTCGGCCGGCGGCCGAGGCAGAGGCTCCAAGCAAGAACAACCCAACGCTCTCAACCAGGCCGAACTTCAGCGAGACTCACAGCCAAGCCAGCACGAGGCCTCCCAGCAAGGCATACACTAACCCCCCTCGCACAGCAGCTCGGGGAGGCACACCTCAGAGCTGCGCTGGCTGGACTACTGTCGCCGGGTGGCGGCGGGACCAGCCCGCGCATGAGTGAAAGCGGCGTGCCCCGGCCGGGGATGTCCGGCCGTGGCGGCGCCGGGACAGTGCTCAGCCACATCTTGGGTGGGCAAGGCGGCACCATCATCAAGCGTGGCAGTGATCCGGTGATCCAACAGTGTTGGAAATTCCGTCACTGGACTCCAATTAGTCTTGAAGAATGCTTCGGCAATTTGCTTGATGACTATAACGGAGCATCGCCTACCCAGGGCTTT
Organism: Tetraselmis striata; assembly: GCA_006384855.1. Lineage (NCBI taxonomy): Eukaryota > Viridiplantae > Chlorophyta > Chlorodendrophyceae > Chlorodendrales > Chlorodendraceae > Tetraselmis > Tetraselmis striata. Next base: position 186,711 of record VCJN01003259.1, on the reverse strand, counting down.
CCGTAACTGGATTGCTGCCTAAACGGCCGTCGTAGAGACGCTGCAAGGGTTTCACTGGTGTCAGTCCTGTCCCGGGGGCGAAAAAAAAAAAGTACTGTACCAGCAGTTCTGGGGAACTGCCTTTTTGTAATTCACACCAGTACCAGCAGTACCAGCAGTACCAGCAGCGAGTAGCGAGTACCAGTACCAGCAGCGAGCGTTCGCATTGCCAGCGCTTGGAAGTAGTCGCTACCAGAGTTTTTTTTAATTCCCATTATTATCAGCAGCGAGTCTCGCTACCAGTACCAGTACCTCCCTAGCCCGTGCTTGGCCCCGGTGGTTGGGTGCCAGATCATTCTGCCCTCGACGGAGCACAACCCCGTCACTGTTGATCTATACGGCGACGCGCTCATGAACCTCCCGGCGCCTAGAGACGCTCACTGGCGTGTACAACACGACGCTATCGCAGATGCCTTCCGCGATCATTGTGTTCACGACCTAGGTATCGCGGTACGGCGGGAGGTGGATGACTTGTTCCAGCAGGCAGTGCCTCTCGGCAACACCGTACCCAGGGATGAACTCAAGGACCTAGTACCGGACGCAGAGCTCTCCCTTCCGGCGTTCAACGTCGTGACCGGGAGCTATGATCCCCGGAGCTTGAAGTCCACGCTGCTGGAGTTCAAGACTATGCGGTACGGGGTCAAGTACACTTCAGTGCCCCGGGCAACAGCTGTGGATCGGTTTGAGCGCTCCATGTTGGGCGACATACAACGGGGGTTGGCTGCGCGGGACGCGGCGTGGTACAACACAGAACCCGGACAGAAGGGTCCTCTTCGAGACATCCTGGATATGTCGGAGTACACGGGCATGGTCTTCGGCACAGTGGGTGAGGTGAGCAAGGGGGTGCACCGCACAGTGCGGAGTATCGCATGCTTGGCTGCGGATCGGGGTGCCCTCTCATCGCGGGGCACTCGGTGCATCACCCGGGCTCACCAGGAGGCCTTGCTCGCAAGAGATTTCCTCGGGGTCCTGAGCTTGGTGGCCGCTCGAGAGCGCGCTCGCTGCCTCATCAGACGGCGCAGATTCGTTTGCCATCCCGTTGCTGAAGCTGCACAGCACGTCCGAGGATCACCCACACACACACGTGCTCGCGTGGCCCGGACTCTGAACCGTGTGCGCATCACTCATCCATCCCGCTTCATGCGGGATGCGGGCCGCTTTTAGGCGGCTTGCTGTGTTGATTTTCTAATTCTGGGGAACTGCCCTTTTTGTAATTCACACCAGTACCTCCGAACCGTGAGATCGTAATCGGACGGCTGTGTAATTAAGGACCGTGGGTGATGGGCGGGTGGGCGGGCGGGTGAGTGGATTATAGTACTTAGTAGTACATGTCAGTAGATAAGCGCTTTAGTCATGCACCTATAGGCCCGATCCGCTGCACTACACGGGTACCCGTACCGTACCGCAATAAAGCTCGCCGCCGAAAAATCGACGCTTCGCTGGATTATTATCGTCTATCGATCTTACGGGCCACCAAACGCAAAGCATGTACGTGAAGTATTCTATAATCAATGGAAAAATACAAACTCACACAATGTATTTATTATTGCTTTCCGGAATCGATTCGCAATATGACCAAGATGAACTGTATGTCAGTTAAAATAATCCAAACTATCAAAACATTTTAATCTATAATTTCCGAGCTCCCGTCATGATAGACAATTCAGTTAATAGGGTCAGCAATAATATATAATTCAAAAATTCTGTTTATTACATTTTATTTATAGACTATTGCTCATAAACTGTATTCCATCCACGGTGTTAAAAATAGTATTCTCGATGATTATCGATCGCAGCATCTCTACCTTGCATGATGATCGCACCCATACTCGTAAAATCCAGGATTGCCACAGGTAGATAATCCTCACCCGCCCCAAGCAGCACTGCCTTTCATGTTACCCACCGTATTCTTTTGTTGTGGACATATAAAGTATCCCAGGGTGTCAGGGTCCTTTTCTGATCCGTCTTCAGCCTCTCATCTGGCACTGCCAGCTGACCTCCACCAGTGCTGTTACTGGCACTGGTGCTTGCTGAGTTGGCGACCTGGTGGCTGACTGGGACCTTCTGTTAATGCGCTAGCGTTGTACTATGGCCGTTGATGAAACATACCACTCATAGTAGTCAGTGATGCCATTGCCAACTTGCCAGGGGGAAGCGCGGCGCTGCCGCAAGCACAGCCCTCTCGGGCGGCCGCCACCGGGGGGTACACCTGCCGGTGCATGATGGCCAACGCGCATGGCTTGAACTATTGGCTGCGTTTCAAAATGGATGGCAGTACAGCTGCGCCATCCGGGGGTGCATGCTAGAAGAGCGCTGCCACTTCATGAAACAGAAGGCCGCTGCCGGGAGTGCGGCGCCCGCTGTCCGGGCTCCTGCCTCAAGGCAGCCACGAAGGCTGCCCTGCCATGCGTGCCTCTCCTCGGCTAGGAGACGTCATGCCCCTTTGCTTGGCGCTCCAGGTCGAAGCCAATGGAGCGCAGTTTCTGCTCGCGATGCGGCAGGAGCCGGCCGCCGCGCCACAGGCGGCGCTGGTAGGAGCCCCACAGCTTGAGGGAATGCGGCCGCGCGCCCTCCGCCACAGGTATCTGGCAGTGCCCCCGGCGCTCGCGCAGTGCGCGCAGCTCCGCAAAATGCCGCTCCCAGGCCGCGTCGCTCGGCCTCCACACAAAGCCCACCTCCGCCAGCCGTGCCTGCCGCTTCGCGTTCAGCTTGCCCTCCCGCCAGAGCCGCCGCTGCCACTCACACCTGCCAGCAGGCAGCATGCCATGAATTACCTGCCACTCAATCCTCGCACAATTCTGGACCGACCCTTCCTTCCCTGCATGGGACACCAGCGGGACATCATGTGCCCCTCAAGAGGTGACAGCCAAGGGGGGGGGGGGGGGGGGGGCACCAAACGACAAGTTTGTGCGACGCCCCGGAGTCGTGTGTCGCCATGCAGTGCCCCTTGCGCTCCCGGAACGCCCGCAGCTCTGACATCCTCGCCTCCCACCTTGCCCCAAGCCCCGCCGGATCCCAGTCAATGCCGAGGGAGTCCAGCGCCGCAATGCGCTCCGCCGTTAACCGCCCCTCGCGGCGCGCCAATCGCTGCGCCGACACCCAGCGCTGCAGGCGCCTGTCCCCCAGCGGACGGCAGTGGCCCGCCGCGTCCTTGCTCCTCGCCAGCCGCTCATACATTGCGGCCCACTCCGTGTCCGCGATTCTCCACACAAAGCCGACGGCCTCCAGCGACCGCTTTCGCTCCTCTGGCAGGCGCCCCTCTGCGTACACCCGCCGCTGCTCGTTCACCCAGCGCGCCACCCTGCGCCCAAACGACGACAGGGACAGAGTGGTTTGCGGGTGCGCCAGACAACTTCCAGCCCGCCAAATACATCAGCCAAGCGCCCATCACCGCCTCCGCCCCCATCCTCCGCCTCCCCCTTTCCCTCTCTCCCGCACCTGCCGTCCTCCCCGGTGGACGCCCTGCGGCGCATTTCTGGCGACGCAGCCTTGTACTCCTCAAACGCGGCGACCCACATGGCATCCTGCGGGCTCCACTGGAACTGGATGCCCTCCAGCAGGGCCACAAACTCCGGCCGCTGCTTGCCCTTTCGCTGCCGCACGCGCTGGTAAACCACCCAGTTGTACAGGTCCGGCATGCTGGCGCGCAGAGCCGCCAGGCTGAGGCCGCCGGGCCCTGCGGCGTCGCGCACCGCCACGAGTCGCGCGTACTGCCGCCGCCACTCAGCCTCGAACACGTCCCACTCCAGGCCCAGGCCCTCTAGCGCCGCCTCCTGCGCCGCCGACAGCTGCCCGCGCTTGCGATTGACGCGCTGCGTGTTGACCCAGCGCGCCAGGCGGTAGTTCTCCCTGCTCCCCTCCCCCTGCGGCAGCGGCACGCGCGCGTGGCCGTGCTCCGCCACGTAGCGCTCCAGCTGGCGGAGCATCTGCACCCAGTCCGCCGGCACGCCACTCGCCAGCTGCGCGAGAGCGCTGCCTGGCTCCGCCTCAACCTTCCGCGCGGCGCTGCTGTGGGAAGCTAGCGGATGCCGCTGAGGGAGGGGCGCCGAGGGGAGTCGGAAGTTCGGCCACCGCCGTCCAGGGGCGCTCCAGGCCGCCACAGCTACCAGCGGGCTGCCAGAGGGCAGTGGCCACGCACCGAAGCAGCCATCGCTACCACTGCCACAGCCGGCGGCTGGCGGTCCAACGGGGCGGTTCGCACAGGCACTCAGCGCGCGCGCCGTTGCGCGCGGCGCCTCGCCGGCAAAAAAGGCCAGGCGCCACATCGCACGCACTCGCTGGGTCGGGGCAGGCTAAATGGCGCGAGCTCCTCGTGGTGCGAGCCGTCGGTCCGGCGGCGGGGGTTGGCGCTCACTGTCGCCGATGGCTAAGCACCTCTAGCAGCCGGCGAACGGGCGGCGTACAGTAGTAGCGGCAGGCAGCCGGCCTGACTACAGCCGGCCTGCTGCAACGCATGCGCGCGAAACGATGATATTGGGATCTTTGCAACAGGCAAGTCTCGCTGGCGGCAAGCGTGCCGTCTCGCAGCTGGAGCTGCCAGCACGCTGGCGATTTTGGCCGAGTGGACGAGATGTGGCTATTTGGCCTGGGGTCAGCACGCGAGAGAACAGCAGGGATTCGTAGTCTGAAGACGATGCATATCGATGTATACAGGTATAGTCGATATAGTCGATATAATAACGTCATATACCTTTCCACATAAGTCCAAGACCCCTTTCTCGCCGAATCCAAGCTTACGAATAGTAGGGCAGCTAAATCTAGGGTTTATGACCTAAAATCCTGGAATGTTGCGCATAAATGCTCAGCCTTTATCAGCACCATAGGGTGCAAGCAACCCCTTTGGCACTAACAAGTGTCCTAAACGAGTAGCTCTTGCGCCACACTGAGCGTTTCCAGTACCCCCACAACAACGGGGGTTGGTGCCCCGCAGGTCCCGCCGCCATGCGTAAACTATCGCATGGTGGTACGGCCATGGGTGGGCGAGAAAACATGTCAACAAAGAGGCTAGGGTATTTCTGGTTGGGTTGGGGCCATAGTGGCATGCGCCCATGCACGATGTGGAGTGATACCATCGACACTGCAGTGCGATGGTGCAGTTCTCAAAATCGCGGTATCGCTCAGTGCGTTGCGAGGAAACGTCGGAACATTTTCATATAAATACCACTCAGAACTACGCAAGCAGGGCTACAAATTCCACAGTAGCAGCACGGTCGTCCGACGCCAGTTACGCACTTTTGTTTTTTTAAATAAACAAAGCAATATGCCGGCCCGCGCAATAATAATTAAATGATGTGTATGATACATCAGCGCATACACAATCCTACACATATACTCAATTCCCTACTATTCCCGCCTAACACTCTTCAGTTTTTGTCACTTCATAGAAATCCGCCTTGCCTATCCACACCATGTCGTTTAGTGGCCAGCACGAAGCATTGGAGCCGCCGTCCCGCGAAACATATGTATGCATCATCGCAATAGCTGCTATGCATGTCTGCCAGCCTCCCATGTAAATGCATGCCTCCCAGCATTCCAAGGAGATGGCAGTTTTACTATTCCATTATATCACCGCCGCAGTTGTGGAAGTAACGATGATCCCCATCGTCAGCAGCAACAATGTCATTTTGCAGCGCACGGCAGTCACGCCGAAATTCGTGTATGCAGACACCGGCCGGCGTCGCGCAACGAGCCACACGTCGACGAATCAAGCAGCTGTTGTCTGTCACATGTGTAGTTGTGCACGCGTGCGCCCGTCAGCACAAAATAGGCCGCTGCATGGATTATACAACGAGATGCGATGAGCTTGACCGCTTGAGCAGCCCGAAACAAATGATCCAGTCTAGCGTTGCAACGAAGTAAGCACAAGAATGTATCTATGATATTGTATACATGTGAATACGAATGAGGACGCTGATGGGCTGTTTGGCCCATTCGTCATAAGAACTTTTCCCAAGTGCCATAAGATGATAGGCCTGGGCCATAGCATCCCACAAAGTGAAGCTATAACACACTCTAGCTGACCACGGTAGACCCCCACACCGCCCTGGGCAGAGCAGCCTGGAGGTGCTCCCTAATCCATATGTCTCGACAGTCTACACCTATGGGAGAAACGAAGCCTTAATAATCCTCTCTGTTTAAGCATCTGCGTGCCGCGACCCGACAACACATACGCTGAACCCGACAACACAAACGGTTTTTGAGCCCATGTTGATGTGTTTTGATGTGGATACACCGCGCAGGTGCCATGCCTCGGCCACAGACAGGGCGTGTCGCTCTTAACCACAAGTTTCCTCGCCGTGTCTGCACCGGCATGATGCATGTGCGGATTTCTAAATTAGCAGAAGCGACACAACCGATATCTGTGAAATGACTCGTCCATAAACGCAGCACGCACGTAATTTTGTCGGACGCCGTATGGAGCAGGATGTCGGCATGCCCAGCAGGACCAAAAAACCGCATATATCACCAGTCCTACGATTATGAATAATAGTTCCATTCTCACATGTACAACGTTTTATGGACGGATAGCGGGATAGGGCGTGGTACGCTGGGCAAGGATGCGGTGCCGTAGCTTTCTACATGTCGCGGGGTTAGCTTTGCGTACCTGATCATCTGGTGTAATGGGCATCACGGTTCGAGTATAGATCGGTCGAGACTCTGCTGCACTAATTTGCGTGCGGCCCGTCATCCAGAATAGTGTGGCATAAGTATCCCTGATAAATGAATGCTATGCCAACTGACCGACCGGCACCATATCAGTCAGGCGCTGTTCCACAACGTTGATATTCATGCATATGCACCTGCAGGTAGAGATGTAGATGTATCCAGATAGTATGACTGGCATTGTGCAGATGCGCATGTCACACACACACACACACACACACACACACACACACACACACACACACACACACACACACACACACACCTATCATATTATATCTATAATCGGTTAGAAAATATATATGATTATACAAGTAATAATTATATGTAATATCATTACCGGTATAATACGATTAAATTTATAGTCTCGTGGCTGTCATAGTCAGTCACGATATTTGGTTACAACTGGTTCGCCCTACCGATCACGCAAACTGGGAGCCAGCAGTCTCTGGGGCAGCAGCCACGACCTTCGCCGCGCCCGGCTCAACCGTCACGCAGTCCACCTCGTGGTCATGCAGCAGGAAGCGGGCGAGCACGTGACCGGTGAGCTGCTCCAGGTGGCACATCTCCCCGGGCGCCAGCCCCGGCCACCTGACCTCTTCGTTGTTGTAGATGGCCCGCACGTAGAATTCCGCCCTGCACGTCACCAGGCCAGGCAACCCCTCCCATCAGCCAATGCCCCCCCTCCCTCCCTTTTCTCGGGGCTGTGCAGGCATGCAGGCAGGCAGCGCGTCGCAGGCACACCTCTGCTTGGCGCCCGGCAGCTCCCAGAGCTCCAGGACCACGTGGGACGCGTAGGGCGGCCAGTGATCGAGCTCCATGCCAAATGCTGCAAAGGACACGGCAGTACGTCTCAGTTGGACCGCCGTCCAGCCCCCCCCCCCCCCCTTCCCCCCTCCACACACACACACACACAGTGAGACAGTGCCCCCTCCCTCCCCTCAGGGAGGAGGGACAATACTGGGAAGGAGGGGGAAGGGGATGCTAACCGGCGAGGAGCGGCACCACCGTGGTGTCGTGCCCGCTGTACAGGTGCAGCCTCTCGGCAGAGTGGCCAGCCACGCAGTCCTCCATGTTCTGCACCAGCTCTAACGGGGCAGCCGGGGCGCATAGACCAGGTCAGACCAGGCTCGGCGGCGGTGTCAGGGGCAGCGCGGGAGGGGAACACGCGCCCACCTTGGAGCAGGCGGCCCATGCCAAGGTGGAGTACGTCGGCGAGGTGCGCAGCGTTGGGGTTGAAGAGCAGATTGATGCGACGCACCGCTAGCGCGGCGACCTTGGCGTACAGGGCGTGGTCCATCCAGGCAGGCCACTGCTTGCCGTGCGACAGGATGGCGGTGGCTGGCCCAAGCGCAGAGCAGCGCGATCAGCCTGGAGGCAATGAGGCGGCGGGGGCGGGAGGGGACGAGGCTCGGAGGAGGGAGGGGCGCTCACATGCGTCGTAGAGGTCAATGACGTTGAAGGGCGGCTGCATCTCGCCCCCCGACCTTTCCACAATCTCCTTACTCACCTGCTTGAACTCCTGCGACGCCATGGGATGCACCCACGGCTTGCATCAGGAGTGGGCAGGCGCCTGGAGGCATGTGCGGATATGCATGTGTTTGATCGGGGTGGTGATGCCAGAGGAGGCGCGGGGGGGGGGGGGGGGGGGGGACTGGTTGGTGGCCGTCCCTCCATGCCACTGCATGGGCATGCGCCGCACCTCTGACTCAACCATCGACTCCTGCACATCCTTGCGATTGGTCTTCATCAGCACCTTCAGCTGCGGGCAGCCCGCGGGGTTTGCGTACATGAACTCCTCGTGGTCGCGCACCGTCGACACCTGCAGGGGGCTGCGACGCAGTGTGTCAGCCCCCTCTCCCCCCCCCCCCCCCCCCCCCCCCCCCCCGCGGCCCATCCCTTCCGACCACCTTTTGGTTGCCTGCTCCTTCTGCCCCTCTGCGCCACCCTGCGGGCAGCTGGACGGTGCGGCTCACCTGGACTCCGGCACGTCGGAGTACAAGCCGGATACCACGCCCGTCAGCGTCTGCACCGTTCTCGCCATGTTGGTGGTGTGTGCGCTGATGACCCCCTCGCGGTACTCCGTGGGCAGGAAGCCCAGCTCCTCGCAGTAGTGCTGCCGGAGGTGCCGCCCCAGGTCGTACGCCTGCCCCCGCCCGCCAGCGCACAGCGCACCCAACACCGTAAGCCATAGCCATAGCCATATCGGGTGGCAGGTGGCTACACGGAACAGACATTGGGAACATGGCAGAGGGAAAGGGGGGGGGGGGGGGGGGGGATGCTGAGGCGTTGCGTATGCATCTGCATCTGCACCCTGGGGCCTCTGCCACCACCTGCATCTTGCCGAGTATGGTGAGCTCGCCCTTGTGGCAGCCGCCCGGCAGAACCATGCTCTGCTGCCGCGCGTCCGACGTGCTGTGCGGCCGCTCACTGCCGGAGCGGTGCTTGATCTCAACGGGCGCCGCCTGAGGCGGTAGGATGTAATCGCAGGAGAGAAAGCGCACGCGCGCGGCGGAAGGCGGGCGGGGGGGGGGGGGGGGGGGGGGAGGAAGTGAGACGAAGACTGTTTCCATCGGCGACTCGCTTGTAGGCCGGGCAAGGCCAACACCGCACACCATATATCCTGAAGGATGGGGCGTACCTTGAAGGGCTGCCCGCAGCAGTCCCACTCCACGCCCTGCCAGAAATTGGGGGTAAGCGGCGTGCGCGCGCCGTGCCTGCGGCCCAGGTAAGCCGGCCGGCCGGAGGGGTCAGCCGGGAGCAGCATCGGGGAGTCTCCTCCCCGCCGGGAGCACCGCCGCTGCGCGCAGCTCACCCGGGTGGAAAGCCACCGAGGACGCACCTGAAAACCACCTGCACCTGCTTCAGCTTAGCGCCCGCCGGCATCGTGCCCCGCGTGGGTGGCCCCTCGCAGCGCGCGGCGGCCTCCGCCGGCGGCGGCGTCATGTTGAGCGCCGCCAGTGCCGCGGCGGAGGCGGGCGCCAGCGCCGCGAGGCAGCGCATCATCGCGGTGCCGCGGCAGGATGGGGAAGCGGAGTCCGACCTCGAGACAGGGGGCTGAGAACTGCTGGGTGCTGGAAGCGATCGCTGCCTGGGCGCCGAGCTGGTGGCAACTGAGAAGTGGCGCCAGCTGTCGCTCACCCGGTGGCCAGGAGCAACGCGCGATAGCGATGAGTTGATGGGCGCCGACGGCGCAATTGGCGCGCCTCCCGATCGTAGGTAGTGGACTTCATCGATCTGCGACTTCATCCGCCTGCTGTTGGGAGCGCTTGCGCTGTGGCGCGCGCGGCAGGCGGTGCTGCTGGTGATTTTTTCCTCCCCGGGACACGAATGACACCACTGAAACCCTTGCTGCCCGTACGGCCGTCGTATTTTATCTCTAGAGACGCTGCTGATGATACCTGTACGAGCATTATCGTATATGCACAGATTAATACTGTAGCCGAAATCGTCTGCAAAAAAACCTCAGCCAACAGTAACCAAAAAAGCCGCGCACTGAAAAGCCGAAATCTGCAAAAAAATACCTCAGCCAATACCTCAGCCAACCAAGCTACACCCTCAGTGCGGTGAGCACGCTCAGAATGCCCTAACCCCCACCAGGTTGTGTCCAAAAGGAGCGCTTAGGACTCTAAATAAATGCCAAATTATGGGCGGTGGTGGGCCCGCCTGCGCGTTGTGGCATCCGTGCGAGTGAGTGTTACAATTGCGGGTTCTGTCGGCATGCCAGCCTGCAGAACCGACATCCTAACACCACCCGCCGCGCACTATACAATGGTGTACGGGGAACGGATCGTGGACACGGGCGATGGCCAAGGCCCCCAAACGGTCCGTCACAACCGTCGTGGGGTTGGTGGGCAGTTTGTGAAGCGCGGGAGCCAGCAAACCGGCATCTCCGGCATGCCGGCAGCAGGCTGCGGTGCTGCTCAAGCAAGCGGCAGCTGCTCAAGCCAGCATAGCCATACATGCAAGCTCAACTGGGGAGGTACGGCAGCTGCGGGGAGCGACTGTGGAGGGCACGCTCGAGTCGCTGCGTGCGGAGTTGGACGCGGAGCGTCAGCTCAGCGTCGCGCATCAGCAAAAGCACGAGCGGGAATTGGATGCCGCTACGCAGCGGTACCTGAAATCGTAGGCAGCACCCAGCGCGGTGCGAGAGCAATCCCGCAAGTGCAGCTTGGCAGCCAGCAAGCTCAAGCGCACGTTGGACGGCCTTGTCGGCAGCGACAACGACAGCGATGACGCAAGCGAGCGGCCGGTCCATGCGACGTACGTGGAACCTTGGCGGCCGGCCCCCGGGCGCAGCGGGCAAGAAAGAAATTCATCTCGGCATCTCGCTCAGCATAACGACGATACATGCGCAGGCGACGGCTGGCGGCAGCACGAGGCACGATTGGAAGAGCCGCTCGAGACCAACCCGCAGGATACCACCATTACATATCCACCGACAACGGGCATGCAATGGCTGGCGGGCGGGTATCGCGAGGCCGGAGGTCGTAATTGGCGACCAGGGCCACCGATTTCTTCAAGCGCGAGTTTGTCGGGAGAGCCGCAACTAGCGCCGCTGCTGCTGCCCACGCCCCGGATAGCATTGCGGGCCCCCTAAGGGCTACATTATGAAGCAAAATCTTCGAGTCATACTCTACTCATTTAGGTGGCAGGGGTGAGCAACTACTGTCAAGTAGTTTACCTTCCCCAAATCCACATCCCTGAGTTTGTCGAGATGCTCGGCTGACTCATTCCATACGGCGCTACTGAAGGCATAGAGCACCTGCACTAGTGGGCAAAGAAAGCTCCAACCAACATATAAGGGGCGGGGGGGGGGGGGGGGGGGGGAAGGTTACGCGCTCGGGAAAAAAGGCTAGATCCAGTGCGGTGCAGATATCAACACATGTTGCCATCAAGGGGAGCAACGGTGTGCACCGCAGACCTGTGATAGGCAGCCGCGAGCGCAAAAAGCCTGACCAAAAGCGGCGGCATGACTCAAAGGTCAAGCAAGAGAAGCACCATGCCAAAGTCAGGAGGGTGTTGGCGCAGTAGGAATAGAATGTAATATCATGCAAAGTAATTACATATGCAACTACGGGCGCATGAATCAAAACATTATGCGCCTCGCCAACATATTGGGACTCGCCGGCCAGCGTACCCACTAATAAATCACGCGCCGCAGGTTGGGATGGGCTACATGATAGGTGGTTGTTGTGCGGCTTGGATCGAACTATGTGTTGGAGATGTCTGTATCCCAACCCGATATGTTGTTCACACACCGGTTCCCTTGGTACTCGCTAAATGAAATCATCCCGGGGTTGAAGCTGTGTTTAGCGGGGTCACAATCCTGAGATGCAACTACCGAAACGAGTACGAGTAGTGATTAGTATCCGGTTGATACAGTCAAATATAACGTCATTTCATCAAAACTCAGAGTCCACGTGACCACCCGTCTCGCCAACCCATCCCGCCCCACCGATGCCAATCGGACACACCGACCGGCACCATGACCCGCATACCGCGGTAGCAACGCGCCAACGTAGGCATATGGTGGCGTTCATGTGCCTCGTCTTGTGTGTCGCGGGCAGGGATGGGGCGGGCGGCGGGATGATGAGGGAGGAGCGCGAGCGGTCACGTGGTAATATTACGCACGTAGCGCGTGCGCTGCCACGTAGCCAAAAAGCGTTGCCAGCTACACATATCGGATTTGAGACCCGTTTACGGTCTTCAGAAACGAGTACCTACGCGAACCGGTGTACATGACAGCATCCGACACACCTAGTACATGTGCGCCATCGCCATGCGGCAACGCCTTCAGGCTCGCGAGCACATACCTCTATTTATAGCTACCGGCGGTGAGCTCAGGCAGACGCGGCCATTTGTTGTGGTGAGCAAGCACATCTAAGCAAGGGGGGCAGTTGGCGGGAGTTGAGCCTACTTCTACGTTGGGACCATCAAGTGTAAAAACTCCAGCTCTAGGTCCAGCAACTCACCTTCAGCACCACACGGCTTGACGTTCTGCGTGAGCAAAAGGCGTGGCAACGCCACCAGGAGGTCGCCACCATGAGTCTTCACCACGTTCTTGTAGGCTGCTTGTGGCTGCTTTGGTGGCGGGGACTCCGGGTGGTGGATGAGGGTGAATGGGTGGGTGCCCACACGGCGTTCCAACTGTAAATATCGGCGCGTACCGCCGAGGTTTCCTATGAAGTATATATATAACTAATAAAGTGTTTCAAGTTGAGTATAGCTTTTCAAAAAGGTCGCGCAGGCTGTTTTACACGGACAAGAGCCAAAATTGGCAGGAAGGTTATTAATGAAAGCGTGGAGGGAAAACGGAGTCAGGGGGGCGTTGTGTATAACACAGCGGAAGTGGAAGATGCCAGGCTCATCTATTACGTCTGCTTTTATTAAGTCTACTCGTGCTGCACACGAACGGGCGCAGGTGGTGGCGGCAGCGGGTGTGTTGTGTTGTGGCTGCTCGGGTGGCAAAGACGCCGGGTGATGGATGCGGGTGAATTGGTGGGTGCCCACACGGCGTTCCAACTGTAAATATCGGCGCGTGTCGCCGAGGTTTTTTTGCATTATATAAAGTGTTTCAAGTTAAGTATAGTTTGCCACAATGCTGCGCAGGATGTTTTACACGGACAAGAGCCGAAATTGGCAGGAAGGTTTAATGGAGTCGGGGGGTGCTATGATAACACAGCGAAAGTGGAAGGCTCAGCTGTTACGTCTGCTTTTAGGTCTACTCGTGCTGCAGCACACGAACGGGTGCAGCGACGGGTGAACTAGTAACCCGTACCACTTAGCAACAACGGTAGCCGGAAAAGCGATTAGGAAGGAGGAAACCCCTAATTAGTTTAGATCATTTCAAGTTGAGTATGGTTTTGCCAGTGATCGATGAGCGAACGGAGAGAGCGGTAGATTGACGAACAAGAGATGGCGCCAAGTCACGAAGGGGGCACCGGGGAAGGCCACCGCTGCGGAGACTTGTTAAACTTAGAAGTGGCGAAGGCGCGCGATGTGGACGAAGAAGAACCACGCGCCATGTGAAGGGAGGACGTTGGGGTGTATGTAGTCCATAACGACGTCGGAGTTTGTGGCCCATGCATCCGCCTTGGTGGCGAATGCGGGACATCGCAACTCCGATGGCGATAGCAACAGAGGCTTCACCCTTGCGTAGGCTGTGAGAGCCCCAAGATATGCCGGCGGGAGGGGCAGCACCAACGAGGCGAACGGCCGTAGACAGCTGGTCCGACATTGTAACAGCAATCCAAGATTTGGACTGCTCGCTCGGGGTGACCGCCCAGAAGTTTGTCTCGGCCAAGGCAACATGGACCAGGTGGGCAGACTGAACGTTGTAGATGAAGATGTGCAGAAGACGGGCGACGCGGGGGTGCCCCGACACGGGAAGGAGTAACATACGAAGGTCGTCGGGGCCGCGCCGTCCGGCACGGTACACCTGCCTGGTGATGTTGTAGGAGTCGAAATACACGTCCCGCACTTGGCAGGACACGCCAGTAATAAGTGCCATGGCAAAGAATATGAAGTTGACAACCGAGGCCACGAGGGCCCGGAAGCCGTACTGACACTTGGGGAGGAGAGCAAACACAATCAACTCGGCGCGCTCGACGACAGCGAAAGCTACATTAGCATGCAACGGGACTCGTAAAGTCACAGCTTCCATGCGGCACTGCCTTAGGAACATGCCACGACGCGCGTCGGTGAGATGCAGACTATCGTTAGCGATGGGGTCAACATTTTGTAGTTCGAAGAACGTGGTGCTAGCTGAGGGGTAGGGCTGCAACGACTTAGCCCCAATGTGGCCTCGCTCACCAATCCAAGCGACGTACCGGACGACAGTGGCAGTGGTCGCCTCCACCGGGCTTATGATCTCGGAGTCGTGGCAAAACTCCGCGCTTCTAGACAGCCTGCCGGCGTAGCTCTTGAGCGTCCGGGGAGTCACGGAATTAGAGAGTAGGTCGAGGGCCCGCTATCCCAACTCGTTTGAGCCAAACGTTTCCTGTAAACGGGACCGGAATGAAGCAGCCCATGGGGCGATTGCTTCGGACTCGTCAATCACGTAAATACGACGCATGGCCGACTGGGTGACACGCAGCCGGTATATTTCAGCAAAGTAATCAGCAGCGGTGGTTAAGTTGCCCGCGGTTGACGGTAATTGCTGGACGGGTCAGTGTGGACACCGTTACGGGTTTGCAGGGCAAGGTTATTCAGGTAGACGGGCCGCCTCGTGCGCCCGTCGCACTCGTAGCGCGTGGCTCGCGCGGAACGTACACGCGCGAAAGAGTATTGTTGCGAACTAGGTGCAATACGTAGTGTAGCAACTGACGAACGTTGTGATGAGATGGTACGGGAGGCGGTGTGTTGAACCGTCATGTGTATGTGTGCGGATATGGTTGAGCCGCACTGGGCTGTGGCTGTGAGAAGCGCGCGCTGAGGGAGGTCAAAATGAAGTGTGTAGGGTAGAGGGGTCCGGTCCGGACACGGGGTGCTCATACCGCCGTAGGGCTGCCATCGTTCATTGTGCGGCGGTCACCGAAAGGGGACCTCGCAAAGCGCCAGCGGCTTGGACGAAAGGCGCCCCACGCCATCACTCGTGCTCACCTTTGCGGCCACGCCCGCGCGACCGCCGCCACGTCCACGTCCATGCCCGCGTCATGCGAGCGATGCTGCCGCCGGAGCAGTGGCGGTGGCCTTCGTGCTGCTGGCGACCATCGCGTCAAAGACCCGACGCTCGTAGTCCTTCATCAGGTCCCCGAAAATCACAGAGCCCAAATGCTCGGCTGCATGCTGAGAATGCCGAGCCCGCAGTACGTCCAACACACCTTGCTTGGTCACCGTGCACACGTTTGATCTCGTTAAGAAGCCTCAACAAGAAGGCTAGACGAAAGCGAAACACCTTGTCGATGGCCTCGGCGTGATTCCGGGCGCGCGCGATGTAGGGAGTGAAGTCCTGATTAGCAGCAAGGACGTACAGTAGCAGCTCGTCAAGGGCCATAAAAGAGCAACCATGTGGGCCCCAAGACACATCATCCAAATGTAAAGCCTCCAAGGCCGGCAGACGCCGGTGATCATGCTTTACGTAGTCGTTTGTTAGGTCGGTACACAAAGGGAAAAACCCAAGCACTCGGCTGACCGGTCGAACGTCCTCGTAACCAGACTCTGCTCGTTGCAGCTTCTCTGGCACCGTGAGGAAGTCGTCCTTGTCACTCACGGACTTGCGGCTCCCCCGCTGCCTGTCGGATGCCCCGCGACGCGTTGCCCGGAGTCATGTGCTCCGTTCCCATAAACACCACGCTCACGATCCGTCAATTGGGCCAACTACGACGTGAGCTCGAGCAACAATGTAGACAAGACATGCATGTCTGCTTGCAACGATTCGAGCGTCGGCTCGGCGACGGAGTCTTCTCCATATGGCATGGTGACGCACGGACATACGGATGAGAGTTACACACACGGATGGCGTGCCCGGTGTGGTCTTGAAACAATATGTGACCTTGCTCGCAACATGGATGTTTCGAGAAATTAATCGTTGTGTAGTGTAATACATCGAAACTATAAGATGGCATGCTCAACTGTTGCGGCTGCTTTTATGTCTACTCGGGCTGCACACGAACGGGCGCATCGATGGGTGAACTAGTAATCCGTACCACTAAGTAGCAACGCTAGCCGGAGAAGCGGTTATTAGGAAAGGAGGAAACCCTATAATAAACTAGCTATGATCATTTGGTTACAAGGAAAAGCGTGCTGCTGTCGATGTTGTATAGTGTTGCAGTCCCACGCCAACATTAGCTCCAAAGTACTGCAACTGCGACAACTAGGAGATGAATAATAGTATACCGTTACATTTACAGCATTCCTTTTAGAATTCCGAGCATGTTTAAGGTGTCGCGGGTTTACGACTACAAATAACGAATTTTAGATGGGTCAAATACGTGACATAACGAACTAGTAGTTTTGTCAACAAAAACCAGAATTAAATTAAATCCGGTCATGTCGCGCCCTCGGCCCGTCATCATCTGAGGAGGACTCCTGAGAAATTGTCACTTCGGACTCGGCACTTCAAGAGAGCCATCGCTTTCAGTACCGGCATCAGTGTTTCGGCGAGTGTTCGTTATACCACCACGCGCCGTGCGGTCCCCGCAGCGTAACGACCGTATCCCAGGTACATTGTTCCGGTACCTTCACTCTTGCTCGAATTCTACATAGGATTGCTGTGTTATTACAGAAGACAGTAAAAATAAAAATGATTTCTATATTATTCTATAATAAGCAGACAAGATCAAAAGCAGTGATAAATAGAGCACAACTATATGCTCGTACTCTTGATTGTATGATGTAGTTTATGGGGTTTCCTTCTTCCTAATCGCTTCTCCGGCTACTTGTGCTCCTAAGTAGTACGGGTTATTAGCTCACCCGTCGCTGCGCATGTAGTTCGTTTTTAGCACGAGTAGACATAACAACAGTTGTAACAGCTTTGCCCGCCATCTTTCAGTTTCGCTGTGTTTCACACAACGACTGACTTCCCGGTAACTACATGTTGCGGGCAAGGTCACATGTTGTTTTAAGACCACACTCGGCTCACCATCCGAATGTGTAATCCTCATCTGTTGTGCGTCACCATGCCAGATGGAGAAGACCCCGTGCGTCGCCGAGCCGACGCTCGGCTCGCTTCAAGCAGACATGCATGCCTAGCATGCGTTGTTGCTCGAGCTCACATCGTCGTTGGCCCAAATGACGACTCCTGAACGTGGTGTCGATGGGAACGGAGCACAAGGCTATGGATCCGGGCAGCGCGTCACGGGACAACCGAAATGCATCGGGCGACCCGGAGTGCGCCCCGACTTGCTAGAGCCAACCCACATTACCCGTGTCGGAGCAAAATCTGCGAGTGACGAGGACGAAAACCTCGCGGTGCCAGAGCTACTGCAACGAGCAAAGCATGATTACGAGGAATTGGGACCTGTCAGCTGGGTGCTTGAGCTTTTCCCTTTGCGTACCGGCCTGGCAAACGACTACCTCAATCAGGATAACCGACGTCTGCCGGCCCAAGAGGAGAACATTTTATGACGTATTTTGGGCGGGCTCACACAGCCGCTCGCTTCATGGCTCGCGACGAGCTGCTTCCCGACGTCCCGTCGGTTGCTAATCAAGACTTTACCCGTTACCTTGCGCGCTCTCGCAACCACGCCGAGGCCGTCGACAAGGCGGTCCGCTTTCGTCTAGCCTTCTAACAAGACTAAACGTGTGCACGGTGACCATGGGGTGTTGGAAGTACTGCGGGCTCAACATTTCAAGCCTGCAGCGGAGCATTTGGGCTCTGCGGTTTTCGGCGACATGATGCGCGACTACGAGCGTCGCGTCTTCGAGGCCACAGTCGCCAACAGTGCCAAGGCCGCCGCCACAGCTCGAGTGGCGGCGACGCTCGCATGACGCGGGGGTGGACGTGGACGCGGTGGCGGTCGGGGGCGTGGCCGCGAAAGGAGCACGAGCAATGACGTGGCGCACCTTCCGTCGGAACCGCTGGCGCTTTGCGAGGCCACCCTTCTTATCGATGACCGCCGCACGGCGAACCATGACAGCTCTGCAACCTACGACGGGATGAGCACCCCGTGTCCGGACCGGACCCCCCTACCCTATAGACTTCATTTAGACCTCCCTATGTGCGGCGCTTCTTACAAACACAGCCGAGTGCGGCTCAACCATTCGCACACCTGCACATGATGGCTTAACAACCCGCTCCCGTACAATTTCACCAATGCGTCTGTCGGTTGTAGTTCCTCTACGGGTTACACTACTTCGCAACGACCAACATTCGCCCGTTTACATTTCGCGCGAGACAGACGCTACAAGATCGATGGGCGCGCATGGCGGCTCGCCCACCTAAACATTGCCCCGCAAACCCGTGCTGGTGCCCGGACTAACCCGTCAAGCAGTTACCGTCCGATTGCCGGCAATTATTTCGCGGCCGATTGTTTCGCCGAATGGCCCGGCCTCATGTTATACCCCTCGGGCAAACGTCGCACTTACGTGTTTGACGAGCAAGAGACTCTCGCCACCCCATGGACTGCTTCACTCCGGGCCCGTCTACATGAAGCATTCGGCTCGGACGAGTTGGGGCATCGTACACTCGACCTCCTCTCCAACACCCTCACGCCAGACGCTCAACACCAGACGCTCAAAAGCTACGCCGACAACCTGTCTCGGTTCGCGGAGTTCCGCCACGACTTCGAGGACCCAAGCCCGCCGCAGGCAAACACTGCTACCGTCGTTCGGTACGCCGCTTGGATTGGTGAGCGGGGCCACATTGGTCGCTGCAGCCCTACCTGTCGGCAACTAACATGTTAGTCGAACTGCACAACATCGACCCCAGTGCCGAAGAAAGCAAGCACCTCACCGCCGCGCGTCGTGGCCTGCCACTCTAGCAACGCCGCATGGAGGCTGTTGCTTTGCGCGTCTCGTTACATACCGACGTCGCTTACTCTTTCGTTGAGCGAGCCGAGCTAATTGTGAATGCTCTTCCGGGCCCTCGTGGCCGCCGTTGTCAACTTCATGTTCTTTGCCAGGGGGCTTGGTGGTGTGTCCTGCCGAGTGCGGGACTTGCACGTCGACCCCTACAACATCACCATGCATGTGTACCGCGATAAGGGCCGCGCCGGCCGACATGGCCCCGACGACCTACGCGTGCCGCTCCTTCCCATGTCGGAACACCCCCGTGTCGCCCGTCTCATGCACCACTTCATCGACAACGTTTAGTCTACCCCCCTGGACCCTGTTGCCTTGGCCGAGACTAATTGCTGGGCGGTCACCCCGAGCGAGCAGTCCAAGTCGTGGACTATACAATGGCGGACTGGCTGTCTACGGCCGTTCGTCGCTTCGTCGGTGCTCCCCCCCCCCCCCCCCCCCCCCCCCCCCCGCCCCCCGCCTTGCCGGCACTTCTTGGACCTCTCATAGCCTTCGCAAGGTTGCAGCCTCAGCTGCAAACTCCATCGGAGTCCCGTTGTCCCAGGTCCGCCACCAAGGCGGGTGGGCAACCAACTTTGACGTCAGTCTGGAGTACATCGACCCCAACGTCCTCCCTTCACCGGGCACGTGGTAAGTTCTTCTTCGGCCACATCGCGCCCCTTCCACACTTCCAAGTTCCACAAGACCCCGCAAAAGTGGCCCTTTCAGTGCCCCCTTCGTGACATGGCGCTGCCCCTGTTTTATCAATCTGCCTCTCTCTTCGTTGGCTCTTCAATGACAAAACCAGTAAACACAACTTGAAATGATCTAAACTAATTTATGGAGTTCCCTTCTTTCCTACCCGCTTTTCCGGCTACATGTGTTGCCAAGTGGTACGGGTTGCCATCTCACCCGTCGCTGCGCCCGTTCGTGTGCGGCACGAGAAGACATAAACCCAGTCGTATCAGCTGAGCCTGCCATCTTCCAGTTTAGCTGTGATACACACAGCACACCCCCCACCCCCCCCCCCCCCCACTCCTCCCCTTGACTCCGTTTTCCCTCCTCGTATTCGCCGAACTTCTGCCAATTTCGGCTCTAGTGTGGGTAACACAGCCTGCGCGACCGTCTTGGCAAAATCAGACTCAACTTGAAACGAGTAGGCGACGATACCGGTACCACGGCTCAGCAATTGTCTTCCGAGTAGGCGGGGTACTGGCTCCGCAATTGTCTTCCGTCCGAGGTGGAGGCCTTTGCGGAGGCGGTGGATGCCACCGTCCTCGCGGCGGTCGAGCAGGTGCTAGGGGTCTCTTTTGATCCCTCCACGTACGGCACCTACACCAATCCGGTGGTCACCGATTTCCTGGCGGAGCTTTTGCACGACCCCGACCCCGCCCATGGCAGCGGAGGTGGCTACCTTGAGCGAGGATGCAGTGGCCAGGGCGCGCAGCATGCCTCACCTCCCCACTCGGTAGAAGGGCGCTGGCATCCGCCGCATGCATGGCTACCGTTCGTGATGCCGCCTTTATCGGCTGCATGAATGCCATCCTCCCAAGATTCCTGACTAGGAACTCCGGCACCAACACCCCCACCCCTTGTTTCTTTGATCCACAGCTCGGGTCCGTACTTGGCCGAGGCAGCTTCAACGCAACTTCTTCCGCCCGCCGGTATGACCACTTCCTCAACGATGCTCATGGGTCGGACAGCTACGCCGCGGAGATGCGCGAGGCGTGGGGCCGCCTCCAAGCGGCTACTGCTGGTCATCTCGGCGACGCAGATGCGCGCGGGAAGTGGAGGCTGCGTCGGGCTCGCGAAAGGAGCTGACGGCATTTCTAGACCATGCCAACAACTCTCGGCTTCGAAATGAGGTGTGCGCTCTCCCTGTCACATGTAGGGAACGGATCTTGTTTAACCAGCTCGACGCGGCGTCAGGCATGTGGACAGTGGCCATCCCCACCGCACGGACGGTCATGACTCCGCATGAGCTGCGGGAGGTCGCTGCCGGGTACTTCTTTCTGCCTAGCCCGTGCTTGGCCCCGGTGGTTGGGAGCCGGATCATTCTGCCCTCGACGGAGCACAACCCCGTCATTGTTGACATGTACGGCGACGCGCTCATGAATCTCCCGGCGCCTTGAGACGCTCACTGGCGTGTACAGCACGACGCTATCGCAGATGCCTTCCGCGATCACTGTGTTTACAACCTAGGTATCGCCGTACGGCGGGCGGAGGTGGATGAATTGTTCCAACAGGCAGTGCCTCTCGGCAACACCGTACCCAAGGAGAAACTCAAGGACCTAGTGCCACTCGTCGAAACGGGGTCCGCCTAACCGCGACTAACACGGTACTTGTACTGTATCCGTACTCAATTTTACTGTACGATTACTGTATTCCGTATCACCCCGCGCCTTACCGCGCCTTACCGCGCCTATATCCTCTTTCAGTCAGCTTATCTCGGCGGTGGTCGCGAGTACCCGCGCCGCCATGACTGCCATAGCAGTACCCGTACGCAAATGGTACGTGATATGACGGCGTACCAGTACCGGAACTGCCCTTTTTGTAATTCACACCAGTACCAGTACCAGTACCAGGCCGCTTTTAGGCGGCTTGCTGTGTTGATTTTCTAATTCTGGGGAACTGCCCTTTTTGTAATTCACACCAGTACCGGGATATCGTGCATGAACTAATTATGCACTGCTGTCGCACACTGCACACTGCTGCACACTGCGCACTGCAGCGCACACTGTCGCACACTGCACACTGCACACTGTTGCACACTGCGGCGCACACTGTCGCACACTGCACACTGCGCTAGTACTGCTGTACTATAATAGAATCCTTTATGCGGGCCACGCGCACCGCGTCCATCACACAGCAAACTTCCTCACCCACCCCGAGCTGCACATAGCGCGCTTGCCCCCAGTGCGCGCGGCTACTGCGCATCACGCCCCCCGGAGCGCAAACCTTACCCCATGGGTACACATTACTGGCGGTTGTCGGGCAGGTGGTGCCCACAGTGGTCAACATCGGCTGTGCACTCGGCCGCATCAGGTACGGACGCCGCCCTTTTTGCCCCACTCACTCACTGCAGCCCACCCACGCCAAACATAATCGGAGACATCTCGGCACCGATCCCACCCGACACGCACCCGATATCGCTAGAGGGAGGGGAAGCTGAGGTCGTTGCCGTGGCGGATTTTTGAGTTCCTCCGTTGTTCTCTCGCATCGTCCGTTGATGCTACAGCGGGTTGGAGGCTGAAAACCCTTCGCGCCGACGCAGCGCCCCAACGATATGGCGCGACGTGAGAACTGCGCTCGGTGCGTTCTGGCCGTTTCGGCCACCAGCCCGCCGCCTCCGAATTCTGCCGGAAGTGTGGCAAGTCCACCACAGTAGATGGCCTACCAGTGGTACGCGAGGAGGCGTTGGTCTCGGCGGTGACCGAGGCGATGTACGACCGCATGAACGGCCACGGCCACCACATGGAGCTGCCAACTGGCTACTCAGTGGGCCCAAGTGATCCAAAGGCGTGGCCCTTCCTCACTGCCTTCGATGATCCCAAAGTATACGCAATGCGCGAGCTGCATGCGCTGTGCGAGGCGCATTTTATGGACCCGATGGACGATAGCGATGCTCTGCGCGATGTGATGGGCTAGGATTCAGCGCACCAATCCCGCCACCGCTTCCCATAGAGACGGATGGCTATGTATTCCGGTGGGAGGCGCTGCCGGGCAAGAGCGAGGCAGACAAGCTGGAACAGTAGGCGCTCCGAACTGTGCGCTCAGAGCGTGCGCGTGAGTTGGGTGAGCGCGCTCGGAAGTTGCGCGCTACGGAGTGGCAGGAGCGCATGGAGCGAGAGTGAGCGGGTATCTCAGACAACACCAGCGAAGGCGACTATTCAGCGCCCCGCACATCGGCGCAGTTCTGAAAGCTACGACAGCATTGACAGGTGGGATGCGGTAAAGTGCGGGCCATATGAAAAGAAGTACTTCATGCAGAGGAGGGCGGGGCGCGAAGCAACGATGGAGGCGGGAGGCGAGGCGTTCAGCATCGGTGAGGGGGGCTGAGGGCAGCGGTGAGCCGAGCACCTGCCGCTCATGTGACATGGTTGTCTATGGCAAATCCAGTAAGGGCGAGAAGGGGTAGGGACACGCTCACTAGATGTAATTAATGCATTCACATCTTCCTTCGCTTCGTCGCCGCTTTCTCTGCCATCTCTGCCTTCACGGCACACGCCTTTGCCTTGGGCAGGTGGGGCTGTGCACGATGGGCTGGTCCATGCGTGTCACGGTGGTGCGCGATCAAGGTGTTGCGCGTCGTGACTTGGCCAGTCCTGGAGAGCATCACCTTGCCGGACTTGAGCAGGTGCTGGGGCTGTTGGTTGCTGCCGTTGCGGAAGCCCTGCTTGATCTCCATGTTTGCAGTGCTCCATGCACTGAGCACTCAATGCGTCAAGGTTGCCATGCAGTTCTATCCATCGGGAAATTGCCGTCATGCAACTTATTCATGCACGGAGTGATGTCCTTTGCTGCCGCGATGTTCATGAAGGCTGCGAAGAATACCTCCGTAGCTGCCCGTAGCTTGTAGGTCAAGGTAACTTATTTCGTTGTCGCTGAGCGCCACCTCAAAAACAGCGCGATGACTTCGCCTCCCGTTGTGTTTGCAGTTGGAGATGCGTGCTATCAACGCCTATGAGCACTGGACTGTGGGAGGGCCCGATCAACACTGTCTTCCAGCATGACTTTGTCTTCCCGCCCAGGATTGTGCATGGCAGACTTGTCACATATACATGGACAGAGGCCAGCGGCACTGCTGGCAGGGGGCGGCGGCAAAGGGCCGCCGGTGACGCTGTGCCGAGGCAGATGATCAGGTGATGGGCCACCTGTGTGATATATTATTGCTGAAGCATCTTACATGTTGTTGTTGCTTTCCTGCACTTTGCGCTGATGCTCATAGTGCAGCCCGGCACGGGTGGTCGTGCTCCTACTTGAAGCACTCCCATGCCTACGACATCGCCGCCCTCGATGAGGATGATGGCGGTGTTGATGCCATGCAGTAGTAGCATATACGTAGCAACCGTGGCGTGTGTGAATTGAGCATATCCATATGTTGCGGGAGCAGTTGCGTAGTATGGCAGGCGCATGATACATATAGGCGTCGGTTGGGTCTGGGGTTTCCAAATGTAATGTTAAGCAATACTATCTTACGAAACATGGCCAATCTGCATTATGCTTGCACATATTGCGCGCATGCCTGCTTCACTAATTTTCCTGACACACTCACAACATTTTTTTTTGATACTGACAACATGGGTCAATGTTACGCATGGATGCCGCGGTGTACTGCAGTATCGTCGCGAGCAAGCATTGTCAACCGATGTTGACACAAAAGTTTGCATTTGTCTTTGCCGTTAGTTATACACATCTGTACTTTTGTGAATTTCATGTCATTTGTGGTATGTATGTTGATTTGCATGTAATCTGTTCAGCAATAAGATTAATGTGAAACGCGTTATGCATTACATACAACAGGAGATGCATCGTAGTGTCATTGATTATGTTATTGTGACGCCCCGGGTACCGAGGTACCATTACTACTCGAGACTGATGCAATGATATAAAGTACGTGATGAGCCACCAGCCGCGCGCGCACTTTCACTCTTCGGCACTTCCTCTTCGCCTATTTATGCTGACCGCTTCGCATGCAGAGCAGATCGCCCTGCTCGCCCCCCGTGCCACCATGGCCCCCGTCAGCACCTTCCATGCCGCTGCCGGGACGGATGACGCGTCGTGGGAAGATATCATGCTGCCGAGAGGAGCACGCGAGCCCCCGCCTGTCCCGCGCGGCCCGCCCCTGCGCTACTACCTCACGACAGTCAGCGCCGATGACACGTCGAGCGTTTTTGACTGGTCAAGCTGAACGGCCCGTCTGCCCACCCTAATTGACCGTGGAGGAGGAGCAAGCTGCCTTGCTTAAATCGATGAAGCCGACGCATGCAGCAAGGGTTCTTTGCATCCCTAGTGCAAAGGTGCGCTTGCCGGCCGGTTTACCTGCTCATCGTGTAGCTAGCTGCTGACGTTGTCGCTGCCCGAGCGAGTGTCGGCGACTAAGTGTTTTTTCTTTCATCACTACCGCAGTCCGGAATCGACCAGAACGGCGCTCCGGTGCAAGACCTGTCTACCGGCTACAGCCCCCCTCCCCCGCTCGCTCGACGAGCTCATGTTCCCCGTGCGGCTAGATCCCCGGCGCTTCAGGACGCTACTGCGAGGATGCAGGCTGGACGCCAGAGGAAGCAAGCGCAACGGGAGCGCGCGGCGGCATCATGCCAGCCCCGTCAAACAAGCTCCCTAGCCGCGGGGCGCAGCAGATGGCAGCAGCTGCCATGAATAGCATGCCCCAGAAGTAGCTGCGGGCAATAAGGGGCAGTCAGCACCCGAGCCGACAGCGGGCATAACACCACGTGCCGGCGCCAGGAAGAGGCCGGCGGCAGCGGAGCCAGCCGGCCGCAGGCCAGGGGGGGCGGGCACGGGCCGGGGGCGGTAGTAGACCCATTGTAATTAAATTTCTAGTATTTCCCTAATACTTTATGCAGTTGCCGACCCCTCCGCCATAAATCCGAAAATGTCCGGTGCCTTGACGTTAAATTTGCCAGCTAGGAGTAGGCGCGCCCATGTCCGCTTAACCACACCCCGAAGCTCGACGCTCATTGGCCGCTGATCCAGCCTGTCACCTCACCTTTATTAAATCACAAAACCAACCGTGACTACCGTGTAATGCATTTTTGCAGCCTTTGTTGTGTATCGACCAGTACCCTACTGCCCCGCCTGCTCGTCATCATCACTCGTCATCACGCGGGTATCTTCCGCGCGTACTCGTGAGGAGGCGCGCGCCTAATAGCAGATATGAAGGGCGGCGATTCCCGTAAAGTACAGTGACTCGTGTACTCGTGTCGTACTTTGTGCACTCGTGACTACCGAGTACCCGCTACTCGCTATAGTACTTTGATGCAGGGCTCCGCTGCCGTACTCATCCTTACCGCCAAGTTTAAAGTACTGTGACGCCTAACGTTAGGCGCGATATATACAGGCGACTAATCGCGCGTGGTAGTCGTTAAACGCGGTTAGGCGGACCCCGTTTCGACGAGTGGCCGGACGCAGAGCTCTCCCTTCCGGAGTTCAACGTCGTGACCGGGAGCTATGATCCCCGGAGCTTGAAGTCCACGCTGCTGGAGTTCAAGACTATGCGGTACGTACGGGGTCAAGTACACTACAGTGCCCCGGGCCACGGCTGTGGATCGGTTTGAGCGCTCCCTGTTGGGCGACATACAACGGGGGCTGGCAGCGCGGGATGCGGCGTGGCACAACACGGAGCCCGGACAGAAGGGTCCTCTTCGCGACATCCTGGATTTGTCGGAGTACACGGGCATGGTCTTCGGCACAGTGGGTGAGGTAAGCAAGGGGGTGCGCCGCACAGTGCGCGGTATCGCATGCTTGGCTGCGGATCGGGGTGCCGTCTCATCGCGGGGCACTTGGTGCATCACCCGGGCTCACCATGAGGCCTTGCTCGCAAGAGATTTCCTCGGGGTCCTGAGCTTGGTGGCCGCTCGAGAGCGCGCTCGCTGCCTCATCAGACGGCGCAGATTCGTCTGCCATCCCGTTGCTGAAGCTGCACAGAACGTCCGAGGATCACCCACACACACACGTGCACGCGTGGCCCGGACTCTGAACCGTGTGCGCATCACTCATCCATCCCGCCTCATGCGGAATGCGGGCCGCTTTTAGGCGGCTTGCTGTGTTGATTTTCTAGTACCACTGTTTCTAGGAGGTGGATTTGTTACTGCCCTTTTTGTAATTCACCGGTACCCGGTACGGAGGAAGTCGCTATAATCATTTTTTCCGCCCCCGGGACAGGACTGGCAGTGAAACCCTTGCAGCGTCTCTACGACGGCCGTTTAGGCAGCAATCCAGCTACGAAGTCGCTGTAATCTTTGACTATAGTCGTTACATTTGAAAATTGAAATATTCAAAAACAGCCACAGGCAACCTGCGCACCGCCGAGAGCTACTGCTGTTGATGCAACTCTTGCCCACGCTCTCGCGGTCACAACACCCCGCTTATCTTCCTCAGCCGCGAACCCTCACCTGCCGCCAGCAGCTTGCACGCGCTTTCCTACAGGAGCATCTCCACCTTTGCGGGTGTCTACTCCCCCCCCCCCCCCCCCCCCCCCCCTACCTCCGAGTCGCCCCGGCAGCGTGTCGTGCCTGACGGCGGCGCCGTGCTGCGAGATACCCGGCTACTCGTAGCTGCCAAGCCGCGTGGACATGGAGACGACGGTCCGCGCACTGCACGCGGCGTTGACCGTGCCCGCCCAGCCCGACAGCGTGCAGGTGCGCCTCGCACACACACCTAGCGCCATACCAACCTGAAGTTTCGCTCATTTTTGCGCGGGGGCTGGTGGGCATCGCACGAGAAGCAGCGCGATACGGGGGTTCGGGTGCGCCGGCAGGCGCGTGCATCTCAACGGGGTGGCGGCGGAGTTGGGGCCGGGGGCGGGGGGGGGGGGGGGGGGGGGGGGAGAGGGGGGGGGGTGCGGGCTCTGAGTGGCGCTGGTGCCTGGCAAACAGGGCGTCGACATGGACTGGGTACGCCGCGAGTTGGTGAGCCTTCTGCTGAAGTATCCTGGAGGAGTTACGGAGGCCATCGCACACACCCACCTGTACGCCAAGCTGCAACAGTCGACGGCGCGGCAGGTGCTGCGCCGCCCACAATCGAAATAGCAGCATGCGAATAAATATATTATCATCATATTAATCAATATTAATGAGAATTCAGCCAGCATATCCATAGTATATCAGGCGATGAGGCTAATCGAGGCGCCTGTCACATGCTAGACCCGCCTATCCTCACTTCCCTTGTAGTGGAATCGTTCCAGGCATTGGTAAACGTGCCCTACTTGACCCAGGCTGCTGGCAAAGCGACGGCTGCCGGCGATGGGGCGTCCGCTAGCACACAGAGCACCGCCACTCTGTCGGCTGTCGCGGCCTCCCGGGCTCTCGGTGGCGGCTGCACCGAGGTGGAGGTTACGGGGCTGAGAATGCACTACGCTGGTGCGCCCATCCCCCTGCGTGTTCGCGGCCATGCTGCGAACAGAGCCAGCCAGGTGGTACCCCCCCCCCTTCACGTGTAGCTGATGCAGGGCGGTGCCCTCATCTGCTAGGCGCCCTCGCGGACCGAACCAACGAGCAGGACGGCACCTCCGCCCCGGAGGGCGCCACGCTGGAGCTGGCCGACGGCTCCTGGAAGGGCCAGTGCACAATGCGGCTGCACCAGCGATACTGGCGGCTGCTGGCGGGCGAGCGAGCGCAACTCGGCGCCGGAACCGAGCTGCGATTCGCCAATCTGAAGCCCTACAGATGCTGCAAGTCCGGGGCGGCGGATGCGCTGCTGCGCCTGCTGCCCTCTGAGGAGGCGGTGCTCCTGGCCAGCCAGGCCGACCTCGGTGAGCTACCCGCACCGCCGAGCCCAGCCCTCCCTTCATCCTGCGCCAGCAAGGCTGACATGGCAATCCTGACTGCCCCCCCATGCTTGCCGACAGAGCACTGCGCAACTGTCCAGGACGTCGCCTCGCTGCAACAGCTGAAGGTGGAGGGCGGCGCGCGCGTGATCGTGCAGGACCGGGTGCTTGGCCGGGTCAGCGCCATCGGCGCGGTGGCCAGTGGCTGCCGCTGTGCACTGTGTGACGCGAGCAAGCAGGTGCGCCGAGGGCGCCTTGCACACTTTACTGGGATATAGGGTTCTCAGTGACGGCGATGTCAGAGACAAACGCAATGAGGGGGGGGGGGGGGGGGGGGGGGGGGTCGAAGTTTCGAATATCGCTAGAGCATTAAACCCAAAAATCTTTGATTAAAATATAGCACTTTTCGATTCATGGGGCAGAGAGGGGTCATTGCATATGTAAATGTATATTTCACATACAGGTGCTGACGTTTCTATGGGAACCCTTACTAGCCTCCCTCCGGGCCTGAATGCAACCCATAAGAACCTCCGCCACGGTCCGTTTTACCTAGATTTGACCTCTTGCAGGCATGGCAGGTCCTCATTCCCAGTGTTCTTATCACCGTGCCGGCACCGTTTGTATACAATACACAACTGAGTGGTTACCCAATCGGGAGGTGGTAATGCCCTCAAACCGCTAAAACTCCATGCTCTCTCTCTCTCTCTCTCTCTCTCTCTCTCTCTCTCTCTCTTTCTCTCACTCTCTTGATAACCAAATATAAAAGTATGTGGTAATCTTACTATCTTGTATTTGATGATAAGAAAACCATTGAAGTACGTGTTTATGGAGGGGTTAGGGGGGGGGGGGGGGGGGGAGTTGCTGTTGTGTAGTGTGCGTATGAGAATCGGCAGCAGTAGCTGACTTTCGAGTGGGATGTCAGGCGCAGCACCGCGTGGTCACAATCCAGCGGCATGTGGCGTCAGGCGCACTGGCGCCGCAGCTGCCTCTCATCCTGTATGACAAGCAGGTAGGGACCGCCACTCGCCTCGCCGGACCTCTTCACCCCCCCCCCCCCCCCCCCCCCCGCTCCCAACTTCCTTCGGTTGCCGGACACTCGGGCTAGGTTATGTGCCACCAAATCTTGCGGCGTGGCTGCGCCTCGTAGGTGGCTCTGGGAGACCTGCTGGCGGAGGGGGAGGTGGTGGCACTGGACATGGTGGCTGTGCGCGCGCTATCCCAGGCGGCTGCGCAGTGCGTTGCTGCGGCTGACAGCCAGCGGCCCTGGCCTCCGCCAGGTGAGGGCCACCCTTTCGCTCGGCCGAAGCAGCCTGCTCCCCCCCCCCCCCCCCCCCCCCGCCCCCACCTCCATCCCCCGTGACATCCTTCCTCCGCCCCCTTTCATGACACCCTGCAACGTGGCGCAGGGCCGCCGACCTTGGCGACAGCGGCGCTGTGCTTGGAGATCGGGCCAGAAACCATTCTATGGGCGGCCAAAGGGGTGAGAGCCAACCCGTGCGTGCGCCCTCCGTTGAGCCGTTGTCAGGTCGGCAAGGCAGCCCCGTGCCTCGTCAAGCGGAGTGCTTGGGAGGTGTCGATGCCGGTGGGTGTTGTCGCGAAGGCCGTCCTCGCAGTGACCCCGGTGTCTCATGAACGCGGCTCTGCCCCTGACCTGCCCCCAGCAGCCTCTAGCGATCCCTAACGGTGCCAAGAGGATGAAGCTGGGCCACACGAGCGCCAGGGCGGGGGGCGCCGGGTCCGCGGCCAGCACCCTCCTGGGCGAATTGCTCTCCGTGCGCTACAGCAAGGGCGTGTCAGCGATGGGCGCTACGCAGGCCGCAGGATCCTCCATGGCCTCGAC
The DNA here is from genome assembly GCA_006384855.1 of Tetraselmis striata. Lineage (NCBI taxonomy): Eukaryota > Viridiplantae > Chlorophyta > Chlorodendrophyceae > Chlorodendrales > Chlorodendraceae > Tetraselmis > Tetraselmis striata. The sequence continues at coordinate 156,220 of VCJN01003259.1, read as the reverse complement.
GCAGTCAGCGACGGAGTGCCCATCCTGGCTGCACCTCCTGCTCCGAGTGGACGGCGTGTCGGTGGAGGTAAGCCCCGCGCCCCATCACCGCACTGTCCGCCCTCCCCGCACTGCCCCCCCCCCCCCCCCCACCCCCCACCACCACCCGCCCCCCGCTTCCCCCCACTCCTGCGCATCACACGTACCGCTGAACAGGTGGCAACAGCGGTGGTGATTGATGCTGCTGGCACGGTGAAAGCAAATACTGCTGTGCCCAGTGAGAGCGGGGACCAAAGAGCAGAGCAGCCCATCAGCGCCTACTGGTACTAATATTCGCTAACAATTCATAGAGAATTATTCTCGCTATCTTACCTACGAAAAATAAATAATTCATTCATAATTAAGTAGGGCATCATCAGTGTTTCACAGTACACCTGGAATGTTGTAGGGTTTTGGGTTCTTGGGTAGTCATTACAGCCCTGCTCGAATAGCAGCGGTTATCCACGTTCAACCTGATTGCGACAGTCGTCGGTTTGATTTATATACTCAGAAATGAATGCTTTGAATTGGTAGCATCATTCCATAGGTCGCCAACGTTGCATGGGGCGACGCGAGTGCACAACTTATACATGACTTCTAGTACAGGGTACAGCCGAACAACGCCTACTGCCCCGACGCCACGGGTACCCCGCAGAGGGCCAGGGGCATAGTAGCCGCGTGACAGTTATTATTTGCGTTAGTCTCTCGCTCTGTATATACCAGTCCACAAAGTATGACTCCGCAGCAGGGCCGAGCGATAACAATGACACCACTGCTACGCGCGCCCCCGCCGTTCCCGGCCAGGTCCAGGTTGGCTACAGTGGCGACAGGCGCGAGCTGCTGAAGGTGGCGCGCAGCATGCGCCCCGGCCACATCGTGATGGCCACAGGCGCGGAGGCCTCCAGGTTCGAATGCGCGCCAACCACGCCTCCCCCAACTCGCTGTGGCGGTTTCAGAGCCTTCTCCCCGGCGCTGCTGCCTCGTCACCTTGCGATATATTCTCTGACAGTATTCGTTCCGGCACATCAAGGTCTTCGAATCTAAACGTTAAGTGACCGGACCCCCGGGGCGCTTTGCTATGCTGTCGTGCTGCTGCGCGTCCGACAACATACCGTCCTTTGCTCGGCTTATTTTTAATGTCAACAGGGCGAATATCTCATCCTGGCTTCCAAGGCTGTACTGTGACTGCCGCATCTTCATAAGGAATATGTTCAGGTTGGCCTATTCGTGATGTCAGCCGTCATCGTATCCATCGCATTCGTCATCTTATCTTATCATTGTAGTTAACTCATGCTGAGACTGGTATGTGACTATTTTGTGACCACATCCGCAGCATCATCGCCGTCATATCATATCCATCACACCGTAGTGGTCATATAATTGTTGTTTGCGTGCGCAGTATACACCAATCCGCAAAACAAATCCTCAAATGACATCGTTACCTCGTTGCGCGCCCCGTTGAATCCTCGTCGGCCGGCCGCCCCCGCTGCGCAGCGTGAAGGCGGCGGATGGCAAATGCCGCGTGTACTCCCTGGAGCTTGGACCGGGCGCCGCCGTTTACAGTCTGTCGGGCCTGCCGGGTCTGTTGGCCAGCCCGCAGCTGAACGGGTAAGACGGCTACACCTTTTAAGTTTCTAATAATGCTTCCATCATACATAGCCGCCTGACAGTGTCTCTGAAAAATCTGCGCACACGTGCGCGAGTAATCACTTGACTGCTGCCGATTTTAAATACTCGATTCCCACTTTTCCCTTCCGACAATACTACGCTCTCCGGAAGTGTCGTGCGTACCTGTGAAACGCGAGTCGGGACTGTATCGGGCAAGCCGAGTTCTCTTCATTGCAGAGCACTAGGTCGCCACGGGAGCTTCATTGCAGAGTATCTGGTCACACACATGTATAAGAGCCGTTATTGCATGCGTCTTGAAAGTTGGGCTTGCATTCAAACTGTACTAACATTCGCTATGTATAATTTCGTCAGATTTGTCCTCTGACATGTAGGGACTCCTGTTATTCGCAGTATTCTTATTACCGCGTCGACACTCGGAGACAATTCTTACGTTGCGGCGACGTTTTCAGCGCTGGCCTGTGCTGATGGCTGCTTGGCTGGATGTGCCCGCCCGCAGCGACAATGTCTACCGCCTGGGCGACGCTCTGACCTCCCTTGCGGATAGGGCCGCGCCTGGCGGGGGGCGCACGGGCGAGGCGGTGCAAGTGGGGCCGGGCGCCGTGGTGCTGGCCCGCGTGCGCGTCCGCGAGGTGCACGTGCGGGTCCGGAGGGCGCACCAGCACTGCCACCGTCCGCTGGTTGGGTCGTCCTTGCTGGAGGTGCGCCTCAGCAAGCGCCCTGTCTCTGCCTGAAGGAGACCTGGCATGTCGTCGATTACCGATGATGTTTTACTGTGCGTTGTATCGCCCATTGGCGTCGATCACAGTATACTGCTACGCGAGGAACACCAAAAAATTCTGACATTTCTTCGCCTCAGGTGGCCAGCGAGCAGTCGATAGAGAGAACCTGCCCCTTCCCCCGTGTCATCGCGCTGACCTGATATCCCCTTGTCGCAGGGTTTCTTCGATGATGATGAGTGCGAGGGAGCGGACGCCATGGGGTCGGAGTCGACAGATGTGCCGGTCTCCCCAAGTCGTACGTAAAATCGTAGTGCAAACTACTATAACGCTGCCACCCACGCCACCTGATGCATTGGACCACCGGCGGATTATTGCATGTTGAATCGGTGCCCTGACATCTTCCGGCGCCGGCCGCCTTCTGAGCATTCTCGTCGTGGCCGCTGCAGGCGTGGGGCCGGACTTTCGAGATGGCCTGTGGGAGTGCCGCTTTTGCGACCGAGAATGTGGATCCTCCGAGGTGAACACAGCCCCCCTCCCCGGTCCAGACAGAAGCGGAATCAGCGAAGCAGCGGCGGCATCAGAAGTCTTCAACAATGCCATTGCAGGCGGTCGCTGCCGCTGTCTTGAGCAATTTGGATAATCTCCGGGGCATCCGCAACTTGCAATCGCCGAGCCAAGCGCGGCCTTGGTTGGCTACTCGGTGATGACCCCTCCCGCGCGGCTGAACTTCTACGTGTGCTCTCTTTCTCTACAGGCGGAGGCACAGTTGGTGGGGTTCGTGTCAGTGACTGATGTCGCAACGGGTGTCGACGAGGGCGCGGTGTGGCTGGCCGCTGAGGGCGCAGCTCTGGAGACGCTGGTGGGTCTGTCTGCCACCCAGTTTGTGGGCCTGCCTCCCGCAGATAGGATGGAGCTGCTCAAGGTGCGCCCCGCAGCCGTTTCTGTACGCCGTTTCTGTACGCCGTTTCTGTACGCCGTTTCTGTACGCCGTTTCTGTACGCCGTTTCTGTACGCCGTCCCACATGTCGGCAACATTACCCGAACCACTGCCAGCTCTGCCTGCCGTCGCACTAGCACTACCCGCCGGATCCTGTTACTTACATCGGGGACATGCGTTGTTGCTTTCGCCGACCATTTCGATGACCCGCATAATAGGACGATGTGTGATACAGTTGTGTCGCGGAGTCGCTGTATGATCTTCAACGTGGAGGGTGTGGGTTCCTGATGCGGTGAGGTGGGACATGATCTATACATCAGGATGGGAGCCTGTGACAGATCTTTCGTGCCCCCCATGCTTCCGGCGTGAGTTGCAGGCACAGGCAGGACAGGAAGCGGTGTTGTCCCTCTGCCGACATGTCGGGCCGCCAAACAGCCGGCTCTCCTTCTGCGGATGGGTCCCGGGCGACTTGCGTGCGGCCAGGGGCCCAGAGGTGCCTGGGGCATCACACACCATTCATGTTGGCGCAGCGTTGCTAGTCTGAAGGGGCTGCCGGCCCTGTTGCAGGTTGGCGTTGTTTGTAGTAGTGTTCCTGGCCGGCGCGCAAGTTACCTGAACCAAGTCGCAGTGCCGATCTACTTCTGGTATTGCTGAATCAAGTAGATGAGACCGGACCTTTGTGCATAGTTTTAATCATTCCGCCATTTGTGGAGTTGACACAGCATTCATTTAAATGTCAGTGAGAATTCAATTGGTCATTTGTTGCCATTCAACCACAACTGCCCAGAAAAAAAACTGCCACAATTAGATAAACTGAGTACTGTAACGCACTTTTTGGTTTGCGGCATTTTATTATTTTGGAACCCCACGAGAGGGAAAAACACAGTTATCTGGAAATGCGTCAGAATACATCATAAATATACAACACGGATAATCCGAGTTGTTGCTACACAACAATTCATCATTTTCCGGCTTGCGAATCCAATTAAATGTTAAGTCACACATGGCGTGCAAGCTGCTGCGGGCTCCATTTTCATGTCACTTGAAAGCATAAAGCACAGTGGAAGCCGAAAGTCAAAATAGCATGTATCTGATGTCCACGCAGTGGCTGTCCCGGCGGTTAAGCACGAAAATGGCACAGTTGTGTGTGTGTGTGTGTGTGTGTGTGTGTGTGTGTGTGTGTGTGTGCGTGTGTAGCAGTATGCATGAATAACTCCAGTGTTCCATAGATCTCGTAAATGCTGCTGAGTGGCCGGCGCCCGTCTCCGGAATTAAAGGTAAGTTTTATTTTGCAACACGCCTCAGCTGGGACAGCTCCCCCCCTGGTACGGCATGGACTGATTCTACTAGGGCTTGGAGTGCCTGACCTTGTCCATGGTACCTAGCTTGTCAGCTCAGTGCCGCATCATCAAGGGGTGGAAGTTGAAGGACTGCTGCTACGGCACTTTGCCAGCAAGCGCCTAGGACGAGGTGTGTGGCAATCGCTACTACCCAGAGGGAGGTCCAGATCCAGGGGTGGAAGTAGAGGTACACCTCGGACAGGTCAAGCCCCTTGGCGGTGAAAAGGGACCAAATGAGATGATTGGCGGCAGTGATGAGCCCGAGGCAGGGCCCCACACCGCTGACGGCATCAGCGTAGCCCTGGTAGATCGCGGGCGGTCCACGTCAGGAGGAGGATTACTGGCAGGATGTGCACCAAGAAGTTGCCCACATGGAAGCCACCCATGCTGTACCCGCTGAAGGAGGCCATGCGGGGGAAGCCGGTGGGGTCTAGCAGCACAGAGGCGTGAAAGGAGAGAGAGATTGCGCAGAAATTGACCAGCAGCGCGGGCACCCCCGGGGACCGGTAGCCTGGGACATTCAGCTCCTCCAGCCAGCAGTACAGCATCATCATCAGCGACAGTCGGGTGTACGTCTTCTCCCCCAGCAGCCGCGGTCCCAGCAGGATCACTGCAAGCGCATGGCACACGCTTCGCAAGGGTGCCGGCGCGAAGAGGCCGCCGACGGCAGTTGCGGTTCCAAATACTGACACTAAGGGCGGTGTAAGCAGCATTGTGAAGGGCAGTGGCGGGTTCGCCTGCAGCTGGCAATCCACACGCCGCAGAGGTGATTGCCGCAGTGTGTGTGAAACCTGCAGCAGCGGCGCGGCAGCAAGGGGGCAGAAGAAGAGCGTTTCGCTTGTTCAACTACTTGGCGGGAATAATTTTGGGATAGCGGCGCTGATGGGCGGTTCCAGTGACTCGCTGAGCATTTTCGCGATTTCCAGTATAGCACCACGTTTCTAAACCAGATGGAAGGCGGCAATAAGCGAACCCGACCAAAGCGCGCGATCCCCACCCGACCCGTTCGGCCGCTGTCACGGTACAATCGCGCAGGTAGGTCACAATATCCGTAGACGGGACTCCCTGGCAGTAGCGTCACGATGCCACACGGTGAGCGGAACGATGCATGCTGGCCCGGGTAACGGCGCGCGATCAAAGCGCAAGCCCGCTGCATTCCGCAGCTCTTGGGGCGCCAATCATAGAGCCCTGGGAGCCCGCCGTAAGAAAGCAGACGTGTGCACAGCGGCGCTTCGAGTCTTTCACGACCTGGTGAATATGGCGACTGACCCGACAGAGCACGGAGGACAGGCCTATCATCGGTTAACGCGGCCGGACTCGGGATGGGCGGCGCGGAAAGGCAAGAAAGTTCTAGCAGGCGCGCCATCATCCGCTATCCCTGCCCTCCGCCCTGTACCTCGTACGAGTACTCAGGCCACCAGTAGCGCGCCTCCGCCCGACGGGAGCGCGACAGGTGCTACTGGCGCACTTTGTCAACGTACCGCAACGGAAGAAGACATACCTGGTTCCCAGCTCTCGCCAGCGTCGCCTGGAGAGAGACAAACGGATTCTTCGCCTATCGCGATGTCTGAGGCGACTCGATTCGCCCGCAGTCATAAGGGTCCCTAATCAGCAGAGCGCTGTGAAACGGGTCTTGCCGACTGGTCGTTTCGTGGCTGCCACGACCAGCAGGAATACCATAGCGACTACCACTCCTTACGTCGTAGCGCTTCCCTGTATTTCGATATGATATAATTATAAATAATATCGCGGTACACAAATTCGTTATTTAATCTTTTTGCGTCTTCTCATGTTACTGCTTCCACCCCGCAGTCGATGTAGAGGACCTTTCTGATTGCCTTTTATTTTGGTGATTTCCGATATCGCCTTCTGCTGCTAGCTCATGTAATCTTTTTGGTCACAGGCCAGGGAGAGCGTCTGGGGGCATCATTTTGTACATCATTTGTATATGTACCATACATCTTTATGTAGATAGTGGTAGTGCTGGGTTGACGAGTGATTCCGTGGATATGGTCATCCACGGTTGTGACGGGCAATTATTAAAATAATATGGCGACTGCTGGGTGAATCGTTCCCGGCGGCGATTTTTCGGCGATCGGGTAGCGGCTGCGTCACCAGCGCCTGCCATTGCCTTGGGCTAGTTGCGTCACCGCGCCCCCTCCCCCCCCCCCCCCCCCCCCCCCCCCAACACACACACACATACACACACATACTGCCACCCTCCCGCCTCCTGCAACAGCCTTCTACATTCACACGGCGGACTGAGAGACACTCCGATCGAACCAAGGTGTAACATATACGCGCGTTGCCCTCCAGCGTCGGTTCATTCTCGCTCGTTGGCCGCGTCCTGTTCCCCAGCAGTCCAGGCCGCTCCCGCCGCCTTTTGCGGCCAGTGCTTGCAAGGCTCCACCCCCAGCATTAATCCTCTTTTGCCAGCAGGAGGCGCACGTGTTCTGTGAGCTGCGAGGCTCAGGGTGGGGCGCTATGGGAGACTCAGGTGAGGCCGGGATGCCACATCCGAAGTCAAGAATACTAATTGACCCCCCCCCCCCCCCCTCCCCTATACTGGCTCTTGCTGACCAGTGCCCCCGGCGCTGCCGCCTGCTGATACCTCAGAGGAGGATAGCACAGTGCTGGTGATGATTGTGGAGACGGCTCCGTCGTACTGGGGTAGTGTGAACACCACGCCTGACTCGGAGCGCGAGGGCGGCGGCCTGCTTGACTTCCAGGCTTTTGTGGAGCAGGTGCGCCCCGCCCCCTGAATGAGCAACTGTCGCTGCATCTCCAGTAGGCGAGCAAGGGGGGATACCGTGCTGTACTGACGGCTCCCTGCCCGGCTCTGCATGTATTCCGCGCCACAGCTCCTCGTGTACATAAACGCCTTCCTGCTGCTCAATGAAGACAACCGGCTAGCCATTTTCTGCGTGCACGACAACAAGAGGTTAGTAGTGGCCCCACGACCCCTGACGCCGCCCCTGGGGATTGCCAAGGGTGCATTCGCCTGTCCTGCTGGTTCCGCTGCTGACGAGGAATCCCGCCCCCAGCGTATTGCTCTACGAGTCTGCAGGGCTCAAGGGGAAGGGGAAGCAGACAGCGAGCGCGGAGAGCCGCGCCTCGGTGTGCAGCGCGGTGGTGACGGGGCTTCAGGCACTGGGTGCGTCAAGCGAGGGCGGCGGGGACAGCGGCAAGCAACAGCCCGCACTGTCGGGCACGCTCTCCCGAGCGCTGTGCTACCTCAACAGCCTGTCGCGCCGGGGGCTGGTGCCCAAGGGCGCTGCCGCCACTGCCAGCAAGCCGCGCCTACTCGTCCTTCAGGGATCCCCGGATGTGCAGTCGCAATACATCGCGTTCATGAACAGCATCTTCTCCGCCCAGGTGCCCCCCATCCCCTCTCATGCCGGCCTGAGGAGCAGCCGCTTCCGGGCGCATCCTACTGTCTTATTGTGCGTATCCCTGACGCCACCCGTCGCGCTCGTCCTTGGGGCATCCCCACAGAAAGCCGAGGTCGTCATCGACGCCTGCATGCTCGGCCGCAGCGACTCGTCCTTCCTGCAGCAGGCCGTCCACCTCACCAAGGGTGTCTACCTGCGGCCGCCACGGCCCTCTGCGCTACTGCAATACCTCCTGGTGAGCGGAGGGGCAGCCTCTGCCAGCGGCCTGGCTTTCCCTCTTCCCCGATCCCCAGACATTCATATTAGGAGAGCACCCAACTGCCTAATACCCCCCCTCCTAATCATCCAATACCCCTTTGACGCCCGGGAACGCTGCAGACGGTGTTCACTGCAGACACGCAGTCTCGCAGCTTCCTGCAGCTGCCCAAGCCTACAGGCGTAGATTTCCGAGCTTCGTGCTTCTGCCACAAGGTACCCCCACCCCTTCCCCACCTACCACGCGCTGATTTCCCCTTCTAAAATGCCCTGAATCAGGACTCACGTCTTGGCTTGTGTGTGTGCGGCGCAGCGGTCCATTGACCTGGGGTATGTGTGCTCTGTGTGCCTATCCATCTTCTGCGAGGTGCGGCTCCGGTTGTTGTGGCTGCCCCAGCTTGCTTGTGCTGTTTTGCGACACGCCACTGACATAGCTTTTCTGCGTTGATGCGTAGGGCCTGTCCGAGTGCTCAACATGCGGCAGCGCCTTCAGCGCCAAGCGTGCCAAGTTGCAGGCCACGCAGGCATCCGGCAGCGGCGCTGGGCCCTCGGCCGGCGCATAGCTCGCCGAGAGGGTCAATGAATAAAGATCAAGCAGCGGCTGCCTACAAATTCGGCGCTGTGACTGCCACAATTAAGCTGCGGTATCAGAAGCCCTACTTCTTTGTAATTGCATCGAAGAATAAGAGCCAATTAATTAAGGCTGCAACGATATCCTCCTCAACAACTCCAGATGTTTATGCTTTCCAATTCTAAATGGAATTCCTCCTGGCAGCCAAGCAATATGCACCGGCACATTTCGCCTGGCCCAGTCGCCTATCACTGATCTTGTACGTGCGACCGTGATATATTTATCTCAGGAAGCATTGCTTAATGAGACATCGGGTTTTTAGTTTCCAGCAGTGCGTCCAAGTCTGCGTGCATCATCACTCAGGAATGTGTCAAAGATGTCTGCGCTGGACTTGGAACTCACTAGCATGGTGGACATCATCCTCTGTGTGCAGACAACATTGAGTTGTGGGTGAGGGGCCCACAGCCGCGCAATTACAGCATCCGTGTCCTGTGGGCCACATCAGGGCATCCCCATCTGAGGGCCAGCGCAGCGCTATTGCCTTGCTTCACTTGCAAAAGACTGCAGCGCAATGCCACTGCTACATGTGCGAGCTTGGCAGGGAGGGCGGACGTCGACAGATGCGATGGCTCATCTAACGATTACATTCGGAATAAGATAGGGGACATTTCCCGCCCCCTCTCATTTGCACAATCATGCTGATCTACACATACTTGTCAATGGTTTGCGTCAGGGTGCTCTTGGGCACCGCCCCGATGACGGTGTCCATCTTCTGGCCGTCCTTGAAGATCATCACTGTGGGAATGCTGCGGATGCCGTACTCCGTAGCGACGCCCGGGCTCTCATCAGTGTTGAGCTTGACCTGTGGCCGTGCATAAAATGTTAGGTTGGAAGGATGGAACACGAGCGGCATAGAACATCAGAATGCGCTGCGTGAGAGCTGCTGCCCTGGCACTCACCGCCTTGATCTTGCCGGCGTAGTCCTCAGAGAGCTCATCGATCAGGGGCGCGATCATGCGGCACGGCCCGCACCACGGAGCCCAGAAGTCAACCAGCACGGGCACGTCGCTCTTCAGCACAATCTCCTCAAAGGTGGCATCCGTGACGCTGATAGCTACGCAGAGGGTAACAGGAGTGGGGTGTTATTCGCAGGATCCTGAGCGCAAACGCCCATTGCATCTGAGGAACGGGCGCAGACAGGGTCTCCCACAAACATCTCGTCCGTACCCGGTGGCTCACAGGCCACGCTGGGATTTCTTTTGACAGTAAAATTATGGATACATAGGGCAACGTTCAAAACTGGGCAGCAGACAATGATTCCGTTCAGGGACCACCTGGGTGGCCATGAGTGGTTCCCCCCCCCCCCCCCCCCACCTCCGCTAAAACAACCACCATTTTTGAATGATCTTTCCTCTCAAGACATCATTCAAGATCGAGGACGTAAATGGGGCAAAAATCAAAAATAAGAGGATGAGTATCGAGCCGGAGGTGTAGGTGGAGGGAAGTAGAGCGGTGCCTCCTCCGCACTGGAGGTTTCTTAGGAAAAAAAATAGCCTAGCACGTATCCTGCTACACCAAAGGAAAGGGTCTCAGCCTGGCGAGATAGCCCCAGCCTGGCGGGAGAAGCCACAGTGGATCACGAGGAATTGCTGTCATCCCGGGGGGGGGGGGGGGGGGGGGGGGGGGGGTATTGGATATCCGTGGAAGGACGGGGAGGTTCCTCGCACTGCCGATTGGCGAGCTGGTGGGGCCCAGAGCGAGCGAGCGAGCGATGGGAATATTGCCGCTAAGTACTGCCAGCGGCGGTCGGTATGGGTACTCTGCTGTCGTTGGCAGCGCGCTGGCGCTCCAAGAAAATCCGTGCCAGTGCAACTCACCCTTCTCAGCCTCAGCGCTGGCGACCACGTGGGAGGGGGTGGAGCTGCGAGAGACCCGCATGGCCCTGCGCCCCGCCGGCTGCGCGACCCGCAGGCGCAGCTGTGCGGTGCCGGGCGCCATCGCCGAGGTGCTGCGCAGGCTGGCGGGGGGACGGGCGGCGCGGACCATCGCAGCCGCAGGGGCAGCGGCGGCCAAAGACATGGAGGCAGCCATTGCGATCGAAAGCGGTTGCAAGGACGTCTGGCTAGGAGAGGGACGGAGGTGAGCGGGGTTTAGCGTGCTTCGTCTGTGGGGGCGAGACGATGGGGAAAGGTGGCGAGCGATCCGGCCGTAGGGCGGCAGCGGGGGCAGCGCGATGCCGTGATGCGCTGTGGACGTGGACGGCACAGGTAGCCCGCGTGACACAGTAGTAGTAGCAAGCGTACATGATGATTTGGCTCGATTGATGGTCCGACGTATATTAATCCAGTGTTGCGAATGATTGTCTTGTCGTATCGGCGTACCAGTATCGTACGGTCGTAGGTGCCGGCGTTCCCGCTTCTCCTGCTGTGTCGTCCGATCTCTAGCCAGCGATGCAACTTTTATGCACAGCTTGGCATCATTGGATCCGATGTGTTCACCTTTGCCTGTATTGCGAGTCAGTATTTAACGCATGTCCTCCCACATATTGCAGTACGTCGTCAAGATCCTTACGCCAATGAACAAAGTCGTTATGTACAAAGCTCGTATACCAACTGTGTGCGTGATTGAGGGCCGGGGGCGATGAGGGATAAGACGAACCAGTCGTAGCGAGCAGGAGCAGCAACAGCAGTACCTGTACCTGTGCCGACGCAGGTACCGCGTAGTACCTGTGTTGCATACTACGATTCCATGTTCCGTGTTGCCGCTTGCCGCCCATTTGGCCTTCCGGCGGCTCCTGTCCTCTCCCTTGGCGAGCCATGCCCTTGTGCTTCTTGCTCCTTCTCGGTACAAGGTATGCTGGCCCGTTTTGAGGATGCTGGCGTGGAGTTCACTCCTTCAACTTGGGCGGTCGCATACGCTGATCACGTGGCACGTTGCTCTGGGGGCGTCTCCAATCACGCCGCACACGAGTGGGCCGCACATGGCCTTTCCGACATTTGCCACGACGTGAAGTCCGCGCTGGGCGTGGGTGTCCAGATCCTCACGGACCCGTCGGTGCTTGTTTCTCTCCCGAAGGGCAGCGACGGCCGGCCGGCCGATGTTGGGCTTTTCGGGTATGGCGGTATCCGCGGAAACACGGTTGCTATCGATACCACCATTATTGCCCCCATCCTCGGCGTGTCAAGCTCGGATCCAACGACTGCTTTGAGGGCTGCAGAGCGCCACAAAATCCAGAAGTATGACGAGGGTGTCCGAAACGCCGCCGGCATGCTTCGCTTTGTTCCTTTCGCCGTTTCCGAGTTTGGCTCGCTGGCCCCGCACGCCGAGGCTTTCTTGGTGGAGCTCGCGAAAGCTAGCCACACACACACTGGCCAAAAAATCGGCCAGCTCTTGTCTGCGTGGCGCCGCCGTTTCTCCTTGCTCATCAACATGGCACATGCAGACAACGTTCTTGGCGGGGTCGCGCCCGCGCGTGCGGCACGTGATGGTACTCCTGCGCCTGCGCCGCGTCGCTCGTCGGCATGTGTTGCTATGACCCGGGTCATTGGCTGCAAGCGTCCTCGCCGCGGCTGATAGCCTACCCCGCCCGGGGCGGGGGTCCCTTTGGTCCCTGGCAGCTGCCGCAGCATCCGTCATATCCGCGTGCGCGTGAAGAACGGGACAGCCAAGCCCTTCCGGGCCGGCTAGGGTTAAAGCTAGGGTTCCATACCCGGTTGAGACCACAGGCAGGGCACCTGATTGGTTAGGGTTCCATACCCTGGCCATAGCCCTGAGCGAGGCGCAAGGAGACATACATACCGGAGATCAGAGGTGGTGGGGCTGGCAGCAGCCAGCCAGTTGCGCCCACAGCGTAAGAGCACGGAGGCTCAACGCCATGGCGTCAACACGGTGCGCATGGAGGACGGAGAACGTGAGGCCAGGCAGCGGAGGCTGCCTCGCGGCTTCACCACCCCATCGATGGAGATGGCGCAGCAAATGCACAGCCGTACAGAGCTGACGGCGAAGCTTACCAGCGCAGCTCAGAGCGTCACGGTGCCTGTGTCACTGGCCAACGGCGGTGGACAGCCGCGCATGCCACTGATGGAGATCGCCAAGCGGCTGGTCAAGCACGAGCCCGTGGAGGATGGCTGGGAGAAGCATGCTGTCATGCGTGCTCTGGAGAGCAAGCGAGTCTCCATCAGCCTGATGGAGGCTTACCAGCTCGAGCGCAGCGGCGGCGGGATGATGGAGAGCGTCATGGCAACAGCATGGGGCGGCGGTGCCCTGAGTACCGAGCCGATCAGCAGCCACGCTCACTCAGCCAGGACCTCGAGCGGGGAGCGCGCCTTCGAGGCAGCGCTGATGATGGTGGAGGAGGTCGCTGACCAACAAAGCGGCGGCAAGTCTACCGCGGAGGAGAAGACCGCTGGCGGAGAGGCTGAGACTGAACGGTCTTTTGCCATTTACCGGCCAGGTCAACTCGCGAGACAACGCGAGGAGGAGGAAGATCGCAAGCGTGCAAATGCGCAGCGCAATGCCAGCACGGCGGTTGAGGAGGCATCAGTATGTCGCCGCAGCGGCAAGTGGGAACCCGCCACTGACTATCGACGCAGTGCCACTGAGGCAGACATCAGGGAGCAAGCACTACGGCTGCCCAAAGGGTCTGAGACCCGACGCTGCCTGGAGCAGCAGGCGGAAGTCGCCCACAAGGGCATTTTTGCCCTTCAGCCCACGGGGGCTGAGGCGAAGGAGCAGCCGGAGACGGCTCGGCTTGACACCATCACGTGCGAGTTGCACGCCAACAATACCCTGCTGCAGTGCGAGACCATTTCCGACGGCGGGAGCAGCCACACCCGCATGAACGCGTCAGCGATGGAACCAAGCGCGGCGGAGGCCGTGGTGAAGGGCGCTGGCGGGTGGGTGGACGTCGACATGGTGGTGGTGCTCGCCAATGGCAAGCGCTCATGCGAGCAACAACGACGATTGCGGGATGGCGTGGTCTTCACGCTTCGGGACCCCGTCACCTCAATCATGGCAGCTCATCACGCACCGCGCGTGTACGAGAATGGAGGCGAGGCACCGGGCTTGCTGCTCGGTGGACCCACCATCACAGCCCTCGGGCTGCGACCGGACCCGGCGACCAGGATCTGCACTTTCCGCGCACCCAACCGACCGGCCGGCAGAGTGCCACTGCTCAGTCAAACGGCGTGGGAGCGGCGGGTACGCGAGCACCAACCTGTGGTGCGCGTGGAGAGAGCGAGCTACTGCCATGGGGTGGAGCTCGGCGATGATGAGATGGGGGAGGAGAGTGGGGGGGGCAGTGACGTGTCTCACAGCCACGCCGCCCACGAACCCTCACGGCGTGACGTGCAAGAGTCCAAGACCTGCGAGCCGGCAGACCTACCGCCTTTGCGGGAGGTGCAGAGCCTGCAGCGTCACGGGCTGGCGAGGCTGAGCACCCGCGAAGAGGGCATCAGCCTGTACGAGCCATGTGGCGGAGGCTACGTTGCCGTGTTGAATGCCATGCTGGCCAACGGTCAGAAGGTGGCCAGATACCGGCATTCGGACATCGACCCGGCAGCCCGCAAGGCCGCTGGGCAGCGTGTTCAAGGAGCTCAGTAGGAGATATCCGGATCTACTACCAGCTAGCGCGATCAAGGGGTGGGACTCGTTTCCACAGGACATCACGGCGATCACAACGGAGGACGTGAGGCGCCTGCCATACATAGACATAGTGGGGTGTGGATGGCCTTGCCCAGGCATGAGCAGAGCCAATCGCAACGCGCTAGGATTGCGCGACCGGAGGTCACGTTTGCTCTTTCACGTGGCCGCGTTCATCGAGAAGCTCGAGGAGAAGCAGCCCACCGGCGTGGGGTGGCTGCTGGAGAACGTGGATACGAGCGGAGACGAGAGACTGTACATCAAAGAGTCTGAGAAATACATCACGAAGATCATCGGGAGAGCGCTCGTGATTGATGAGGCGGGCTGTGGAGCGAATCATCACCGAGTGCGACGATTCTGGACGAACATGGGGGACGTGGAGAGACTGAAGTTGGCGTGGGAGAGGCGGGCGGACATGCAGCCACGACTGCTGCGAGAGGTGCTGCCACCGCACCTACGGCCGCATGTCAATCTGCCGACGCCACCCAACGGAGTTCGCGTCAACAAACCGGGGCAGCCACGCGCGTTGCCAACGATCTTGGCGCGATCGGACTCAGATGCCTATTCCGGCGAGGGGGCCGGCATGTTGTTCAACATCAACACGGGCGAGTGGGAACGGCCCACTGTCCACCTGAAGGAGGAGCTTTTCGGTTACGAGCCGAACGTAATTCACGGCATATCGCTGCCGGACCATGAGCGCCTCATAGGCAATGCCATGGGTCTGCACAGCGTAGCGTGGATCGTCGGGCAGCTCTTCGTGGAGCAGCAGCGACTGAGGGACTTGGAGGAGCTGGAGCGCGCAGCTCGGGCTGCCCAGGCAGCTCAGCGCGCGGAACGAGAGAGACGAGAGCAACACAGGATGCAGAGATCCTGCGGGAGAGCATGGCAGCAGCTGTGTCAACAGGCGCTATGCTGCTGGCTGCTGCTCATTTGGTTGGGCGGCACGTCAATGCACTTCGGCGAGGCGAGTCGTCTCGGCAACACCACGGTGTTAGCCATGTTCGTGGCAGTGATGGTGCGCGCGAGCGCGCGCTACCGCCGCGAGGTGACGGCGACAAGCAGGGCGGGGCGCCGAGCTTTCGGCGCCAACGCCGTGTCGGACGGCGGCGGGACTGCGGAACGGAGTAGCGCTGCTGCGTGGGCCAATCGTGGCTACACGCAGGCAAGTATGAATGATCACGTGGAGGATGTTCGCAGCCTGAAGGATCCTGAGAAACACTGGCGGTGCGGGCGCGAGTGCGAGGCTTCACAGCAACAACAGCTAGTGGAGCTCTGCGACAGCTTTTGGGATGACGTGTGGGTGTGGTCCGTCAGCGACCTACCGGCCGTCAACCACTGGGAGTTCAGGATACCGACGACCAACACGCAGCCCATCAAGCGACCCAAGTACCGATTGAGCAAGACTGAGTGGGACTTCGTGGACAGCTGGTGCAAGGAGCTGTTGGCAGCTGGGGCGATCCGCGAGAGCCAATCTCCCTACAGCATCCCAGTAGTGTGTCCACCGAAGAAGGACGACGACGGCAACTGGACCGGGATCCGGGTGTGTTTGGACGCTCGCCCGTTGAACAGTGTCACTGAGTCGTGGGCGTATTGTATGCCCAAGACAGACGAGCTACTCAGCAAGGTCGCAGGCGCGCGCATGTACAGCGGGTTTGACGCCAAGTCGGCGTTTCATCAGCTGCCCATCGCAGAGGAGGACCGACACAAGACTGCCTTTTGGGGCAGCGACCGGCAGTATGAGTGGTGCCGGATGGCGATGGGCTTCAAGAACGCCAGCCAAGCATGGCAGCGTGTCATGGATGAGGCCCTTGGCGATCTGCCGTTCGTGGCGGTTTACGCCGATGACATCTGTGTCTTTTCAGGCGCAGCCGAGATGAGCGACGCTGAGGTGTTTCAGCAGCACCTTCAGCATTTGGAGACGGTGTTTCAGAGGCTCGCAACGGCGGGCATCAGACTGGCGCCCGGCAAGGGGCGCATGGCCGTGAGGCAGATTGCTTTCTTGGGCCATTGGGTCGACGGCGAAGGCGTATTCCCGCAGCACTCCAAGGTGGAGGCTGTGGTGAAGATGCCGCCGCCGACTGACGTTGCGGGGCTTCGGCGCTTCCTCGGCATGGTGGGCTACTACGGTAAGTTCATCGAGCAAGTTGCAGTCAAGCGCAAGCCGCTGACCAAGCTCACTGGCAAGGTGCCGTGGGAGTGGGGATCGGAGCAGCAACGAGCCTTCGAGCAGCTCAAGGCAGACCTGGTTTCAGCTCCCGTGCTGAGAAATCCGGATTGGAGCCGCCCTTTCATCCTGCACACCGATTTCAGCGGAGCTGGATTGGGCGCGGTGTTGGCGCAGGAGGACGACGAAGGACAGGAGTACGTGGTGGAGTTTGCGAGCCGCACCTGCCAAGGCGCGGAGCCCAACTATGCCAGCTATGAGGGTGAGTGTCTTGCCATGTTGTATGGCATGGACAAGTTCAGATACTATCTGTTTGGCAGGCAGTTTGTGGTGGTGACAGATCATCGGCCTTTGGAATGGCTGATGAACACCGCTCAGCTTCGTGGGAAGTTGGCGCGGTGGGCGATGAGGCTCAGCGAGTACGACTTCGTGGTACGCTATCGGAAGGGCGCTCACCACGTCAACGCAGATTGTCTGAGTCGGGGGCCCGTGGAGGGCGACCCAACGGAGCTGGATGGGCGCGGTGAGTTTTCACCGGAGGGCACCGTGCGACATGCGGCAGCCTTTTGGTGCGCAACGGCTCAGAGCAGCCGGCAGCCGGAGCTGTCAGCATGGGCGCGACGCCGCGTGCTGGACACCGCCCATGAGGGCACGGCCAACGGCGACTTGGTGGCGGTTACCGGCGAGCTGACGGCGGGACCGCGGAGAGGCGATCCGTGGATGGACGCGGAGGCGATGGCGGAGCTGCAGGCGGGCAACGTCAACATGCCGCAACCTTATGCCCGCTATACATGGAGAAACAACATCTTGTGGTATTTACACAAGGACGGCACGCACCGCGAGGTACCGCCACCCAGTGAGCGAGACACGGTGATTATGGATGTGCATGTCAAGATGGGCCATTTGGGGCGGGATCGGCTGCGCAGTGTTATCGCCGCTTCATATTTCTGGCCAGGGATGGTGGAGGATGTAGCCCGAGTCAAGAAGGCGTGTCCGGACTGCGATCGGCTGCAACATCGACCCGGCGGCACCAGCGGTCGCCCAAAGGCAGCCTCACCGCTGGACATGCAGCCGCTGCCGCACTTCGGCATGTTCTACCGCTGGCACTTGGACTTGGCGGGGCCTTTTGAGGCCACCCGCAGTCGCAATGTCTGGGTGTTGGTGATGGTGGAAGCGGCGAGCAAGTGGGTGGAGTTGGTGCCGCTGCGCACCAAGGAGGCAGCCAACATACGACAAGCCTTTCAAGAGAGAGTGCTGGCGCGTTTCGCGGCGCCAGGCGAGGTGTGTACCGACGGCGGTACCGAGTTCAGCGGCGAGTTCCACGAGCTTCTCGTGGAGCATGACATCGATCATCCGAAGCCGCTGCCCTATCATCCGCAGCCCAATGGGTTGGCGGAAGGGATGGTGAAAACAGTCAAGGAGGCACTGATGCGCTATGTGGTTCAGCCCGGCAAGCGCGTCGTGTGGGACACTTTTCTGCCTTCCATCGAGCTGGGCTACCGTTGCAGCAAGCAAGCCAGCACCAGGTACAGCCCATACGAGTTGGTGTACGGCAGGGCACCCGTGTTTCCCGCGCAGGCGAGAGCGCTCTTTGAGGAGAGCGCCGTGGACTTCAACAGCCCGGAGGGCATGTGGGAGCTGATGACAGTGCGCGCGGAGCGTTTGGCGCTCATGGTGCCGACGGCGATGCACAACGTGGAAGCGGCGCAGCATCGTGAAGTGATGCGCTATCGCAGGAGGCGCGCGGGGTTGGTGGCGCCCGGAGTGCAACGCTTCAGCCCCGGCGACTTCGTCTACGTGCAACAGCGGCAGCAAGACGCGCTCGATCCACGAGTGCGACCGGCTGTCTACAAGGTTTACGAGGTGAACGACAACGGAGTGGTGGTCATCCAAGGAGCTGACGGCGACACGGCGCGCGTGCGCGTTGAGGAGCTGGCGCGGTGCGCCGTTCCATACGTGGTGTTGCCGGCAGGATTTGAAGACCCAAATATGGCGTGCGAGGAGTGCGACGGGCGCGTCAGCACCCAGCGCAACCCGATCATCATCTGCGAAGACTGTGAACGAGGCTGGCACAAGTTGTGTCATCAGCCACCTGTGGCACGTGTGCCGCGGGGGGCATGGCGGTGTGCGGAGTGCAGCGCTGATGACGCAGCGTTGCCGGCACAGTGGACATCGGTGGCTTTAGCCGCCACAACAATCAGTGACAACGACGACAGCGACGAGGAGATTCAAGACCCTGCCCCGCCTTTGCAGCCGACAAGAGCGGCAGTGGCAGCGAGACTGAACTGGGGCATGCCTGGCGCCTGGCACCCAGCAACTGTGACGAGAACGATGAACAACCTTCAAGCAGCCAATGACTGTCTACCGGCAATCAGTAACCAAGTGAGCGAGTACGCTGCGCTAGCCAACGTGATCAGCTGGCGCGGCCGAGTAATCTTTGATCCGTGGGCGGGACATGGCAGCACCGCTGAGGCCTTGCGGCCGTGCGGTGCGACAGTGATCAACAACGACTTCAATCCGGTGTACCAAACTGAGATGTGCGAGGACGCGCTGGAATCCTTTGTGTACCAGTGCGCTCGCGATGTAACCGCAACTGTGGCGATGACGACGATGATGACGACGACGATGATGACAACACAGCCGCGGTTAGAGGCCCCTTTCATAGTGGTGACCTCCCCGTGGTTCCAACTACTTGATCTGGCGCTGCCAATCATGGCGTCATGCGCGGACATCCTTTTCGTGCAAGTACCAATCTTCTACATCGCGCAGGGACCTTCCCCGCGCATGCAGTGGCTACGGCATCTAGGCGATTGTGGGCGGCTCCACATTATTGCCGGCGACATGCAGCGTAACCGCACTACGCGCCGATCAACCCTGTGGCTCGCGGTCTTCCGCGACAACGAGCTGCGAGAGCGAGAACTGCGAGCTGAGTGGCGTCACTCCGTGGCGTCAATTCACTTCCACACCGAGGCGTGCGCTGGCGACCAGCATCACTGAGCGTCGATTGGCGCCCAGCGGCCGTTCACCCTTCTGGCGACCAACCGTCTGGGGGGGGGGGATGGGCCGCCCATTGAGCTGGTGACAGCGCCCCACGCGGGAATGCGAGCATGCGACGGCAGCTGCCGCAGCATCCGTCATATCCGCGTGCGCGTGAAGAACGGGACAGCCAAGCCCTTCCGGGCCGGCTAGGGTTAAAGCTAGGGTTCCATACCCGGTTGAGACCACAGGCAGGGCACCTGATTGGTTAGGGTTCCATACCCTGGCCATAGCCCTGAGCGAGGCGCAAGGAGACATACATACCGGAGATCAGAGACCCGCCCAAGCACACCTAAGCGGGACTTCTAAGGGAACTCAGATAGCACCTCTAATCGGGACCTCTAACAGGGACCCCTAAGGTGGACTACCTGCAGAAGATGAAGTACTGTACTGCTGCTGGTACAAGGCGCAAGACTCACTGTAGCCGCAGCCGAGTAGTAGTATAGGACTTGATGAGTACAATTAGACAAGGGCAGTGCGTAATGCGTCTGGCGCGCGGTGCGCGCACGGCGCGCGTGCTATTAGCACTTAGCGTGACGTGCGGCTGCCTTGCCATGGCCGCGATCGCGTGCTTATAGAGGGCCTCCGCCTTCTAGCGGTCCCTCTTCCCCCTTGTCTTGCCTGTGTGTGCCTGTGTGTGCCTGTGTTTGCCTATGACAGGCATAGGCAAGAGCCTGTGTACGGGACGGAGACGGTGTAAGAGACGGAGATCGGCTTGAGGAACGAGGGCCAAAGGTAATCACGGTAGCCTGCGTGCTTGTCGTACGGTCGCACGCGTGCTGCCCGCTGCATCGTGCGCGCGCGCTGCTGGTGGTGCTGGGTTGTCACCATTCGACCCGGTACCGACGTAAAGTACTGTAGGAACGGTTGATAGCCGCGACCAGCACTGCATAAAGTACTGCACGGCGTGGCAGTGACCTGTGGTGAGAGGCTTCATTGCCACTGGCATTCACCCCCCTGAGTACGGGCAAGACCAGCAACGCTGGTCTGAACTAAAGCCCTATAGGCGTCTGAGAGGTGCCTGTAGTGACTTAGGTTCGCGTTCAGAAATGGGCCGCCCATTGAGCTGGTGACAGCGCCCCACGCGGGAATGCGAGCATGCGACGGCACAGCTAAGTGACTTCGTGGTTCCCTTGGCTCCTTCTTGGTTCTTGGCTCCCTGTCCTCCTGCTCGACCTTGGTTTCAGGCCTATGTCTCTCTCTTTTGCTGGCAACCTTTCACAGTCGAAGTTAGTTCTGTTTGTAGTGCGCTTTTGTGAAAGCCCTTATGTAATTAATAAATACCTGTGTTGTACTACGCGGCAGGCTCTTGTTGCTTACGCTTTTGTAATTCAAACCTGTGCCGACCCTGTACCCCCTGGCCTGGGTATCGCGCGGGTGGCGCGCGCCGCGAATGCCAAGACCTAGCCAGCTGAGCACCGCGCACAACCTAGAATACCCTGCAAAATAGGGTGCATCGCTGATATGGGGTGCCACAGCGCTGGCCCAGTGTGACCTTGACTGGCACGGGCGGTGTCGGAGTACGCGACGACCTGACGAGGGGCGCATCCTGGTCCACAGGCTGACTGCCGCGGCCGCGGCGGTCAGCGCCCCCGAACGCCGCCGTTGTGGCCGATGAGCTGTTTTACCTTACCTTAGTGATGCTTGCGCAGGGCGCGGTCCCCAACACACTCCCGCGCGATCTCCACTCAGGCGAGGCGAATCCCGGTAGCGGCTGTCTGCCTGTATCACGTGCCTCACCCGAGCCCTCTCCGCGCGCCTGCGTCCCTGCCCGGCTCGTCGAATCGCTGGCGTGATGGCGCTGGGCCGTCATCTGCTGGAGCTCACCCAGGCGGCGCCCGTCAGCGCTGGCCAGGTCGGGTTCTTCCTGGCGTACGCGTGGGCGACATGCATGTGGCTGTACTCGTGCGTGCTGCAAAAGAGGGGTTCCGGGACACGGTGCGCCCCCCCCCCCCCCCCCCCCCTCTCGGCAAGCAGGCGGAGCAGCCACCGGCACATAAGCCTGACGAGGGCGCGGGGGGGGGCTCGGCGCGGGCGCAGGTCACTGCCGAAGGCGCACAGCTCTGACGCGGGGGAGCTAGCAGAGAATGGCGCCGGGTTGGAGGACTCGGGCGAGCCCGCGGCCTCCAGCCCCGCGCCGGTGCGATACAGCTTTCTGGGGGAGCTCCTGGGCAGCCCGGCCATCAAGTGCCTGTCCTTCCAGACGGAGGCGCTCAAGGCGGCCAACCACACCCTCAAGTCAATGTGCGCAATGCGCCCAGACGCTGTGTCATCATCCGTCTCTCCCCCCCCCCCCCCCCCCCCCCCCCCCCCCCCCTTTCCGCTCTGTCAGCTGCGCTGACGCCGCCATGCCCTGTGGGTGCGCAGGGTCGAGTTTGGCAGCATCATGACATGGTTCTTCCTGGCAGACCGCACTAACATGTTGCCAGAGGGCTCCAAGGTGCGACCCTCACCCTCTGGCAGATGGGCAGATCGTCCGCGTGACCGACGGCTGACCCCCCCCCCCCCCCCCCTTGACCCCCTCCTTCCTCCACGTCAGAACTACACACGGGACTCCTTCTTCTTTGTGTACCTCATGCTCGTGCTCTTCAACTTTAGCCAGCCAATGAAGGTGTGGCGCACGCCGACGCTGCTCAACCGCTCGCAGACTGAGGAGTGGAAAGGCTGGATGCAGGTGTGGCGCACGAATGGGGTGGCGCCCGAGGGGGGGGGGGGGGGGGTCTGGGGGGGGGAGGGCTGCCCCCTGTCTTCATGTCAAGAAACGCGGCGCACCCCAGGGGACAGCATACTCACGCTCGGGTGTGGTCGCGCTGCCCCAGGTGCTGTTCCTGCTGTACCACTACTACGCGGCGGGGGAACTCTACAACGCTATCCGCGTCTTCATCGCCGCGTACGTCTGTCCACTGCGCTCATTGTGCCAGTAGAGCGCTCAACGCTTTTAGCCGTCATGCTGGGCGCTCTGATGGGCTGGCGATGGGTGCCTCTGTGCGTGCAGGTACGTGTGGATGACCGGGTTCGGCAACTTCATCTACTATCATAAGACCGGCGACTACACCCTGGGACGCTTCTTCCAGATGATGTGGCGCCTCAACTTCCTCGTCCTCTTCACCTGCATCGCGCTGCAGAACAGCTACATGCTCTACTACATCTGCCCCATGCACACGCTGTTCACGCTCTTTGTGTACGCAGCACTAGGTGGGCAGCCCCCCGCCACTCCATTCCACCCCTGCCCTCTCGCGACCAGTGCTGAACCCCCCCTGCGCCCCCCGCAGCCATCATGCCAAAGATGAACACTAGCCGCATTGGAATTGGCTCCAAGATGGCATGGTGCTTTGCGCTGGTCGCCATCTGCTGGGATATCCCCTCAGTGTTTTACACCTTCTGGCAGCCGTTCAGGTGGGCCCCCACCCCTGAGACGCCCGACGCTATCACTGCAGGATGGCGGCACCTCGGGGCGGAATCCGCCTGCTCTCACTTGTCCCGCGCGCAGCTGGCTGGTTGGATACGTCGACCCGCGCCGCCCCAAGGAGGACGTACTGCATGAGTGGTACTTCCGGTCCTCGCTTGACCGCTACGTGTGGATCTACGGCATGATCTGTGGCTGGATCCGCCCATGGGTGGAGAGCACCTTCCTGCAGGTGCCCACCGCCCCACCCTGCAGACACACGGTTGTCCAGAGATCGCAGTCTGCTCACCTGAACATGCGTTGCTGCGTCCCCGCAGATTGACGCGATGCCGACCGCGCGCAAGTGGACGGTTCGCGCCGCGCTGGTGGCCATCTGCGTGGGCTTCGGGCAGCTGTGGTATGAGCACGTCTACGTGCTGCCCAAGCTGGAGTACAACAGGCTGCACCCCTACACCTCCTGGATCCCCATCACCATCTGGATCCTGCTGCGCAACCTGACGCCAGGTTTGGACCCCCTTTCCCCCCTTCTTGTCCGTCACAACTATGGCCAACCATCGTAGCGCTGGCCCTGTGGCCTGGCGTGTGTGTTGTTGTTGACGTTTGCGGCAACAGCGGGTGGTGAGTTGTGCCATGGAGATGGTGGGGCATATCACGGCGTAGTTGTGCTGACGGTGGCCTGTGTGTGCATGTGCAGCTATGCGCACCTTTTCGCTCAGCACGTTTGCCTGGCTCGGCTGCATCACCCTGGAGACCTACATCTGCCAGTATCACACCTGGCTGTCCTCCAGTATCCCAGATGGGCAGCCCGTGGCGCTGCTGCAGCTGCTGCCCACCAACTTCCCGCTGCTCAACTTTGCAGCCACCACCACGCTCTACGTGTTCCTCTCGCACCGGCTGTTTGTGCTCACCAACGACCTGAAGGACGCCGCCATCCCGCTCAAAGACAACAGGCTGCTGCTGCAAAACGCCATGCTGATGGGCGCTGCAGGAGTGGTGGCCCTGGTGTTTGGAACAGTCATCGCATGAGCAGCTGCCACACGGTGTGATGTGAGCCATGCAGTGTGGGTTCGTGTGCTGCTGTGAAACGATGGGGGCTTGAATACTTTGTTTACATAGTTGCTTGGCCGAGGCTCGGCAATCGATGGCATTCCAGCCTGCCGCAGCAGAGCTGGCTAGGTGTACAAGCAGCTATACTCGAGCTTCCCAGAAGCAAGTGGATGTCTGCAGCTAGAGGAGTTGCTTCTCTGTTTGTGCTTGAATCTTCATCACATGTTGTTCATGCAGGCAAGACATGCAGCAAAACAATGTACAAACGGCAGGTCGAATCCGGGCAGCATGCAGGAGGGAAGGGGTCACCTGGTCTAGATGCAACGCGACAGGTAATTTAAATAATGTGTCACTTTAAAGATCATAAAACAAATGACTATGTGAGATGGTCATCATTGGGCACGACCATCCAGCTCTGCCCCTGCGACAACAGCATGGCGAATCCGCTCAGAACACAGTGATGCTCATGAAGAACACCGCACGCTAGGCAACAGCTACTGCTTATCACATCAGGCTAAAGCGGGTCTCATCAGACAAATGCCTCGATTGTCGCTCACAACCTTGGAGCCAGCAAGACGCTGGGCAGCCAGGTGGCTCAGTCTCGTCATCTAATGTTTTTTGTCATCACCTGAGACCCTCAACACACAACCACGCAGGCCTGAACATATCATAAACACGACGGGCCAGTTGCTCACAGAGGCCTCAGGCAGCCAGTTCTCCTCACTGTCAATCAGACGGTAATTCCATATTTATTTAAAATTGCATCACCGGCCGGAGCAACTGAACCCTCAACATACACACACAGAGCCGGCCTGTCCCAAGGAGCAGCCTGCCAGACAGCACTCAGAATGGATTGAAGTGACATCTTCCGCAAGGGGGTGGCCCCGTTCGGAGGATTGACAGATTAATTGGTACTTTTTATTCATCCTTGTGGGCAGCCCGACCTGGACCAGACACTCAATCACACCAAATCAACACAGCCGCCTCACAGCCTTCTCTCTTGCCTCGACCCTTATAATCACTTGGATCATCCGGCACTTCCTAACTTTTGGGTGTTACTTCATCACTGAGAAGGCATCGCGAGGTTGCAGATCTCTCCCCCTCCCTTGGGTCCCTGTCCCCACCTCAAGCTGACATAGAGTGGTGCAGACGCCAGCTGCTTACCAGTGAGCATGGGCGTTATTCCTTCTTCTTCTCTGGGTGCTTAGAACGCCCGGCCACCTGAAGGAACACGGTTGACAGAGAGGAGGTGGGGGTGTTAGACATCTGTCGACAAGGAGGGGTAGCTGACGACTGGCTGTGCCGACAGCGTAGACCCTTGAAGCACGGGGATAGCCTCTCGGGTGGATTTGCTGAGGGCCCGGTCTGATCTCTCCTCCGTATCATACCATAAAGCCGCCACAAAAAACGACGGAAAGGTTCAGAGGTTTCGGGGAGCTGTACTCGTACGGCCAAGGCGCTGACTACAGGTATGCCGTGCAGTACGACCTGGGAATACTCTATTGCGGGTTCGAAGTTGATAGCGTAAGGTTCGACGGCGCGCGGCCCGCTGGGGCTGCTGCGTGCCGTGCGCCGCCCCCGTTCCGCACGCCGTGACCACGCGCCATCCCACTGGGCTCGGTAGTGGCGTTATTGGTGTTCGATTCCATGCCAGCTTGTCGCCAAAGGAAGTTATCCTCGGTAGAGGGAGCTTGTGCATCGTCATCGCCCCAGCGGGTGGCCTCGGCGGCGGTGGCGGCGGCGGGCATCGGCCGATCTACACTACGGATATCCACTACCGTCATCCACCACGCCGGCAAAGCGCGGTCGCCCCAAAGTACGCAGGGCAAATCCGAACGCTGTTGAACACGGGATTCATGCAGGCGCAGATGTGTCAAACCCCCTAACGTTCGCGTTATCGGGTCGGTGACTTGACGAACGGCGATGGCGACGAGAGGGTTGTTGATCGGCCGACGGCGGCCGACGAATAGCAGGCTGACGGCGGTGGCGGATGGGGGGTCGGAGGGCGAGCTCGGACAACGTACAGCATCCACACTGCGAATGGGGTCAAGAACGCTACATGGCAGAATGGGCGGTCACCTGAGCTTGCAGGTGTAGGTCGGCGAGGGTGGAGTAGGCGTGTTGGGTGATGTGGTTTGAAAGCGGGTCTGGGGACGCCCGCCGCCTTGCCGCGCCGCCACCGACAGCGGAGCCGGCGCCGCGCGAGGCGGCGCGGCCGCTCGGCCAGCCATCTGCAGCATCGCGCAAGATCATCATCGATGACGCGCGCGTGGCGCGCGCA
This sequence comes from Tetraselmis striata, assembly GCA_006384855.1. Classification (NCBI taxonomy): domain Eukaryota; kingdom Viridiplantae; phylum Chlorophyta; class Chlorodendrophyceae; order Chlorodendrales; family Chlorodendraceae; genus Tetraselmis; species Tetraselmis striata. The sequence continues at coordinate 129,785 of VCJN01003259.1, read as the reverse complement.
ACCGGGCGGCGCGCGTTCGAGAGTTTGTACAGCATTCCACAAAGAGGTGTTTTTTTCACAATAAGTTGTGCGCCTGTTGTTGTGCAGCCACTTTCACTTCTGCCTCGGCTGCCGCACAGGTACTCTTCACTCTTGAGCTCTTGCCGCCCAATAAAGCACTGCGATATACAGGTAGTCGCGCTAGGTGCATGGACACAACACTGCCATACTTAGCTGCTTTCCGGATTATTTTTCCATTGGTGATCATGCAACATGGAAAACTAGATATACAGCTACTGTTGTCAGTCAGTCATCGGATTCAGCGCAGATACTCAGCAGCAAAGCCTACCTTTTGTGCTTGGGACTATGATCAATTGCTTGCAGGGTGCTGTGTTCAATAACGCATGCGAACCTGCTAACCATTTCTTGTTTCTCGGACTCTGGTGCCATGCACTCCGTTGCAGGATATCAGCCCGCAAGCAGGAACTACTCGCCACACTTTGTATTGTTACAACTTGTTTAATGAAAGTTAAAAATCAGTAGCTAGGAGCTCAGGATTTGCAAAAAGTACTACAGATAAACAGAATTAGATAGTAGACAATAGTTTATAACGTTCAACTGATAGAAGCATCAGAATATCTGGACGGTAGTTTTGTCCAGCAATTGGATTACGTGAGAGAGGGAGGGAGGGAGGAGAGAGAGAGAGAGAGAGAGAGAGAGAGAGACAGTGAGAGACAGAGATTGCCGCATCCTTTCCTACCCCTTTGTTTTGACCTACATGGATGGCGTAGTCGAGTGGCATAAGCTGCATTCATCTTATTGTTTACAGCATGGATGTACATGCATGTCACAACATAACTGTGAAATTACCTTATGTCTGAGGAGCTCAGCATCAAAATGCCAAACTCGCTTACTGCTGTTTTCATTAGTATCACTATGACCGGGCCCAACTTTGTTAATTTTCTCTAACAGACTACCTTGAAATGGCGGCAGAATTTGAGGCCTTGAGGGATTATTACCATGCCTGAAGCATATATCGGATGAATATTTAACAGGTCAGGTAATAGTGACAGGTACTACAATGACGACAGGAATCGCGACAATGTTCCACATCAGAGCTGCAAGTATCCCTGCAAATGATACCAGTGGCAGTAGAGAAGAGCTGAATAGCCCCGCCATCCCCTGTCCCCGGGATGGACACTGACTGTCCCAGCACACTTTCTGCGACTTCGATTGAGGTTCTTGATATCGGCTTCCATGGTTGGTGTAGGCAGCCGCAAGCCAGTTTGACGCAGCGCACCCAGCAGCGGCAAAATATGCAAAATTTGACACCACAGCAGCATTGAGGAAACGAAATAGATTAAATGGCTGGGCTGTCACAATCGTACAACCGCAGTTTGCCCTCACTCGGCGGTAATCATCTGCGGATTACGGCGGGTCATGGTCTGCAATCAGTCCGATTTCGACATGGCAATGGCTAAAGCTGTGTCAGCATGGTACATTATATGCCAGCCACGGTGATCGCCCGTGTGGTGATAGTTGGAGAATTGGTTCAAGCTCCATACACCACTCAGAGGACCTTATGCTCGCACCCCCAACAAATTAGCTGGGAATTTCTAGTCCCTGCGCTAGGCCATCATGCCACCCAGTTGTTCTCACCCAGTGGCTGGCGCTTCCTGCTGGAGCCGGCCTTGCTCCTAAGGCAGCGGAACGAAGTGGCAATGCCGTATTGACCTCAGTTATCTGTCAAGATATTGGCCTTACGCAGATTCTCGGCAAGCCGGGCAGCTCAAGCGTGCCAACCAGGCTTTTTGCAGCATGACATCCGGGCAGGGCTCCTCACCTAGCAGGCTCGTCCTCTGCCTCGGTGCGCTCCGGGCCAGCCACACTGGATGCTTGGGATCCCCGCCTGTATTGGCAGATAGCAACAGCGCCACATAAATGAGTCTACGCACGCGGGTCGCACTTTTCCAACATCACAATAACACTGCCATTACAGGCACGCGAAGAGCCGCGCGTTGCGGGTCTATAACCCCTCCCCTTTTGCCAGCATAACCACCATGGTCATTTATTCTGCAATGCTGTAGTACAAGGGGATGCTGGCAGGTGGTTATGCTGGCAAAAGGGGATGCACGTTCCATCTGCATGTAAGGCAGACTGTGGAAGGATATGGGACTGGCAAAAGTGATCAGCGACGTCGGACAGCTTGCAAGGCAAACTGCTGTCAGTGCCCACCTGTTGCGAGGACTCTGAAAGTCGTCATCCGAGTTGGACTCGTCGCCGCTGACAGGGCGCTCCCCATGTTCGTGGGCGCCCTCCTCCTCCGTTCCGCTGCCCGAGGTATCCTCGGACTCGCTACTGCTGACGGACTTAGCCACGGCGAGGCTCTGCCTGGCGGCAGCACGAGCCCTGCGAGCCGGAAGCTGCCGGGTGGCAGCACGCGGCGGCTCGCCGGAGGCAGCCGACACACTTCTGGAGTCCGCGTCATCGTCGCTGTCTTCGCTCGATGTGCGACGGCGTCCACTCGGCTTGCGCCGCCCGTGCTGTGCGCCCCGGTCGAACATCTTGAGGAGCTCTGGGTCGAACTCGTGCCTCTTGACAGCGTCGTGCAGCGCCTCGGTCAATTCCTCGTCCATCGGCTCTCCACCGGGGAGGGCGTCCTCCAGATCGGCCACGGTCTGCAGGAAAGTGACGGCATCCTTGGCAGCCACGCGATCGAGCTGAGTGTCGTCGACAAGCCTCTGTGCCAGCACCCGCAGTCGACGGAGGGCTGGTCCGGAAACGCCTGCCAGAGGAAGACCCGATAGAGTCTGCGAATTGGTTGCGACACGCGAAAGCATTCAGCGACGACCCTGCTGCTTCCAGAGATGACGGAACGACCCGCAACGAATAGCAATGCGAGCAGCGACAGGGTAGTTCGACTGCACGATATCGCCATGTCGGCACCCATCATGCATATGCAGAGTACGTGCGACTGCTCCAGCTCCACTGTCCCACCCAGCCTAGTCCCACCTTGCATAAAGCCGCTACATATGGCTTAGAAGCCGCCCCCTTGGGAGCTGTGACGATCTCTGCGACGATGCGCTCCGCAAGCTCCTCGTGGCCGAGGCCGCCCCAGTCAGGGCCGCCCTCGCAGGAAACTGTGAGCCCGTGGGCGATTTGGAGAACAAGATACCAGTCAGATTCTCACAAAACTCGATCACCGCTGCGATTGTGAATGTGAATGTGTATGTCTACATGCGGCATTCGTACCGGCTGCCTCCCTGACGGGCGTCTGCAGGAGCTGAGTCGCAAAGCGAATGACGCTGGCGGAGAGCTGAGAGGCTTTGCCGCCGCGGCCCGTCGACTTGCCGGCAGACAAAAGCATCGATTGTCTGGCAGCTGGCAGAAACGCACCCGCCACCAGGCGATGGTGCGCGGCGCACAACCCAGGGTACTTGTCGAAGGCCACAACCAGGCACTGCCGCAGTCGAGAGCAGTCTTCAGTGCCCGGGGCAAAGTAGAGAAGCAGCAACGAAACGAGCGCGGAGATGGAGTCGCCGTCCTGCGCGCACCGAGACAGCAACACATCGCCGCTTGAGTGTCGCCGGCCGGGCATCAAGTAGCAAACCGCTATTGTAGTGCCGGAAGCAGCAAAATAATTTGATCTGATTAACCGCAGTGCCGGCTGTCTATCCAACCTGCAAAGCCGACAGCTCCGTCGACCTCGTGGACAGGTGCTGCGTGAACAGCAGCTTGAAGAGGCCTTCCGCCGCCACTTCACACACCTCCAGGTCACCCTGCGCATAGAAGCACAGTGACGGTTACTAGAGCAAGGTCGACATAATCAGGTTGTCGTTCACGTTCTCTCCCCATCCTATTTCGCCACCTTCTTCTTTCCACTGGCCGTTGGTGCCAGGCCGGCGTTTGCGGCCTCCATCAAAAGGCCAATGACGTCCAAATGCGCTGACTCGAGCGCGTCGCCCGGGCTGGCCTCCTCTGTGCTATCACCCAGAAACTTCAGCGCCTGAGAGTAAAACACAGAGTTGCAGCAGCAGTTCTCATTAGCTTTCCGTCGCATGGTAATCATGGGAACAGTACCCAATGGGGCGCATGAACGAGCACTGGGTGCATGCTGCTCTCCAGCACAGTAGCGCCGTATCATGTAGACACAGGCAGCGCTTAGCAGCCACAAATGAGCTGCTCACCCGCAACTCACTGCCGCAGTCCAGTGCAATGTCACACAGCGCCTTGGCCGCCACAACTCGCACAGCGGCCGTCCCATGGGACAGTTCCTGCGCCAGGAGAGACACCTGGGCGGCCTTCGCATCTAGCTGCTTGCGGACCAGGCAGTACAGCCCAAGGACGCGGACGCCCTCCACCCTGCGATCGTGGCCATGGGAGGCAGACGGATGAGAGCGGGCCAGACAGCGACACGGACGGTAACACCATGCCAAGACATCGCCGCGCAGCCACACCTGACAGCCTCCTCCTCAGCTCCAATGCCTGCAGCCGCCAGGCGGTCCACGGCATCTTCCAGCTGCTGTATGATGTGCGCCGGCACGGCGGCCGCCTCACGTGGCGAGTCAGGCCACTGGCGCAGCGCCAAGCCCAGCGTGCCCAGGGCGCTCAGCCAAAGGCCGGCGTCAGCACTGTCGTCCAGATGCCCCACCGCGTCCACCGCCTGCAGAAGGACCTCCAACACATCTCCGACCGATGAGAACACCTGACGGCACAGCTCCTCCACGGCTGCTGTGTCTTCTGGGCCGCCAGGCGAGGACATCACCAGCTGCTCCACCAGCCCCTCCGCCGCCAGCCGGCCCTGGCCGTCCGTGAAGTCCACGCACCGCGCAGCGACCAGCAGCAGCTGCCGGACCGCAAAGCGCGACTCATCTGCCTCCAGATGGCCTCTCCACCATGCGCACGAAGTCTGCCACAGTCTCTGGCAGTGCCGCCTCCAGCGCTTCAAGGCACTCACCGGCCGCAGCTGCCTGCACCACTGCGGCGGTGCCGTTCGTGGAGGCCGCGGCGACGCCCTGGCTGCTGGCTGTCTGGCTTAGGTGTTCACATATCACACGCCTGTGCACAATTCATCGCATAGACACACTCAACTAACAGTCACATACACCAAAATCTCACCAAGCGCCTGCACAACTCCTCACTGTGCTCAGCGTGGCACTACGTCGCATGGCTACATGCAACGCTCTAGTCAAGCATCTCACCAGAACAGCGCAGCTTCGTCCTGCAGCAGCTCTCCCGCCTCAAAGACAGCGCGCAGCGGCGCTGCAGGGGCCGCCCTCCTGCCGCGCCACCTTGGTGGGCGCCACCTGCCCCGCGCCAATAAGAGCGCGCAACGCATCGCAACACAGCGCCTCGTTGTCCGCCGGGCCCAGCGCGCGCAGGAGGCGCAGGGGCTGGCCTTCGCACTGGTCCAGCCACCGTGTCAGCAGCGCCACGGCAGCGCGCTTCACGCTGTCCACGCGGTCGTGCAGGCCGTGCTCCAGGAGGGCGGCACGCTGGGCAGGGCTGCGCGGATGCGTGAGGGTATGGGTAGTCAGGAAATTGCACCGGGACAGTGCTGCTAAAAGGCCACCTTTCAGGCAGCGGCAGAAAGCTCTCTGCGATCGACATACCTGAGCAGCGCCAACGGCATCCTCTCCCTGGCCGTCACAAACACCACGCGGCGCACCTCCTCATTCACGTCCCGTGCGCGGTCCAGCACGGCAGGCAGCGTGCGGTCGCAAAGAACGATGGCCCCGAGGATGTATTTACGCACGTCCTGAAGGAGAGGGGGTCAGGAGGGGTAGGGGGGGGGGGGGTCCCATGAGGGGCTGCTTCTGGGCGGATTGCACGGCAGCAGGGGGTGGCAGCTGTGAACCCACCTTGTTGCTGTCAGCAGAGAGCGTCTTGAGGTAGGCGTCAGTCACAGGGTCATCCTCGAAGGATGAGTCCTGGGCAGGGCAAGGAGATAGGGTCAGACCTTTCGTTTGAGGGATTTAGGGCATACATCGACCCTGCGTGGTTGAAACGTCAGATGCGTATGTTGGGTGCATTCTGGTGCGAAAGAGCGCTCACCTCGCCTGGGTCTGCAAGTCTGGAAAGGGCTCTGGCCGCCTGCGCACGGACCACCGGCACCTTGTCCTTGAGTCGCTCGAGCATGGCGGCCAGCATGTTGTCCGCCAGCTCTTCGCTGACCTCCGCCTCCGCGGGCAGGTTGTTGAAGATGCTCGCCAGCAGCATACAGACGCGGTAGCGCACCGACCGCTCCTCAGCGCAAGCCATGCCAAGCAGGTACTCCATCAAGCCCTCCGCCACCGCGAGGCACTCGTCCTCGCGGCCGCGCTCGTACTGGGTGGCGAATTGCGCCAGGAAACGGCACACGCGGTCCACGCCATTGTCGCCCTGGAGGGCGCGGGGAGGGGGGGTTCGAACAGAACATACTGCGTGAGGAGCTTCTTTGACACAGTATCGGACACCTTCGCGTTGCGGCGGCCGACAGGAGCCTCGCTGGTTCCTTAGCCGAGATTCTGCTACACGCAGAGGGGGGGGGGGGGGGGGGTAGGCGCGCGGGGGGAAGGGGGGGGGGGGGGGGGGGGGGGATTGATGGGCTAATATTGGCCCGCGTAGTTCTCGGCAACACAACGCGCGGCGGGCGCAACACGCACAGTCACCGAACGGTAGACACTAAACCTGAGAGCTACTGCCGGATCCGAGGCAAGAAAAGCCTGCATGGAAGGGCATAAAGGGTTTCGAGGTGGGTTGGACGGCAGTTGTGGGACCGATGGATGGGGGCACCTTGAAGACGAGCAGCGCGTGGTTGAGGCAGCGCAGCAACTCGCGCAGGAAGGCCTCGCCGCCTTCGGCCTGCATTGACCATAGCAGCTTCGCGCACTCCTTGTGCGCGTGCGTACTGCTGGCACAGTCCGCCAGGACGCGCGCCACGGCACTGGCCGGCGGCGCGGTGGATGTAGCCGCCGAGGTCGGCATGATGCAACTTTCGCACTCGAGCGCCAAGTGCTTTATTTATTCGGGTTTAGCTCGAGCACTGAAAGAGCGGGAGCTCGACGTGCCGAAGCGCTCCAACGACTGCCGCAAACAGGGAGGTAGGAGTAGGACACACCGCAGCTGAGACGTCCCGGGCGCTTTCTCTTGGGTCAGGCGGGTACTGTGGATTGCACCTGGGCCACGCGAGGGTCGCGGTGAGGTAGTGGGCCAGGTTGGTTTCTTGGAGGGCGTGAAGGTCAACGTGGAGGGCGTTGACCGCTCTCATCTGAGAGGGTCCCGCGAGTGGGATCGCTCATATTGATCGCTAATATTGATATTTTGCAGCTAGCTCATGTAACCATATTTTAAGTACCAGTGCGCTGACGCAGAAGATATGGACAGAATTTTACATGTACTAAGGATTATAGGATAGTCGCTAATTACACCCGACGAACACTCCCGGGCCGGTGACTTCCGCCTCATCGTCGTCCGGCACGTGCGCGGTGACTACGAGTACGATACCAGTACAAACGCGCGACGACAGCAGCGAGGACAGAGGGTATACCCCTCCACATAAGTCCGGGTTTTGCATTTTCGATCGCAAAGCGCATGCATGGGCGAGGATAACGCCGGCTGCATGTGCATACATGCTAACTACAGTGGGAATAGTTCGGGCGAACGCCTATTGTGCGCTTTATACCCACCCGCGCGACAACACGACCATTTGTGGGCGCCCTTGCAAAAACGCGAAATCATTATTGCATGCTGCGTTCGTTGGCGCCAGAAAGTTGTGGGTTGCGCCAACCGTCCAAAACTATGGAAATAGCGGCACTCGTCGCACCAAACTCGGTGGATACGGCCTTGGCATAAGTTGCACACACCGTGCGTGTAGGCCACTGAAAGCATGTCGCTATAGGCACGACGTGACACCCCAGCCAACGACAAGTTGGCCACTGTGGGGAGCAGTTTTGGGGTGAAAATGTTGTATGTTGTTTCTGTGGCGAACGCACGTAGGAGAGGCGCTCGATGGCCCCCTTGGCGTAGGGCAATGCTCTACTATGGGGGCGCGTGGTGGAATGCCAGTTGCACCGTTTCGTGGGCGGGGTGGCGCGGTAGGGGCGTGGATTTTGATTAATATGAAATTCCTTGAATATGCTGTGGAAGATGGCATTTTGGCTGGTGGATGTGTGTATCGCTAGGAGGTGGCACATGCCAAGTGTTGGTGGTCCGTGGTCATCCACATACATAACGCTCTCGCGCAACTGGGTATGGGTCTTAGACACGCACTTGGCGCAAAGCCACGCGCCCGATATGGGTGGGCACATGAGGTAGTGAGGGGCAACTTGGATGATCATCTTTGGGGATTTTTTCCGGGGACCCAAAAAAACGATGTTTTGATTTTGGAAGAATTTTTTCGACGCAGATTTGAACGAGGAATCGCGTGGTATTTTTAAAAAGTTTCTCTGAGCAAACCCTGAGAAGTTATTATAGCGTTTTAAAGCCAAGGGGGTGTTGCTGTGCGTGGCCGACACTGATGCCACGCCAGTATCGCAGCAACGCGACATGTACTGGCCGCCGCCCACAAGGCTGCACCCCAACCAAATGCACCCGAGCCCCTCGCCAATGTGTTTCCTCACGCGTTCACGGCCATCCCGCCGTTTGGTTGTCTATTCACGCGCGTCGGCGTGTGCGTGATACCGACCCCGGTTTTGGTGCAATTGCAGGCGACGCCCATCCACGCACCAAGTGCAACGTGATTCCCTAGTCAAAGGTCTTTAAGCTTCGGTTTGTGCCACTCGTCATGCAGGTTTTATAAAACCCTCTGAGATTCCAGGGTTTCATCTCATATGCCCTACGTTCAGGTACCCTAGACTTCTGAAGTCTTGAGACTGCCGAAAAGGGACCCCAAACTTATGTGCAGGGGTTTATTTAGGGTTTCTACCATCTGGTGGGTTTATTCCAATCAAGCCTGCAAGACGACAGCAGCGCGGGACGAGTGTACGGGGTACAGGGTAGCGGCGGAGGGTGAACTTTTCGGCGGAGGGTAGTAAATGTTTTGGAGTGTTGGCCGCGCAACACGCTACCCGTAGATTGCACCGCGCAGTCAGTGGGCACTGAGCAGCAGACAGCGCAAGCCTGTGCGCCTTTACCGCAAACCAGTTTCAGCTTTCGGCACATCAAGGCATACCTACCCAGTCCAGGCTAGAGCCGGGTTCCGGATTTCCACGACGTCAGCGGTCAGGGCGACAGCGCTGTCGGGCGGCAGTCCGAGCGAGAGTCCCGCTGCTATTATTTCAATATTTCTATTTGACCACACAGTTGGCGATAGCGACGACTATGGCAAGCCGCGGCGCTGGCGCGCGGCAACAGGGGCGTGGTGGCGGGCAAGGCGGCTCGCCCACAGAGCAGGAGCGCATTTTCTGGTCGGGGCTGCAGCTGCTTGGGTTCCCAAGCGGCGGTGACGCAGGGCCGACGATGTTCCGGCGCGTCAACGGCGGGGGAATGGACGCCGTGCTGCACTTCCTGCTGTCGGCGCTGCGAGGGGATGCGGTTCTGGGCCGCGAGCTGCGCGGCATCTGGCCGCCCGCGGACGGCAAGCAGCGCACAGAGTGGAAGCGCGCAGTCAAGGGGTACCTGGACCAGCTGGCCGCGGAGGGCGCCATCCCGGGAAAACTGGTCGCCTCAGCCGCTTCGCTGCTGCACACCTCCTCAGGTGGGACAGCCCAAAATGCAATAGCGGCGTAATAGCGACGTATGCACTCACCCGATATGAATATATAGTCGCACACGCTAGACCTGCTGAGCGCAAATCAACATCGAGCAGGCAGTTGAATAATAGCGACTAACCTCGCAAGGACGTCTTGCATTCACTCGGTACTCTTCACCATGTGGTCATTGCTACGTCTTCAATGCCTCCCATGCTCGGTCTCTGGGCCTGCCGTAATACCAGTCAGCCGCTGGTGCGCAGGTCCCCGGCTTGTGGAGCTTCTCTCTTACCTATCGCATCACGTGCTACGTACGCTTCACGCGCGCACCTTCCCGGAGGAAGCCGCCAAGCTGCCGCCAGCCAAGGAGGCGGTGCTGGAGCTGCCGCAGCAGGCGCTGGAGGCGCTGGCGGAGCCCGTACTGTGCGTCGCTGCGGCACGAGCAGCGCAGGCCCGAGACGGCTTTCCTGGAGGTGGCCGCGCAAGCCAGGGCGGAGCACGCCGCCTGGCACGCCGCCGCAGACAGCATGACAGCTGAATACAGGCAGCTGCTGGCGCAGGTGGGGACCTCTGGAACTGCCTTCTACAATGCGCTACCGCACTACATGGGGCATTGCATTACTGAGGAGGTGGCGCTCGGGGGTATGTGACACTGCGGCAGGATGGCTTGCTGAAGCAGGAATTGGAGGAGCTGGAGCATTCCACGATGGGCATATCTGAGTCTGCGCAGGAGCAGGAGGTCCTATCCCGCTGACTATGCCCACCAGGTCCAGTTTGGCCACCACAGCAACAGTCACGCTGAGGCAGTATGGGTGCTTGCTCAGGTGGCGGAGGCCAAGGAACTGTGGAATGAGCTGCGCAGCGTGCTGGACAGCTGTGCCACGCTGGCAGAGGCCTCAAGCGTCATCGTGTACGGGCACTCGCATCCGCACGCCATCAGCGGCGCGGAGCTGCAGCGCCTGGCCGGCGAGCCCGCAGGCCCTGGCGCAACCCAGCCGGATGTGAACGTGGCGGCGCTGCTGGAGGCGTGGTCAGAGCGGGTGTCGGGGCTACAGGCGCCGCTTGCGTCCCTGGCACGCTCAGGTTAGTGGCGGAGAGAAGGACTCGCCTGTTCCTGTTGTACTTGATAGGGCCTTCTCTTGATGCCCTCGCCCCCTCTCCTCACGTGCTGTGCCCTCCCCCCAGGCAATGATGCTGCCCGCTCCCAGCCCGCGGCATGGGCAGATGTTGACAGCGGGCACCAGGTGCGCCCACTGCCCAACATGGTCCTCGCTGGCCTTTTTGTTTGAACCCCATACAACTACCGGCCTGACATTGCCTTATTTTCCTTTGCGTGTATTCCTGCCTACTTGTCCACCATGCGCAGGCGCACCTCAAGGCAGCCTTGAAGGCGCACGCCGAGGGCAGGGACGCGTTGCTGGACCTTAAGGAGCAGCTGGAGGACGACCTGCAGGAAATCGTGGGCAACATTAAGCAGCTGCAGGTGTGGGCGCAGCTATGCCTGGACACGCTACTCTCCTATGGGTGGAAGATGTCCTCCCCGTGTGACTCAGCTGCCAATTCGCAGGTACCATAGGAATACCAAGTATGCTTAATTGACAAAGATCGTTCGCGTATTGCTATATCAAACGAGAGTTGCCTGCTCATTTGCTCTCTCTTCCCCCCCCCCCTCCCCCCCCTCTCTCTCTCTCCCTCTCTCCCTCTCTCTCTCTCTCTCTTCCTCCTTCCCTCCCTCCCTCCCTCTCTCTCTTCCTCTCTCCCTCTCTCCCTCTCTCTCTTCCTCCCCCCCCCCTCTCTCTCTCTCTCTCTCTCTCTCTCTCTCTCTCTCTGTGCAGCACTACGCTACAAGTTGTCTTATTTGCTGGCGTTGAGCAGCAGACCGTGTGCCACGGCTTCTTGGCTTCTGCAGACGCAGAGACATAGATGCAAGGGAGCGCAGACGATATCTTCCAGTCGCATTGCTGTGCTGTATTAATGTTAACAAAGTATAGAAAAGGCACGAATTCTTTTAATAGCCAATAACAACAATATGACAGAATGTAAAATATAGGTAGAAGCTGGTAGAAGGGTCATTTAGGTCCAAATAGCCTGTAGGGTGTTTGCAGTGACACAGGCGTATGGCCTGGTTGCAGGTGGAGGTGGATGGCATGTTGGACCTGGACACCGACCCCGAACAGGCGGCGAGCGCGCCGCTGACTGCAATGGGCGCCCAGACCAGTCCACTGCGGCTGGTACCGCCCACCCCGGTAGCCACCCGGGGTGGGCCGCAGCCGGCTGTGGCCACTCCTGGCCCCTCCCTCTGGACCTCTGACGCCTCACTGGTGCGCTCCCCCCGAGCACCCTTACCTTCCTTCCTGCTGTCCTACTATCAGTGCCAGGCGACAAGTTACATTTGACGCATGGGGCGTACAGATCAGCAAGCACCCTCTGTGCCAGCATCCCTCTGCGTGTACCCTTCGTACATACTGATGACAAAGCACAAATTGCCGGAATTCTGTTATCTAAAATTGGCAATGTTGTTCTGATAATGATGATGAAATAGGCGTAAATTACGTGGCAGTGCTGTGTCCTCCAGTTGTTTGCTGAGGTATTGGGTGTGCTTGGCATATCATGACAATCACACGAATTAAGGATTGTGTCCTGCCCCGCAGGTGGAGGAAAGTGTCTTATCCGTGTGCCGAGGCGAGAGCCCGCAGCGGGCCGCGGCTCTTTGTGAGAGCATAGAGCACACGCCACAAGGTGACACAACCGCTCCAGGGCACACCAGGTGGCTGTAGTGAGCTGCGCCAGGGACTGCGTGGGGAACGCTGCGGTCATGCTGCCCGGTGGTAGCTGAGCCATATCTGCGGGCTGTACCCAGCAGGCGGGGAGAGCGCAGCGCCCCGCAGCGCAGCGCCGCCGGACACCATGGAGCGCCAGTTCCTTGCTGGCCTGGACGTGGACGGGGAGGACTGCTCGCTGCTAGAAGACATGCAGCTCCCGCTGCAGGCACGTCCATGCGTTGGCACAGCCCACCGTAGCTGCTGCAGTGCCGCCATTGTGTCCTTCCCAGCTTGATGTTCGGCCAACCCTCCCCTCGCGCGCAGGACCTGTGCTGCAACCTTGCAGGCCAGCTTACACCACCGCAGGTTCGCCGCCCGCCCATCCTCCTCCCCTGCATGCCCCCACCTGCCGCACGTAGCTGCCCTTGGATATGCCATTTATGTGACATGGCACATATACTGTTTAAACTGCCTGGCAGATGAGCTGCTAGTATGATTTCAGCCAATAATAGTGTCATATGGAAGCACAGGGATCGGGGGGGGGGGGGGGGGGGGGGGGGGGCTTCTGTAGCATGACCCGGTACAGTACCCTCTTTGGTCACTGTGCCTAGAGGAGCACAGATTGACCCGGTGATAGTATACACTGCAAATGAGCACCCGCCCCGCCTGCCAGACGTTATGTATAATGGACCCATTTACAACGCGCATACAAGTATAGGCCCGCATGCACTCTCAACTTGGGCGTATGTATTCCGGGTTTTTTTTAAAACGTGCACCGGCACCCGTAGACGATACCGCACTACCGCTGCCTCATCAATATGCACAATGTGGCAATACGTGGACCAGCACATACTCCGTATTCTACGGGACCCCCCCTCTCATCCCCCCCTCCCCCCCCCCCCCCCCCCCCCTTCCGTTATGATGTGCCTGTGGTGGAGGGCAGCCTCCCGCTCCCCTCTAACGGAACTGCAGCGCGCTTACCTGTTGCGCCTGTGTGCTTGGCCCCATATTGGCACCGCAGGTGGTCAAGCCCCCGCCGTCAATGCCACTGTCCCCGCCCTCGCCCGGAGTACGCTGGGACAGGAACGGCTCCCCATGGGCCAGCAGATGAGCAGCAATTCGCATGTGTAGCTCGCTTCGCCAGGAGATGCATGGTGTTAGGGGGTTAACTTAAGTTTAAATACATTGGGTGTGAAGAACGATGGCGCCGCCCCACTGCAGCTGCACTAGTCGAGAGAGGGAGAGCGCGCGCGGCGGTCGGGGACTGCCGCCCCCACGAGGCGGCGGATGCTGTTGAGCAGTCGGCCAGCAGGAGGCATGGGCAGGCTGCCTCTGCCTGCAGGCGTGTCTGCCGGCAGCGGCGACTCGCCCATTTGCTGCGCACCAGTGCCAGGCTCTCCCCCGGACCCCTCTGCGCCATCTGAGCGCAGGGGGTGGCTGCCAGAGGCTGTGCCACCCATGGAGGACACCACCTCGGCCATGCTCAGGCGCTTGGGCCGCCTGTATGGCTCAGCAAGATGGCCGCCCCCCTGCACGCCAGGGGTTGGCGCAGCCGAGGCGACTGGCTGCCCCTGGTCACTTGCCTGTGGTCCGGTCGCCTTCACATTGCCAACCCAGGGCCGTGCAGAGAACAGACGGCGGCGCTGCGGGGTGTCTGCAGCCTCCAGCTCAACCTTGGTCATGCTTCTCTTGCTGGCATCCTGCGCAATAGGGCCCGCCGGCGCAGCGTCCCCCGGCTCCCGTTTGACCTGCAGGACCAGGCGGTGCTGCTGCTGCTGGGGATCCACGGGGGCCTCTTTGGCAGCTGAGGCTGAGCGTTCCACAACGCCCTGTGCCCCTGCCTTCCCATGAGAGGGCGAGGGCTCGCCCGGCGCAGCCTGAGCCTCTCCGCCTGCTTCCTCCTCCCTTCCCTCCTCCTCCTCCGCGTCTTTCTCCAAAGTGCCTGATCCAGGGGCGCACATCATCCGCAGGTCCGCCGACGGGATCTCCTTGTTCTGCGGGCGGTTATACCAGAAATCCATCTCGGTCGCGTATGTCTCCAGCGGGAAGTTGGTTGCCGCAGATGGCCCGCGCAAGCACACGGCGCCACGGTCATGCACGCGTGCCGCCTGCATTGGCAAATACATCAGATCAGAACCGTCCCCCTCCCCCCCTCACACCTCCTCGCTGTATCTCCTCTCCTCCACCAGCGTAACGTCACGCGTGGGAGGACATAGCGGCTGCTGGGAGGCCGCACCAGAAGCAGAGTAGGAGACTAGGACAACCGGCATCGCTCCCCGGCAAGAAAGTGTCCATTTCTTCCCAGTCCAAAGTTTGACAAAACAATCACAGAACTGCTTTGAACTAAGAGAGTCCATCGCATGAGCCCCAAAAGTCCCAAGTACATACTTTTCTACTTCTCTGTCCACACCGCTGGCGGGATCCCTGCGCCTGGCAGCTGAGCCGTACCTCATCCTCCGTATCATGGCGGCCCAGGTAATAGGTCTTGCCCTCGTATGCGATCTGCGCCTGCCACGTATTGGCCGGCTTGAAGTGCGTCACGCCCCTGCCGTCACAGGATAAACAATAAAGACGGGGATTAAGCAAGGAAGGAGCTCATTTAGTTAATGCTGCACGTGGAGAGGGTGAACGTCCCTATCGACAGGGGATGCGCTGAGGCACACCTGTACTTGGAGGAGTTCCCGAGGTTGCGCCTCCTCTTGTCTGACCAAGAAACTGCCGCCACAGCCTTGCGCGCTTTGCGTTTTCCTGCGATGGCTTGCCTTGCCAGAGCCGCTCTGCACGGTGTCACACATTGCAAGAGTCAGCTCAGGAACAGACGTTGATACTGGACCATCGCTGAGCAAACACCCCTGCATGCCTCTCGACCACGATTTCCACGTTTTCCACGGACAGCAGAGGAAGCTGGTCGTTCGTGTGTGTGTGTGTGTGTGTGTGTGTGTGTGTTTGGGGGGAGGGGGGGGGGGGGGGGGATGCGGCTCGCCTGGAGGGTTTAGCAATGGCATTGCCGCTCTTGGAGGCAGCAGTGCCCCGCAGCATGGATTTGCGCTGCCGCGCAGAGTTGTTGCTACCCTGCCGTGCCTCCGATAGCCGCGCCTGCTCGGCCACAAGCAGCTCATCGGCCGACGACTCGCTGCGCGGGCTGTGGCCAGGCTGGTAGCCCCTGCGGAAGTTGGTTTTGGCGCCAGAGCCGCACAGACGCCGCGCCGCGCGGTCGTATGCCAGTGCGGCCTGCCGCAGCGGCACCCAGGCATCCGCGGCTCAGTGCATGGCGGGCAGGAGGTCAGCGAGACAGGCTGGGCCACGATATACCAGGGCATCGATATACCTCCTCCTCCGACTCGAAGTCGCCGACCACCCGGACGCGCTTGCCGTTCGGCAGGATCACGCGCGCATACCACAGGTCCTGGCGCAACAGCCGCCGAACACCCCTGCGGCAGCCAACAAGCTGCAGTCACTCTCAAGCACCTCAAGATGCTGAGCATGTGCGGGCCGTCACGGCCTCGCTGATACCCACCGGTACCGGGACCCGGTGCCCATGGAGCGTCACAAGGGCCATGCCGGCAAGGTTTTCATACCCGTACCGGAGTACCAGTACTTAAAATAAGGGTTCAAATATATCACTGGGTAGTTCTGCATATATAGCGCGCGTTTCCGTGTAGTCTCCGGCACTGATATTCGGCAGAAGCTAGACAGGGCAATGTGCCGACAACGTACCAGCGAAGAGCGAGGCGGGGGGGGGGGGGGGGGGGGGGGGGGGGGGTGAGGAGGGGTCATTCGCTCGAGCCGAATCAAGTTGGACGGAGACGCTTGGCATCTGGTAAACCAAACCACTGTTGTTCATCGACCCACCGGGCGGCCGGCCACGCCCGACGACGAGTTGATATGGGGTTACTGGTAGTACTGCACTCGTATTTCAAGGCGCGCGGCTTCATCCGGGCGGCGGGCTTGTACAACTTACAAGTAACCCTTGCTCGGCGCTCCGCCCGTCATCTCGGCGCCGCTGAGGAACACACGCCCACTCGGGTGCTGCTGCGAAATCGGTGAGAGGTGCCCCAAGCACAGGGGCGTTCCAAAGTACAAGCCAGCAACTAAGGATTAATGTGCGTGTGTGGTTGTGACTTGAAAGCTCTGGCGGCCCCGCCTGTATTGAGGAGCTGGGACCAGTTCACCAGTACGACCAGGGGTGAGGTTCGACTAATTGGGGTTTCAAAGTTGAGTGTGCCAAAAGATCGCGCAGGCTAATTTACACGGTCAAGAGCCGAAATTGGCAGAGAAGTTCACGGGTTGACTGGTTGAGGCAAAAATAAGTCAGGGGGGCGCTGTGTGGAATACAGCAAACTGGAAGATGGCAGGAAGATGGCAGGCTCAGCTGTTGCGGCTGCTGTCATGTAAGCCTTATATGCTCGTGCTGCATACATAGGGGCAGCACAAAAAAGATATACACATAGGGGCACAGCGACGCTCGGCTGAACTAGTAACCCGTACCGCTCTAGCACCACATGCAGCGATAGAAAGCGGTTAAGAAAGGCGAAAATCCGCCCATATAAAGTGTATATCACTTTAATTTACCCTGTCCTATACGGCGCTATCTGCACATGTGCACATAGCAAAATTACGGTGTGCACATGGCCCGGTCAGATCGGTTCTATATATACTGTGCAAATAGCAATCCGAACTCCCTCGACAATATCCGAAGAGCATGCGCGTGACGCCGAGGGTAGTGTCGCCACCGGCCGTGGCAGGAGCCTCTACGGGGTAATCCGAACACCTTCCACCCCGATCCGCGCCTCGCGTTTGAAAAGTCGATGCCGGTACCCGTAGTCGCCAATCCATGATAACCGACCCCGTCACCGAGTCATGCTAGCAACATGGTCCAGTCTGAGACCCAAATAAAGCAAGCGCACGCGCATGATCCGCCCTAGCGCGCAGCCGCAAGTTCGATGGCTCCCGCAACCCGTCGCAAGGTGCAGAAGTCACTCTCGGCGATTGTGAGACTCGGCTGACCAAGCTCGGGCGGCACGAAAGTATGTGCGCGAGCGTGTACAAGCTGCGCGACGCCGCTCCCTCCGCGCAGCCTGGGGCCGAGGCGCCCGATCGAGTCTACGGCCGTGTCGGAAACAAGGCCCGCACGCGACGAGTTGATGGCGGTAAGGATGTTCTGTCGCGTGGCGGTAGCCGGTCGTGCCCATGCTTGTCTGCTACAGGTACCCCGGAGCGGCTGCTTTGGTACCGGTAGCTGGCGCCGCGCCCATCCGGACCTTGCCGGCGCTGCTCGATCGCCGTCCGATGGCGTTGCGGTATCATCCGGGCGATGTGGGACGTCCGTATGACCCGCACGCACGTACAGTGTGCAGATGGGAACTATACGGTGTGCAGATCGTTATGTGCACATTTCGAGTGCTCGGGTCATTGTACAGCTGCTATATCCGAGCAGCTACTCGAGCATTCGCACATGTGTATACAAAACTATATGCACACATGAAATGTGCACATAGCAAACGCGATACGGGCCGTCGATGATGAAAAACGACTACCCGTAATACAAGATCGGACGACATCGAGAGGTTTGTAACGGTAAACGTACCAGTGTGCACATAGCGATTGTTCTAGTATAGGATGGGGTTAAAGCTGGGAAGAGCGAATGAGAGAGCGGCAGAATGTTGACGAAGCATGGGTAGCGCCAGGTCACGTAAAATGCGCCGGGAGGGCCACTGCTGCGGAGTCCTTGTTGAAATTGGAAGTGGCGAAAGGGCGCGGTGTGGCCGAAGACGAACCACGCGTCATGCACTGTGATTACGCGAAGTGGACAAGCTTTGGACTAGCCATGGACTAACGGCGGGATTCCGATGGACTAGCTATGGACTAGCGATGAACGAGGTTTACTTGCATTGCGTGATGGCTATCGGCGAGGATTACTTGCGGTACGTTTTCGCGAGTAAAGTATTGCGCTCCTTTTCGCACACTGAAAATGATTGCGAGGCGTGATGAGAGTAGTCGCGCACGCGCGGCCTCCAGCCTGGCGCGCGGCCTCAGTATCGCCATGATGTACAACGGGGGTTGACGAAGCGCGACCCCTGGCGCGCGGGGTCATCGGCTCGAACATTTTTGCATTGCGTGGGGCTTGCGCGGGCGGAGGTTCGAAACACCCCCCCCCCCGTTCCCCCTCGACTTTGTGGTGCATGGCGAGACCTTACGCACACACCTTCCGCACCGTGCTACGGACGGGAGCATTAGGGGCCGGGGATAGTCGTCAAGGTGGGGGGAGACGGGGGGCGGGGTCCCTCTCGCTCCTTCGCTCGAGGGGAGGTATAGGTGGCGGAGAGAGGCATGCATGTTACGCTCGTGATTCCGGTGTGCGTTGCTGGTTCGAACCCTGCCGGAGCCCTCGGTGAGAATATAACCGAGGGGAATAGGGGGGGGGGGGGGGGGGGGGGGGGGGGTCGATGCAAATATTTTTAGGGTCTACTCCTACATACAAAGCCTAGTACAGTGCCTTACCGCGCGACCCGCATCCCGATAAAAAGGCGATATGTACTCGCCCCGCGCGGGCGGATTTCCCCCGCGTTGGGGCCCGCTAGACGCAGCCCAATAGCGGATGAATCTGGGAGCGTATTGATGGCCAGCCCTACCTCATACCCTGAACGATGCCCTAGGAGGTGACCATATGGACCCACCCGCTGACTCCGGGGCTGCAACCCTGCGCAGTACGGGCTGAAGCCCCGGCTATACCAAGGGCGCATTGAATGCGGACAACAATTGTTAGGTGGCCTGGTTTTTGGAGCAAGCCTTAATGGTCATATTGGTAATAATATAGAGGTTTGATTACACCGGGGCTATTCTGTCACCGGTACCGGTACCGTGAAGATTCTAGTCGTTTGAATGATACCTAAATGTACTCGTTGCACACGTACCGCTTGGACTTTTCGATGTCCAACGGCGCTAGCGACAGCATGCGACGACCCTGCCTGCGACATGACGCACCCGCGCCACGAGGGGAGTCCACCTTCTGCCTTTGCGCATACTGAGCAGCAAGCGCAACCCACCCACCACGCTATGCTAACCTTGTCAATGCGGACAGTACGCCCCGTGGGCCTACTCACACCCAAAAATGTAAAAGAATCACATCTTTGGCTAATGCGACCCCACATGTTAAATTGCAGTATTGGCCGTTGTGCGGGAACTGCTCACTGCTTGCTTGCATGCCGACGGCGGGGAGAGCGCGCCCTTATTGTGAATGCGTTCTACGACGGTAGAGTTAACTCTTGGCGTGCAGCCGTACACATAGAACGCATATACGTGCGATATAAAACTCGTGCCCTCGTGACATTGGGTTATCAAATTCATTACGAACCCTGAACAATGACACGCCCACGTACGTATGGCTTTTACAAGGACAGCACAACAAACGCCACTCAGGGCTGCCCCCACGCATGATGTCATGCTCACGTATGGCACATGGAAGAGCGGGGCCGGAAACGAAGGTGAGGGCTCATAATGGGCTAATCTACAATTGATGCTTGACAAGGGGGGCAAGAATTTTGTGGGCAGGTGTACGCTCACGCAAAAGCCGCTATCCCATACTCAGAATCAATACTACCATATTTCAATCATGCATTCGAGTGTTTGTTTGCCGAAAAGGGCGCGGAGGCTATTTTACACGGAAAAGCGCCATTGTCTGGCTAGGAAGGTTCTCCGAAAGGGGAGGGAATGTCGGAGGAGGAGCCCGCAGGGCGGAGGCGGAAAACTGGAGGGCGCTGCCGAAGGCAGCGAGCTGGAAAA
Source organism: Tetraselmis striata (assembly GCA_006384855.1). Taxonomy (NCBI): domain Eukaryota; kingdom Viridiplantae; phylum Chlorophyta; class Chlorodendrophyceae; order Chlorodendrales; family Chlorodendraceae; genus Tetraselmis; species Tetraselmis striata. The sequence goes on along the minus strand of VCJN01003259.1, from coordinate 109,594 downwards.
TGGCAGACGAGCTGCTGGTGGCTGTCCTTAGTAGCTCCCCGGCCGGGAGCGCAGGGCTCGCGGGCGATGGGGCAGCCCGTAGCAAAAACCCGATGGTAGCCGCTTGAAACCACTAAAGATCGTACGGGTCGCTCTAGGACAGCTTTAATCCGTTAGGAAACCCCATAAACACGTTAAGATCATTTCAATAATGCATTCGAGTCCGGTTTTGCCAGTTTGCACGCGGTTCGTTTACGACTGCGAGCGTAGGCAGTCGGCATGCGTGCCGACCAGACGAAGGCGGAAGATGTCTTGAGTTGTAGAAGGGGTCTCGCGCCAAGAGGTCCTCGATCGCGGCATAGGCGCATCAGACGCGGACGGGAGATGTTGACGCCGGCACGACATATATAGGCAGGACGTGTCGCGGAATTAAGGCGCCGTCTCCCGACGGCGCCCCATATATAGCATTGGCCGCGCGCCGTGGTGGCGTGCGGCACGGGCCGGAACTGCGGGTAGGCCAGTAGAAGCAGGGGTAGAAGTGGCCAAATTGGCGACGAGCCGCTGGCAAAGCAGCGGCACGGGCACCGGTAGGACGAGTACAGCTACGCGCACGAGCGCGCGAGCGCGCCGTGTACAGCCAGGTGAAGTACCGGTGCGATGTACCCGACGCGATGGTAATAGTACATGTAGTGGCGATGCACATTACGAGGGGTGGACACGCAACAACGCGCGATGACAACGATGTAATGCTGCTGCCATCACCAGCGGTGGCTGTTTCGTCCCCTTGCGCGAAGAGCGGCGGGGGAAACGCACATCGCTGAGGGGCGCGGGAACGTGGGACCCTGTGTGGTCGTGTCGTACCGGCTCTTAGGTGTGTCGGGGTCGGTTGTCGGCGACGTCGCTGAAGACCCGCCGACTCGGTAAGCAGCTGTCGCCGTGGGTCCTTCTTCGCGGAGAGCGGCGAGCCGGCCGCCGCTGCTGCACCAGCGGCCGCTGCTGACCACCCCACAAAGCGCAGGCTTATGATGATGCCACGAAACGCACAAGTCGCGTTAGGTGGCGGAGCTGTCCCCCGGTGGGCAGCTCGTGTTGTCACGACAGATGCGTTGTTGTGACGTTGGAAACGGGTTGGCCGGCGTAGAGGCCCTTGTAGCCTATGCCGGCGAGTAACGAAGCCAATGATGTCGGGGCGAGGGTGGCGACGAGGCGGCCGCTGCTGCTGCACCAACGACGGTCGCCGAAGTCCTAAACCCAGAGTTGGCTAGGGGTAGTTACGTACACCACGAGACGCCAGGCGCGTCAGGTGGTTGAGCTGCCCCCGGAGGGCAGCTGCATGTTGTCGTGGTCCTTGTGACGACGACGTTGCAGTAGGAGGCGTCGGAGACGCATCGGCACGAGCCGCACAAACGCCTCCCACAGCGACCACAGCAAACGTTGCTGAAGCATGATTTGGGCGAGGGCAACGAGCCCTCTCAAAACACCGGCGCATGAGCGGCGCCACCCCCGTAACATACCAATTACGCGAGTAGTTCCGAAAAACCACAGCATGTAACGACCGTTGATGCCACGCACGACCTGCCGTGAGGACACGCGGACCGAGTTGCAGTGTCTTGCGGAACAACAAGTGGTCGCCCCGACGACACGGACGTCCTCCTTCGTCCGCGCCGATTTGTTGCGTTGGGCGTACGTAGTTGTCGTCGTTGACAACCGTGACGAGCAGCGGCCATGGTGCCGAGCGCGTCCACCTCACATAATCCTCAAGAGTTGACTACTGCGAGAGGGAGCTCCACGCGGGAGCCCCGAAGGTCTGTACTGCGACTCGACTTCGGGTGTTGAGGTTTAACCCCCCCCAACGGTGACCCCCAAGCTTCATTTCCTTGCCGTGCGCATCGCTACCCGAAAAAGTCCCGGTTGCAAAGCCAGGGCAAAAACGGAAAACGACCTTGGGCGCACGAGTAGGGAAAACCACATTACCGAGGGGCTGTCTGTCGCTGCCTGATGTTATAGCGCATGTGCGCGGCACGACGACTCACTACCGGGTGGATGAACCTCGGTGCGGACTTGTTCACCCTCAGTGACCCTCGCGCGCACAAGTACACGAAGGCGCCGCCGAAGGCAACGAGCTAGAGAATGGCAGACGTGCTGCTGGTGGCTGTCCTAAGTAGCTCCGCCCCGGCCGGGAGCGCAGGGCTCACGGGCGCGATGGGGCAGCCCGTACCAAAACCCGATGGTAACCGCTTGAAACCACTAAAGACCGTACGGGTCGCACTAGGACAGCTTTAATCCGTTAGGAAACCCCATGAACACGTTTAGATAATAATCCTTAGTCGGGGATTGATATGTTGGTTAACAGTCGGGGATTGATATGTTGGTTAACACAGGGAGAGTGTCCAGAGAATGCACGGAAAGTACTGGGAAAGGAAAAGGCATATACATTTAAGCAGAACTCACTTAGCGCCGGGCCGCGGGGCCCGGCGAGGTGGCCGGTATAAATCAATGACATGATTGTCGCAAGAGCATCCCATATTATATAAACTACTCGGTGTCGTCGTGCAAATGTCCTCATCGGACGGCTCAGTGTCATCACCAGCTGCGAAAATGTGCGACTCCTCAGTCCTCACTAGCGCGCCCCGCGTCATCGAGCATTTTTATTGCATCAGGGCTTTCACAAATGCGCACTACAAACATAAATAACAGCAACTATGAAAGGTTGCCAGCAAAAGAGAGACATAAGCCTGAAACCAAGGTCGAGCAGGAGGCCGGGGAGCCAAGAAACAAGGAGGAGCCAAGGGAACCACGAAATCACCAAGCTGCCAGGAACCAAAAGGACCACCGCCCCGGGGTAGGCTATCGGCCGCGGCGAGGACGCTTGCAGCCAATGACCCGGGTCATAGCAACACATGCCGACGAGCGACGCGACGTAGGCGCAGGAGCACCATCACGTGCCGCACTCGCGGCCGCGACCCCGCCAAGAACGTTGTCTGCATGTGCCATGTTGATGAGCAAGGAGAAACGGCGGCGCCACGCAGACAAGAGCTGGCCGATTTTTTGGCCAGTGTGTGTGTGGCTAGCTAGCTTTCGCGAGCTCCACCAAGAAAGCCTCAACGTGCGGGGGCAGCGAGCCAAACTCGGAAACCGCGTCATCGAGCAGGTCCGCTATAGATAATTAGATAATGTTGTTGGCTCCACAGCTACCGGCTACTCCCCGGCTCCACAACCTCTCGTGTTCGCTCCACCCTCTACTGGAGGCGACTGCATTTACAGGTGCTGCTGCTGGTGCCGGCTGCCGATAGACCGCGTACCGAGTTTCCGGTGATAGTACGGCAATATAGATGCAAAACGTACGATGATAAATATATCATGATATTATTATTGTAAATATTAATAAGAATCCGGAATTTGCGGGTTTGCTGCAGGAATTCGATCTGCCCCCGTTCCTGCGAGCCGGCTGGGGGGGCGCTTGCCGCACCAGCTGGAAGGAGTGTCCCAGGTGACCAGTGTCCCAACGAGTGCGCACGCACTATCGCAACCGCCTCCCACCAGAACGACTGTGCAGGATCGACTGCCAAAGTGGGGGGTCAAGGAGGGGTGAAAAACGCGCGGCCCGCCTAAAGCTCCCGCACGCCGCCGGGGGTCCTACGGGGCCATACCTTTACTTCAACGCTGTCTGCCGGTCCAGAAACGGGGACATCCAGCAGAGCAGCCTACCAGTGCAGCCATGATTGGGGCAAGGGCAACAGCAGGCCGGGTGCTGCAGAGCCTCTATCGGCGAGACTGCTGCCGCTGGGAGCACGCAGCCAGCGGCTGCGGCTGGGACCAGGTGTGCTGCGCTGACATGTGCCGTGCTGTGGCTGTGCTGGGCCCCCGCTCTGTGACGATGAGGCGTGAGGTGCGTCTCACGCAACTGCGTCTGCGTGTGACAGGTGACAAAGACGACGGAGCACGATGGCGAATGCCGGAGTGCGGTGATAGAGAAACTGCATAAGGTGGCTAGGCAGGTGCGCATGAGCTCGCGCGCAGGAGCGGAAGGGGCGCACAAGGGGGGGGGGGGGGGGATACGTGTCTGCACAGTTTGGTACCTAGGTGTGAGAAGCTGCGTAGCTGGGTAGAGGGCGGGGTTGTGTAGCATGACTCCCCCGCCCGCCTGACGGCTGACTAGATTCCCCCCCACCTCCTCTGCGCGCTGGCTGTTCCGGCCCTCAGCACAAGGACCACCCCCCAATAGAGGCGCTCAACGAGCTGCTGCGGCAGTGCAGCCAGAACCGTGAGATGGAAAACGCACACAAGGTAACCCTGCTTCTGGGGCGTTTGTGCCATCAACATGTGGGCATATCCACCTGACTCTGCCACAAACCCCTTTGCATGCGGTATGCGCAGCTGAGCGAGGTGTTATCCTTCAGCGGAGTGGTGGCCACACCCGACACTTTCGTGCAGCTGACGGCAAACTTCAGCTACTTCCCCAAGCCCGGCTCAGACTCGCCTGGCTAAGCACTCGTGCTGTAATGCCCAGAATACCGCAGTGTCAAACCTGGTTGACGAGTCGAGTAGCGGTTCTGAGCACATGCAAATGGGGTAGGGGGCCAGTCATCCGAGCCACTGCGCCCCGCTTGCTACTCTTGCCGGAGGCCTGTAACCAACTTCATGGACATCTTTCGACCATTTTCAAACAATTGTGCCCTTCGACTTTCAAATGGGCGTTTTTATAGCTTGAGAAAGTGAGGGGGCACGCCGGCGAGGTGGCCGCCACCAGAGTGCAATGACTCATCTGCCATTGCAGTTGCCAGGGATGGTGCTTTGGTTGCATGGAGCTGAGAGTTGAGCAGCAAGGATAGTGCCACAGCATCGTACTCTATACCGGGTCGCACAGTATCATCTCCACTACCAACAGGGCGCCCCATCATCCCAGCTGCGCCCTCTAGCTTTCCTCCTCCAGCTGCAGCTGGTGGATGAGTACGCAGTTCTTGGCGCCTGGATCGCGCGCCCAGCGCCCCAGGCGCGGCTCCTGGCCCATACCGGCCAGCAGAAACCGGCCGCTGCGCGCCAGCGCGATGGAGTTGACAAAGCCACGGGCCGGAAGCCCGCCGATGGGGGACAACATCTTCCCGTGCTTGCCGTCTCCCACCTGCAGAGGGGGGTCCGAGGAGGCGAAGGGGGGGGGGGGGGGGGGGGGCACACATTTGGCACATGAGAGGATGCCGTCGCAAAGCATGGCCGAGACAAGCAGCCCCGAAATCTTAACGCCCCCTAATAAGTCCTTAACCACGGACCCGAAACATTATCATTAAAACCCTACGTTAAACCTTAAGGAAAGTTGAAGTCACCCCCCTCCCCCCTTCCCCACCCGGGGACACAGACACAAACACACAAATGCTGAGCATGGAGCTGCCAGGCTCATGTAAATGCAGGTATCATTCCCTCTAACAGTTTCAGCTGCACATTCAACTAATCCAACTATTCAACGGATGATAGGGGCGCAGCCCCCTAGCGCAGCTCCGCCCAGCGTGTACAAAGCCGCGCAACCACCGCACCTGCCACAGCTTCAGCGTCCCGTCGCCCGCCCCGCTGGCCACGAGGTCCGTGCCCCAGGCGGACGCAACCGACTGCACCCAGCCAGAGGCGTTACCCACAGCCGCACGGATGGCGGGCTCCTCTCCGCCGTCCTCCGGCAGGCCGTGCGCGTCACGGCACATGAACACCGGCTTCTTGCGCGTGGGGCTCCTGCAGCCCAGAGGGAAGGTAATGCCAACGAATTAGTGCCCACTGCGGCACACGGCAATGGGAGTGATTGGCAAGCCAGCCGCCCCAACCCTGGGTTGACTGAGAGTAGGTACTGCTGCAGATCTCATAAGCGCCAAGCCATAAGGACCTAGCAGCCATGCCCACATTGCCACATGCACAGCCTATCGCCCGGCCCAGGTACCCACCACAGGGCGACGCTGCCGTCTGCCGCACCGCTCGCCCACTCCGAGGATGTGATGTAGCAGCAGCAGTCGATGGACGCGCTGTGGCCGCGGAACACCAGCTGGCTCTCCTCTGGGATCTGCACGACGATCAACCCCGGCCCCAGGGGATCCATTATCGGATGTCCAGCAAATGAATGAAGCAAGTTGCTTGGGCGGATCGGGGGGCTATGGGTGGGGTTAAAACAAGCATGGCATGGCTCGCAAGATGCGGTGTGCGCGGCGCCCACCTTCCACACACGGCACGTGTGGTCGTTGGCGGAGCTGACACAGCGCTCTGCCCGGCGTGTGTCAATGGACAGGATCTCGGACTGCGCAAAGGAGGGATATGGGGGGGGGGGGGGGGGGGGGGTTATGACCACCAGATGGCAAGGCAGGCCCTGCTGTGTTTCAGAGAATAGCTAGCAGCCGCAGGTGTGGTGGGCAGGAGGTGAGCGCCAAAGGTGTGTGTGGCTGGAGGGGGGGGGGGCGGGGGGGGGGCACACCTGGTGGCCAAACAGCGTGTCGACGTACGCCATCTCGCTGAGGGACCAGATCTTGATGGTGCGGTCAAAGGACGCTGAGTATAGCGTGGGCTCGCCCTCCCGGAATGCCAGGCTTGATATGGAGTCCTGCACGGCCCCGACGCAGCGTGTGAGTGTCGACACAGGTCACCGGGGAACACACAGGGGTCGCAGCTGCGGGCCGCGCACCTTGTGGCTGGCAAACGACTTGATGCACTGACTGGTGCGCACGTCCCAGATGTGAACGGCCCGGCTGCCACCCCCGGCAGCCAGGTACCGCCCATCGCTGCTCACCGCGACGGCAAGCATGCTCCGGAAGGCGCCGGACTGGCGCCGCTGCTGCTTGATAGCCCAGTCGGGGCCCTTGCCCTCCGAGCCGCCCCCCTCTACATCACGCCCAAGGAAACATCGCAGTGCAGCATCAGCAGCTGTCACAGCGCAGGGGAGAGCATGGCTCAACAACACTCCCAGCGCGCGCCATGGCGGCCGGATCTGGGCGCGCACCGCCCGGCAGCAGCATCTTGGCCCGTTTCTGCGTCTCTATGTCCCAGCGCAGAACCGCCCCGTCCTTGGACACCGAAAAGCCGGTGGCGTCGTCCGCGGTGAGCGCAACGCCTGTGACGCTGAGGCGGTGCCCGCGCAAGGTCTTCCCCTCACCTGCAGGCAGCACATAATCCGCCAGCCGCATCGCAGGTCCCTCGTGAGTGGGGACGGGATCAGGGCGTTGTGGGGGACGCGGGCAGAGAGGTTAAGGGTCCCTGACAAGGCGCCAGCCGCACCATAAGCTCCCTGGCCAGCCACTCGTTCAGGCAGCACCAGCCGCTGCGCGATCCGACGTGTGAGGTGGCCCGCGCCCTCCATGAAGTCTTTCTGCAGGCGCGCGCTGATGCGGTCCTGCAGCGCCTCCAGCCCACCGCTCTGCCGGTGCACCTCGCCATCCTCGTCGTCTTCCTCCTCGCCCTCCTCGTCGCTGCCCAGATCCGCAGCCTGCGCCTTCACTCGATCGAGGTACTGCTTGGCTGCAGAGGTAGGCGAGAGGAAACACAGCAAGGTTTCACGAACGTCCCCTGGTTGCACACAGGCGGCGATGGGACTTTGGGATTTCCCACTCCCAAAACCGTAGCAGGTGTGGCAGGGCGCCACGGCGGCGCGTACCAACACGAAGACGTTTCTCTTCCGCGGTCTCCTCCACCTCTTCTGGCTCACTATCCTCGGCGTCCTTGGCTGGCGCGTCATCATCCGCCAAGAAAAAGTCCGCGCTGCACCGGGTTCGGAGGGGCGAGAAGGGGATTAGCCACGAGCACGCCGGAGTCGGAGCACCACCGTCAAGGTCGAGGGACGGCTGCCGTCGATGAATCGGCGCAGCCCACGAAACCCTTGACCATGCGTCTGCCTACGTCCACGGTCTGTACCTGTCCTCGAAGGCCGCCGCCGCTTTGTTGCGCTTGCCGCCGCCCGCTTTGCCAGTCGATTGTCGGCGCTTGGCGGCGCCTCCCCTGGCGGCCCGTCCAACCATCGTGGCGATATCTCCACCGATTAACGAAGACGGCGGGGAGGTAGCGGCACCAAGAGGAGGTTGAGGGTCTCAGGCTCTGACTGGCCGCCTAGACAGGTTGTGGGGGTGGGCCTTTTCCAAGGCGGGTATGTGGTGGGAAAGGGGGGGGCGGAAGGATGAGGGGAGGACCAGGTTCGCAGACGCTTTCCTGTACGTATTATTTATGATCCACGCGCAGGAGATACCCGTATTAGTATGCGAATACTACTACTACAGGGTAGCGTCATTCTCTTGACGCTCTCCCTGTAAGAACCAAAAAGTAAACTAGCGACTATTATGGGCACCGCGCGCCGCCGGCGTCACGCAAGCGACGACGACGTACGACTACATACGATCGGCGGCGCCGCGCGGGGCTCGGCGCCGATATCATACCTACTACCTGGTGTCAGTCCTGTCCCGGGGGCGAAAAAACAATCATCCGACCCAGTAGAGGGAGAGGGAGGACCGGCGCCTTCACCCGTACCACTACCGACTACTGGGCTGTATCGTCCAGCGTCGAAGTTCAGCAGCAGGGATTTGGGTGTCAAAACGACAGAGTGCCACGCATGAAAACAATGTAAACGAGGACGGACAAAGAATCGATGTCTTTTGATTTTACTTATCCTTTATTCCTCTCTCGCAAATGCGTACGAAATCCGGCGGGTGTACCGACCAACCCCGGCCGGGCGCCTGCGACGGCGGCCAAAGCACATGGCGCCTCTCCGACGACCCAAGTCATGGCGGCGGGGAAGCACATAGATCCATGTCGGAGCATTGGTAGACAGGGCTCGTCAGTGTGGCACCCTGTTGATAAGAGGTACCCACCCTGCTGCGCCACGCTTGCTGTGTCTACGCGCTGCAGCCGACAACGCCTTCATGCCTTTGACATAGCGCGAGCTGCGTGCGCTCTCGCGCAGCACGGCCCGACCGCAAGCCTCTTTCTGCAATCACCCCCAAATACTGTGACACGGATAGCTTAACGTACCGACTGGTTCCCTCCGTTGTAATACGCATAGTAAAAACTCACTTGCGGGGTCTATCTTGTTGGTTGTTCAACACCAAGAAAGCCACTCTATCCCGCATGCTCGGCCGATGCTAGTTAATTTTAAGAAAGAGCGCCGGATTGTGCTTGCAGAAAATGCTGTGATCACATTCGAGAATGGTGCTATCACATCATTGGGGGCACCGGACGGAGCATCTCCGCGAGGGCACGCGCTCATCCATTCACGAGGAGGCATTCAGCCGTGCAACAAGAGGTGAAGCAGCTCGTGAGCTTTTTATACCAACCCAATATGGATGCCAACATTATTCCAAGGACACGCCATGGGGGCCGGCAGGGTTCCTGCTTCTTCAAGTTCTCCGCACCTGCGAGCCATCGAACATAGCGGACGTATCATGTATAGGCCGAGTACAACATCAACAACCTTACTGGTTGTCACCCCTTCGTCTGCAAGATTCTGCGCACAGGTTGTACATGCCCCAACCACTCCAGTGCAGATTGTGTCCAATTTATGTTGATGCTCATGGCAGTCGTACACCTAATGCCTTGCCCATCGCATCTGAATGTACAGCCTCCTTTCACCTCGCTACAGTGCGCGTGGGCGTGGATCAATCCAAGTACATGCAACACGTACTTAGTGACCACCCCTCTCCCCTTCCTACCATTCACCAAAAATCCCACACACTGCGCCGGGTAGAGCGTGGCAGCAACGGGGCACCAAGGAGGGTCATGCATGTGTCGGACAGCGCTGGATGGCGATACATGTACCACCCCATCGCCGATGCAAACAAGCATATGGTAGTAACGGAGGGGCGCAACTTGGACTGGCGAGTTGCTAACCTTTAATGCGTTCGCCGGCTGCGGCACTTTTTATTACTTTACACCCCTCCACATAAGTAGGAGGTTTGCGAATTCAATCCACAGTCATGCCCATGCGCGGCTACACTGAGACCGTGCGCGCGCGTGCATGCGTGTTACTCAGGGTCGTACGGCTGGGGGGAAGTGCAGCGATAACGCGATATTGCCACCCCATATTGCCACGCGGTGGCCGTTGCCGCCAACGCTTTCAGTGAGGCAAAAGCAGGGCTTCTGGCGCTAGCGCTTCAAAACCACAATTGCGCAACTCGTGTGCACAAATAGGCATGGGGCACCACAGCCCTCGTACTCATACCACATCACCCTTTGTATGATCACTATCCACCATACACGTAGGGCATTAAAATTAGGTCATTCACGACCTGGACCAAGCCCAACGTGTCGATGACGATGATTTATAGCCAAAATCATGGACAAAATGCGGTTGTGATCGTTGCACGCGAAGGCAGGAGAGGGTTCTCGCGGTCTCCTTATTGTAGGCCAAAGCTTTTCTATAGCAGTGCATGGCCGCATGCTCATAGCGCGCCATGATGAGCCCAGTGGGGCGGCAATGGCGTGCACCTTGATGCATCGACGCCGGTGGAAATAATGTTGTGAAAGGGGGGTCCGGCATGGCGGCCATGGGCATCGCTCAAGGGAGGTACGTGCCAAGTATGCGTAGTCGTCCGTGCACAAGTACATACGACACACTGTCATGCCACCGTGTATCAAGTCGTTTTGAGATCCCCTTGGCGTAAAGTTTCACGCCAACGTGTTGACCACACGCTGACAAAGACGTCAGATTTCGACATATTATTAAAAAAACTAGAAGTGCCCAAATGGCCTCGGACGACCGTGCCGCCACTGTGAATTTTGTAGCCCTGCTCGCGTAGTTTTATTGGATTTTATATTAAGAATTGCTGACGTTTCCTTGCAACGCACCGAGCGGTACTGCGAGTTTGAGAGCTGCATAACAAGCAAGGCACGGCACTGCAGTGGCGATGGTATCACGCCACATCGTGCACGGGCGCACGTCACTATGGCCCCACCCCAAGCAAAAATATCCTAGCCTCTTTGCTGACATGTTTCCTCGCCCACCCATGGCCATCCCACCATGCAATGGTCTATGCATGCCCGGCGGGACGTGCGGGGCACCAACCCCCGTTGTTTTTGTGGGGGTACCGGAAACGCTTAGTGTGGCGCAAGTGCCACTCGTGCAGGGCAATTGTTAGGGCGCCAAAGGGGTTTCTTACAACCTATGATGGTAAAGGCTGATCATAAATGTACAGTATTCCAGAATTTCAGGTCATCAACCCTATATTCGGCTGCCCTACTCTTCGTAAGCTCGGATTCGGCGAGAAAGGGGCCTGGGACTTATGTGAAGGGGTGTAGATATATATATATATATATATAATATATACGCCTCGGAGCACGACGACGCGTGTGTTACAGTCTACACGCGAACTCGGAATATACCCAAGCCCAAAGCCGGTGCGATACCCTCCACATGTCTGGCAAGTACCTATGGAGTTGCGGCACTTTCGCTAGCTTAAACAACGCCCAGCCGCGTCCCTATAGCATTGCACATCACTGCTCGCCAAGCGCGCCACCGTCGCCTAAAGCCCGTCGAGGGAGGGGGGGCTCGTCGCCTGGCGCTTCTTACATATACGGGTCAGGCCAGTCGACAGTATTCAATTGCTGACTAGAACATCATGCAGCATGACTCCCGTGGCCGATGGAAAATCAACTCCGTCATGCGCGTGGAATACCGGGCGGGATGTCCAGAAAACGGCACGGGTTAAGGAGCCGGTCCTCCCTCTTCCTATGTCGACACTACGTTGTTTAGACACAGTGCGGGTCTCATTTTACCAAAGGAGCGTGTGACGTAGCCTCCACTAGCCTTACATACTTGATTACAAGGCACTCGCCACACCAACGGCCTCGGGATTGAAGACTCGTGACGCGTGACGCTAAATACTCGTTAGGAGAATGCCACGTCGATTTTCGATCAACCGCATTGTCACTTCCCGGAATGACTGGTACATTTCACAAACGCCACGGATACTCTTCTTTGGGAGAATTTTGTTTCGAATTCTCCCCAAGAAAAGTGACGGGTCACGTTGTTGATCGGGCGGCGGGCGCGATTCTCGAGTGCCAATCCGTCAGCCCCATCGCTATCGCAATCGCCCTAGAAGCGATATTTTGACACTATGGCGGCACCATGGCGGCACGCAATTGAAATTGAATTCACGTGTTGACTTGGTGCTCTCCACTGCCCAAGCCGAGTTGCTTTTAGGGCCTGGTTTATCCAACCGCTGTGGGACCCCGCCTAGGGATTAAGGATGCATCTTCCGGCTTTCCTCCATCTCGCCCGCGCCCCTCCTCCTTCCGTGCTGCTTGATATTGGCCCCCCTACCATAGGGGGGTGTCTTGTATGATGATCTTCGGAAGCGTATCTGTTAATGGTGGGTGGGTGTGCTGGGGATGTGGGAGGTACTGGGTTAGGACATAGTAGCTTTGAGGGGCTGTCGGGATATACGGAGGAGTGTACGTAGCCATCCGATTGAGTGTCTTTGAAGTTTTCTACCGAGGCGGATTGCAGCGGCGCTGGGGGGTGGAGGGGGTTTGCCCGGGGGCTGTTGCTTCTTGGGGCGGAGGACCGTGAGATTATGAATGGCTTCTAGTGTCGTGAATTTGTGCATGTAACCGATGCGACTTAAATAGGGTGACGGGATGATTTCAATCGGACAATGCCAGCGTTGCTGACGTCGGGCGTCTAGCATATGTTGGTTATGTTTGTGGATGAGAGCGTGTACGGTGGCATGATTGAGATCATTGCAGTATTTGAATTCGATTATTTCTATTTTTTTGACTATTGCTTTGGGATTGCTACATGGGGATATTGTTTCGGTGGCCGGGTCCCAGTCGAATCCGACGATGCGGGGGACACACATGGATCACCACCGTGGGTCGACGAGGTATCCACGTCTGTATTGCTCTATGCATGCTATGCCGTGGGCGCGGACGAGGTGATCCGCGCTGACGGAGGCCGATGCGCGCCCCTCATCCTCAGCCGACTGCCGTCGGTACCGGTGAGGACGATCGGGTTTAACACTCCCATACGGCATACTGGCAGGCGCGGTGGTACACCCCAGGTGGGATCGCCGGCTAGTAATGGGTTACGTGAGTGGGGATTTTAAAACTGTATGCTACGGCTACCGGCGACGCGGGATGCAGCGCTTGCCGTCCGTCGTGACAGCGCGCCGGCGGGCGGCGCCTACGGCACGCGTGACGACGCGTGACGCGTGACAGTCGAGCGTCTTCTATCCTCTCCACGCTACAAGATCGGAATAGCGCAAAACTCGTAGTCAATCAAATCGCAGTATTCTCGGCGTCACGCGTAACCCCTGCGTCTTCTATCCCACACCAATCTCCCCAACTGTCATGTAATTACACCGCAATGGCCTGTAATCGCGATTTGTCTAGGGAATAGATCCATAATCCCCGTATCTACCTTCTAATCGCCACCTTACGACAGCGTGGCTCAGTAACCGTGCCCAACAACAATGACGTGCCCGGCTCGCCCCCATCCCGGACGTTACCTCCTACCTTGTAATGCCACCCCGATAGCACATTGGACCCACATCGCGCCTCGCGCGTGTACCCGTAATGGCTCCGGGTTTCGCCACACTATACTTCAACGCCTAACAAGCTCCGTGACGACGCAACGCCCAACGGTACCGTATTAGGCCTCAAGCCTGGCTCACACGGCTAAGTTGCAGTTGCGCGGACACTTTCCCATGTATCGCAGCAGCCGGAGCGCCGGTCACTAGCCTCTACCAACCCTCGCCGTTGCGAGTCACCAGCGCCGAGTAGTGGTGTGCCATGGGGCGTATGTAGCAACTCCAAGCGCCGTATTTCTCCAGGCAAGGAGCGCTGGACAACTGCCGAGGGGATTCCGTTACCGTTGTCCAAGAGAGTCCGTTGCCGCGCGTGTGACGCATGCTTCACGATGACTCTGTTCTACGGCAAGCACATATAGGCGTGCGCCGAGCCGCCTCCGCCCATCCCCGCGCTTGTCGCAGCCGGTGGTGATGGCGCCCCTGCGGTAGCTGCTGCACCGTATGGCCGTCACGCCTCTGCTCCGTCCGGACCGGGTCACACCGAAACGCGGGGCGAGCCGGGTGCATCGATACCGCCGCCGCCGCCATCGCCCTTGCTGCCCTCTCCGCCGCTCTCGTCTCCCTGAAACGAATCAGCGAGCCCCGCGGCGGGGAGGGGCGTTCGGTGTCGTTTGATGGTGGCATGGAAGAAAGCATGACAGAGCAAGAGATGAATGCCGAACTTCACTTGGGCGCTGTCATTATCAAGACGTTTGGGACGCGGGGGAGCTTTCTCGGCCAGGTCCACCCCCTCCCCCCCGATGCCCTCTCTGACATCCCGTTACACCTCTCATATAGGCCCACCGCCGCCATTTGATAGCCATCAGTGTGTATCATCCAGGTCGTCAGTTGGAGATGGGATAACAGGGACGCAGACCCGGTGGATAGGGAGCTGGTGATGAAGGTGATTTACGACGACGGCGACTCGGAAGAGCTAATTAAGTCGGAAATACAACCGCTATACCTAACAACATAGCAGCAAAGCGATTTAACTCGCAGGTTGCATCAATAAGGCGACATTGACGGCCTACCGGCGGTGCGCCCCTTGCGCACACACCGCCAATATGCTTTCGGGGGGTGCTTGCCCGCGTTGTTGCCCCATAGTTTAGGCATTGACGAGAGTATCGCGCATTGGCAACGCGCAAACGATGATTTGCTTTGCTTCCTTATTACATGCGCATTGGTTTACATGCTTGCTCGAATGTGCACCTGACAAGACCTACGCAAACTTCTCGACACCGACAACGACGCCGAAGGCATTGTCGCGGAGGTTGTGGAAGGCAACCCCTCTGACGATAGCCGCAGCTATAGCGACGGCGAAGGACATGCCGGCGCGAGGTATGACTTCAGTACCGGGACGAGCAGCGCTCGAGGGAAGTACGACGACGGATAAAGGTGAGCATATATCGTGTCGATTCCCCCTCCCTATGTGTTGCGCCTACTAGTCCGTTGCAAACACCTGCTCCCGGACCCCTTGCGCAACAGACGCCGTCAATTGTACACCGGTGCCGAGGCCACCCTGATGGAGGCCGCACTCAATCTCTGCGAGTGGAAGCTGAAGCACTACATCAAGACGGCGGCGTTCGAGAGGCTGTCGAAGCTGTTGATGAAACACATGCTACCGAAGGACTCACGGGTCAGAGCTTACCAAGACGTGATGGTACCAAGTGGAGCAGTGCGTGAACGTCATGGACATCGTCATGAAGTATATCGTACATTATTGTCCGTGCGACGAGCATCGGCACAGCCACTTCCTGGATGGTGACTGGAGTTACGACAACCGCTGCCCTCGCTGCAATCTGACACACTAGACACCCGAGTCACTGCGCCACCCGCGCCCCACCATGCCTCAACTGCGCAAGTTTTACTACGACTTGACTACATCTAAGAGCCCCACCCGTAGCCCCACCCGCCCCCCTTTTCGTTTGCCCCCACTCGACAGCATTGTTGGCGCATAGCGTAATGAGTTATTGTTGTTGTTGCACGAAACACGCCGCAGGTGAAGCAATTCTTTTGGAATGAAGAATGGGCTCTGCCCAGAGGCCCATGCAGAGACCAATCCATCAATGGGTTTTGAAACTCTGAAGCCTGCAAAGCCATGGATGCTGCCACGAACGGGCAGTTTTCTCACAAAGACATCATGGTGTATGATTTATGTGGAGATGGGGTAGAGCGGCACTGCAGCAAAGCATACTCTTGCTGGATATTTGGCATTAAGTTCGTATGCCAATGCTGGTTTGTGGTTCGAGATATATGAGTATAATTCTAGTTGGGTGGTTTTGATATGTTGTGCGGTGTGACCTATTATTGCAAGTGTCAAGACATGCCATAATCAAATCGAGGGGGCGGCAAGCAAGCGCAACATGAAGGTACTACTCATCATTCCAAAGCCTTGTGCACTAAAGCTTATTGACATACATATGTGGAGGAGTGCACTCAAGGCATTGCCAGAACGCGCAGAGCGCGGAGGGCGCATTGACTATTCAGAATGTGTATGAGGCGACTAACAGCGATGGCAAGAAGTCCAGAGCGCGCCGTTACTTGCAGCATCAGGTGAGCATCCACTGTCAACATGAAGTGCGCATGCTGCCCCACGATTGGCTGCTGCAGGGATATAACACTGACATGCACATTGCGACATGGTGGACTACATATATACGTTGGCGCATTTTTCTGCTGACATGCAAGGACGCTTCAAGGCGCTATGATGCGTGGTGGAGATACATCGTGGCACGGCTGCCCCTAACGTCGGCTATAAAGTACACATGACAAAGAGAATAAAAAAAGTTATGACTGTGCGTGTTTTGTGTGTCAACATGCATATAGTGTATTGCTGCTCTCGATGATGCTGACCATACATGGGCGGCTTCGGATGTAGGCAAGTATTGCTTTAGAGTCAACCGTCATGGCGCCCTTACCACGACGGCTATACAGATAGCGTGCACATGGTGGTGATGGACGCAACGCAAGGAAAGACTGCCGACAATAACTATGAACCCAGCATTGACTACTTCGGGGAGGCTCACCTGCACCTGTCCAGCGCGGATATGCGGTTCCTAGTTGTGGAGGCCGGCGCGGGGCGCACCGTGCAAACGATAGCCGGTACTACATGCATGTCTCCATTTTTGCGCTGGCTGCCGTACATAAGCTATGTTGACTTCTGGCCGCTGCCGATAGCCGCTGTCATGCACCACTGCTGGGGTAGTCAAGGACTTTTGGGAGTATGTCGGCACCCTGAAGGTTAGTGACCTTTTACATTGTCGTTGCTGCCTGCTGCCCGTGGTTCCCGCTGCAAGGGGCGTTGCTGAAATGTGTCAGCCCTCACATAATGTGCGGCCCACGATGATTAAGATGGACATGCGGATGGCGCTTGTCGCCCCGACCAATGACTGTGGCATGCCAGTGCCGCCGATGCTACCGTCAACCGGAATTAGCGGTGTGGTGTGTGCCAACTGGACATGCGAGGACTTTTTGCACTTCACGGAGACTGCGGCAGTGCTGGTTCTTGGGCGAGGGCCCCTCGCTGCTATTGCTAGGAAGAACACATCCCCGTTCCGTTGTAGGTGTGTGATGTCTACTGAGGGCGTGGCATGCGTGGCAATTCCTGCGGGGATATGTTTGACAACGCAGAGCTTCAACGCATGGCAGTCATGTGGCATGTGCTGCAAGGAGCGGTCATCCACTTCTTTAGGGACTGCGAGGAGTGTATGTGACGCTCCTGCTGACAGTGAGAAGTGCCAGCGTGTCAACGAGTATATCAAGAAGCAGCGGGAGGAGGGCTTCAACTGCTTGCTGACGTATGCGCAGATATGCAACGTGTATTTGCCTGATGAAATTATGAAAATGAATCTCCACAATCTTGTCTGCCGAGCCAGAGCCCAGGAAGCGACCGGGGGCAGCATTGCCCGCGACTTAGAGCTCTTGATGGAGCATATAGTGCGCCCCCTCCCCATGCCCTCATACGCACTGTATCTAGGCTGATGCCATATGAATACATGGCGTATGTCATATGCAGATGCGGGACTCACGTGAAGTGCGTGGCGAGAGGCAGTGGCACCACTGACACGGAGTAGGCGTACGGGCGGCAGTCTGTTCCTACTTCAGGCATACATCAAGTTAATGCGTGCATGCCCGGATCCAGACTTGCCTAGCATGCCTCTGTGGCGGCTAGGCTTTGTGGGTCAGTGGGAGGCCGCGGGGGCAGACGATGTGGTGGATACGTTTGAGGGCACGCGACCAGGATGCAGGCGCTCCGCCGTGTAGCCAGGCACCTCAGTCGCCCCCGCCAACTAGGCGGCATGCGCAAAGGTGTTAGATAAGTATTGTCAAGGAACTGGCACACCGGAGTCTGAGCCGGCTTTGAAGCGCGCATATGAAGCGGGGCTCGACCCCCATGACATCGAGTTATCACCCCCCCCCCCCCCCCACCCGCGCCCCACGCCCCTCTGCCCCCCGCTTAGTCAGAATCTTAACGCGGGTCATAGGTCGGAATCTTAACGCAGCATGTTCAGGGTAAATACGCAACTCTCTACTAACATGTGAACCGCTTATTGCGTACCATGATGCGCATTGTCGCCCCGCTGCCCCGGCCACGGCGCGCTGCCGCCCCGTTGCCCGCCCGCCGCGGCGCGTTGCCGCCCCGCTGCCCCAGCCACGGCGGGTCGCCGCCCCGCTGCCCCGGCCATTCTAGCAAAGGTACTGCGGTTTGTGAAATCGACGGACCGGAGTCGAGTTATCAATTTCTGCGGTCGAAAATGATTTGTTATGATCGTTGGTTCTGATTAATGAGGTTGTTGCACTAGCCTGAAGGTACAATATGTATCACCAATGCAAGATGAGGAGGGGACATCATTCATGGTTACCTCTATATCGTACACCATGACACAAGGACGGAAGCGCAACTAATGGATAAAGGCAACCCCCCTCCCCCATGCCCTACTCCAAACTGCCTACATAGTGTTGCCATGCTGTTGATTTTGTTTTGGTATACACACAGATGCATGATGTGCATGAGAAGCCCAAGACACGGAGGCATGTGGAGTTCAGGCACAATACATGGGATGAGCAGTGGGTGCCCACTTATGAGTACGGCAAGCATGCCATATTTTGAGACATGCCTGCCGAGGTGGAGTCGCATGACGGCCACGTGTACGGCGGGGAAGTGCAGTACTCCCTAGGGATGACCCACAACAGCCCTTCGGTGCCGGACCTCACCCTCGTTGTAGTGTGCCGAGTGGTGAGGGGCTTGGTTACACGGGGGAGAGCCGGATGACGGCAAAATACTACGGGTGGCAAAAAGGGGCAATGTAAGCAAGCACGCATCACTAAACAAAACGCTAAGTACCAAGGCCGGCGGAGCTCGTGTTGCAGACGAAGCAAGGGGCACAGCGACGGGTGAGCTAGTAACCCGTATTGCTCTAGCGGCACGCGCAGCTAGAAAGCGGCCAGGAAAGGAGAAACCCCATCATCGATCTAGTTTATAGAATAAAACAAAAATCTGTATACATATAGTCCTTAGTTGCTATCAGTTTGTAAGGTTGGAGATTTACCGGGCAATAATGATTACTAGTCGTTGTTTATTGCCACAAGCCGGTGGACTTCAGAGGCCAAGAAGGCCCGCATGTTCACCGTGCTCTCGTCCCTGCCCCTCCCAGGCAGTCTGAGGTCATCGGGTACTGCGGATCGTGCATGAGGTGTTAGAGGTCGTTGGCAGACAAGGACAAAAACACGAAACGGGTGGGAAACGGGGCGGGTGTCACCACTCATGCTGTCGAGATGCGCGACGGCGAGGTGCGCTTAACGCAACCCACGGCGCCCTGATGAGAGATGCGAGCGAAGATTCGAGTCCGCGTAACGGTGGAGTCGCTCCTGGGAGAGGGTCCAAAGATGGCACACCTTCAGGCTTGGGGGGTCAGGCTGAGGCTCGCGGTGAGGCGAAGGCAGCGAATCTCCGGCCCCGGGCCATAGCGGTCCGCTTCCATGTTGCCCACCGCCCGGCTGCAGGGGCCTCATGGGCTGAGTTGGGCAATTTGCACACTGAGCAAAGCTGGTGCGGGCAGATTATTGCGTCCACATTAGCTGCTTGTGCTCCTATGCATCTGATGTTTTGCCATCAGTTTTGAATTTTCTATTGAAGGCTTCCCTCGCTCCCACGCCCCCTCCCTGTCTCCTTTGACGAGCAACATCTTGTCCAAGATTTCCATGGCTGCCGGTGCCAGCTACATGCGCATCCCGGCCAACAAGTGCATGCACCCTTCAGCAATGTAGCATTCCACATGCCAACGGAGCAATCACTCCTCTGAGGCGTTTCCATAGCCAGGACAAGATTCAAGGCACACCGGTGAGGTGGGCGGGTGCGTGCTCGTGGCAGGTGATGCATGTAAGTACAGGGATGCCGGCACAATAATAAGAAAACAGTGGATATGAACGTGTCCTGCCTGCCAAAGGTCAAATGTAGACAAAAGTATAGCAGTACCGTAGTGAAAGTTGCCCGTTGATTACTTTAGGGTTAGCGCGGAGAGCAGCAGAATAGCACGCTGTAATTCAATTTCAATTTCAATTTCAATTTCAATTTCAATTTCAATTTCAATTTCAATTTCAATTTCAATTTCAATTTCAATTTCAATTTCAATTTCAATTTCAATTTCTCAAATGTGATCTGAACTATATTTGAATAGGGGTATATAAGGATTACTCTTGAGGTTTTCAGATGGAAGCGCTACTTGTGGTGGTAAGTCCGTCTTGAAAAGCAATATAATGCTAGGATATATCAACACGACACGCCGCTTACAAGCGGCCTGCAACCCGCCCGAGGGGAGAGAGTGAGTGATGCGCGCCCGGTTGGAATCAGGATCACCCAGACACGTGTGTGCGAGGATGATCTTTGGCCGCGCTATTCAACTTCGGCAACGGGATGACACATGGACGAATTTACGCCGCCTGATGATGGAGCAAGCACGCTCTCGAGCCGCCAGGCACCAAGCTCAGCACCCTGGCGAAATTTCCAGCGAGCAAGGCCTCATGGTGAGCGCAGGTGATGCACCGAGTTCGTCGCGATGACGAAAGGGCGCCCAAATCCGCTGCCAAGCACGCCACAGCGCGCACCGTGCGGCGCACCCCCTTGTTCACCTCACCCGCTGTGCCGAAGGCCACGCCCTTTTACTCCAAGTCTCCGACATGTCCATGATGTCTCGAAGTGAGCCTTGTTGCCCCGCCCGGCGCCGTGTCGTGCCACGCCGCATCCCGCGCTGCCACCCCCCGTTGCATGTCGCCCGACATGGCGTGCTCAAAATCTCAAACCGATCCACAGCCGTGGCGGCCCGGGGCACTGCAATATACGTGACCTTGTAGTGCATGGTCTTCAACTTCCGCAGCGTTGGCTTCAAGATATATGCTACATGAATCATAGCTCCCGGTCACGACCTTGAAGGCGAGCAGAGAGCTCTGCGTCGGGCATCATGTGGCCATGTCCTTGAGTTCATCCATGGCGGTTGCAATGTTGCTCAGAGGCACTGAAGTTAGAACAAGTCGCCCACCTCTCGGCGTGCATGTCGGATGCCCATATCGTGAACACATTGTTCTCGAAAGGCGATCCGCAATAGCATCGTGCTACACACGCAGTGAGCGTCGCCATTTGCCGGCGGGAGACTTATGAGCAGCGCGTCGCTATAGACGCCGCTCGACACTGACGGGGTTGTGCCCTATCGACGGTAAGATTATCTGGCTCCCGACCGCCACTGGGGCCATGTATATGACCTATGCAATAAATGAATAGTAAATATCTGGCAGCGACCTCCCGTTGCATCTCATGTGGAGCCACGACGTCCACGCGGTGGGCATGGCCACCGTCCACATGCGGGATGCCATACTATCTAGTTGGCCGATTAAGATCCGTTCCTTGCAAGTTTTATCGAGAGTAGGTTGTTATAATTCGCATGTATGGTCCAAGACAGTTGTCAACTCCTTTTGCAAGCCCGGCGCAACCTCCGCCTGCCGCTCCATCATGCGTGCGCATCTGCATAGCAAGGGTGATCAATAACAATACCCGCATGAAGGCACCCCGACGGGGCCCCACGCCTCCCGCACCGCCGTGGCACGTAGCGGGCTGACCCACGAGCGTCGTTGAGAAAGTGATCACATTGGCGGGTGGAAGAAGTTGCTGTGAAGCTGTCTCCGCCAAGTACGGACTCAAATTGAAATTGAAATTGATTACAACTGCTGCTAGTCTGCTGCATCCACTGGCTCAGGCTGAGTTGTTCTTAGGACCTGCTATCTCTGACCATGGTAGGGAACACTAGGTGTAATTACAGCTCAAGCTAACGGCTTTCCTCCAGTGTGCCCAAGCCCCTCCTACTTCCATTGGGCTGAAGCTAGGACAGCAGCGCCCCCCCGCTGTCCCTACCTAAGTCAGGTCTATCCCATTCAGAGCTCAGCAGGCAAGCTTAGGCAGCCGAAGCGTCCCGCCTGCAGCTACCAAGGTGAGATGGGGGAAGGGGACTGACCGGAATAGCTATGTGGTGCTCAGTATTTATATCCACCGCTGAGCCGGCTAGTATGATTGGTGGGCGCTGCGATGCCCTCCCACATGTAATTGGGTAGGTGTTGCTTGTGGTGGTTGTGGGAATCAGCGGTGTGTGTTATGTGTGTGTGGTGAGTTCCGGGTGTTTGTTAGTGTATGACCTGCATCGGGCACATGTTAGTGGTGGGCAGTGGTCTTGAGTCGGCTGGCTTGGTTGTTGCTGCAGTGGCTCGCTAAGCAGCTTACTGGTGCGAGCTGCTAGACGGGTGGGCTGCATCCTCGTCCGTTTCTCACTCGCTGTTCGAGCTGCGGGTGCCATAGTGGCGTGGCTTGCTCATGCTGCGGTTGCGGGTGGCGCCGTCCGAGCTGCTACGGCCCCTGGGCTGCTTCTTCTTATGTTTGGTTGTTGTGGCTGCCTTGCCCTTGCCTGCGGGGGTAGGCTACTGGCTGGGGTGACGTTCCAGCTGGATGGAGAGGCGCTGTGGGTTGCGCAGCTGGTGTGACTCCGTTGTGAGGCTGGCCAGTTCGGCGGCTATTGCGGGTTGGCGGGCAGGAGAGGAATGTGCAAGCATCTTTGTGGTTGCGGTGGTGAGGTGTTGAAGTTCTGCCAGGCGTTCTGTGGTGCCATTGGGTGTGCCCTCCCGGAATGTGCGGTGCACTGTTGAGCGTTGGGGGGAATCGAGGGATATGTCAGCCAAACATGGTATCTTTGCTGCCGCACGCTGGGCGGTGTCCACCTCCATGGCGCTGTCGTTCTCCTCGTAGTTTAGTTCGAGCTCTTCCTCGTCGTCCACCTGCGCTCAGGCATGACAGTTGCCGATGAGGCCGTGGATGTAGGCGCATGGGCTGGGTGGGCTGTTCCGGGGGGCGCTCCGTTGCTGCTCCGCGCTGGTCGATGGCTGCCACCGCATCTGCAACCGCTCCTCGCCTCGGTGTTATGTGCTCGAGCCCAAGGGGGGGGGGGGGAGCGACGCGGACTTGGGGTTTGGTTTGGGCTGCTAGGGTCGCTAGAGGTGGCAGTTGGCTCGGGCCTGCTGGCGGTGGGGCTGGCGATGTGTCGGCATGGCGCCTCTCGGTTGGTGCCGGAGTTGGCTCGGCCTTGATCTTCCCGCACGATGTTGTCACTGTCTTGCGCCACTGTTCTGTACTGTCGGTGCCGCGGGTGCCACCGATGATGCTGCGGAGGTGGACGGTCAGCTGCAGGGTGAGGGCGTAGACTGGGCGTCCGGCGGCTCGTAGGGCGAGGGACGATGAAGCGGTCTTCCGGGCCTTCTCATGCATGCCTATCGCTGCGCGTCGGATATGGTTGTGACCAGTGTTGCCTCCCAGTTCTCCCGCCTCCCGGATCGTCTGGCTGAAGGGGTGGATGAGCAGCTCCGAGGGGTCGACCTCGGACTCCGTGAGGTAGGTGACGATAGATGGTGCGGAGGCGTATCGCCCGCAGTAGTGCGATAGGGGAAGTGAGGGCCACTGCCAGGCGCAGGGTGTCCGTGAACTCTTCGTCTTCTTTGCCGATGGAGATGGCGCAAAGGTTGTCGTCTCCCACGCGCAGCAATGTCGGCTCGGTGTGGTGGTGGTGCATCTCGACGCCAGCAGGTGTCATGGTGTCCGTCAGCCACTGCGCGTGTTGCTGCTCTGGAGGTGTGTTGATGCGCTGGCTGATGGTAGCTGCGATGGCCTCCGCCTGCTCCACCGTCGGCAGCTCCACGTTGGCCAGGGGGCCGGTGCAGATCGTTTTGGCCGTCAGTGCGCATCGGAAGAACTGTCTGGATAGTGCCGGGGGCAGTTCTCCTGGGAGCGGGGTGGTTGGCTGGTCCTCGCGGTCCTCGCTATGTTCTACAATGACCTGTAGCACTGCTCGGCCCTGCGACTGGTCGCCAAACGGCAGCGCCAATACCGCGTCGCGGCACACGTCCTATAGTAGGCGCGCCGCAACGGGATCGAGGAGTTCGAGGCGCACCGAGTCGGCTCAGCGGCGGGCTTTCCATACCTCGCGGATCTCCAGGAGGGCCAGTAGTCTATGTGCGGGTCGGGGGGCAGGTGACGGCGTCGTCTGCGCCTGTGTCGGCCTCGTACTCGCTCGGCCCAAGTTCTCACTCCAGCGAGTGCCAGGACGTATGATGGTGTCGCCGCCGGTTGGTCTGTCGCCGCTTCGCTTGGCTGGGGTTGGTCGTTGGGATGAGGCCCTCCGCCAAGCGCAACCACATGTCGGCCTCAGTGAGGCCTTCGAACGAGGGGGAGCGAAGCCACACCTGGTGTACCGGTCGCTCGATATCGTCCAGATGCGGCGCTCCGAGCAGGCGGGTGGAGCAGCGGCGGCCATGGCGGTCGAGGATCGCTGTGCCCTCTCATGTCCATTGGGTCTGTAGAACGCTCGCGGCTGTTTCTCTCCGGTCCAGTCGTAGGATGACGGAGGTGGTGGTGGTGGGGAGCCTAGTGCCACTCGGTCCAGTGGAGTCGGCGGCGGCGGGCTTATTAGGGGGGCGGCGAGTCACCACTCTGACGTCTGCTGGCAGTATTTGAACGCCAATTTTGGGGCTGAGGGTGCGGATCGGATTCGTCACAGTCCGGCCGCGCGACTCCTCGTCCATAGCCTGGTGCTGGGCCACCAGATCGCCGAACAGTAGGGCCACATGGGTATCATCGGTACGGACTCAAGTTGCGAGTCAAAGAAACCCGGATTACTTATACGGGTTGAAGAAACCAGGTCAAAGAAACCGGGGTCGTCGGGTAGAGGAAAACCAGGGTTTCGCTGTTGCCAGTTTGTCCTGGGGGCGAAAAAAAAACGAGTACACGTGTTGATCTCTCATGTATGTATTATACTACTTTCAGCGGTGGATTATTAGTTGAGAAATACTGGCTTGTTTTGCACAGGAATCACGGGCGAGTACTCGTCCGGTTCGTCGTTTTTATTACATCAATCAGTCATTCGTCGTCCTCCGCCCCGGTACCGGTACCGGTACTGGTGTGAATTACAAAAAAGCCAGTAACAAATCCAGCGTTCCGAGGTGCCGCTTGCCGCCCATTTGGCCTTCCGGCGGCACCTGTCATCCTCTCCCTCGGCAAGCCCTGCCCTTGCACTTTTTGCTCCTTCTCGGTACAAGGCATGCTGGCCCGTTTTGAGGGTGCTGGCGTGGAATTCACTCCTTCGGCTTGGGCGGTCGCGTACATTGATCACGTGGCACGTTGCTTTGGGGGCGACTCCAATCACGCCGCACACGAGTGGGCGGCACATGGCCTTTCCGACGTTTGCCACGACGTTAAATCCGCCCTAGGCGTTGGAATCCAGATCCTCAGGGACCCATCGGTGCTTGTTTCTCTCCCGAAGGACAGCGACGGCCGGCCGGCCGATGTTGGGCGTTTTGGGTATGGTGCTATCCGCGGGAACACGGTTGCTGTCGGTACCAGGGTTGGGCTGCAGTCCACTTTCCATTACTGTAGGCTGCAGTGCATTACTGCAGGCTGCAGTGCATTACTGCAGTACTGCAGGCTGCAGGCACGAAGGCTGCAATCACCAGGGTGCAGTACTGCATGCTGCAGTGCATGCTGCATTCAACATGCTGCAATATTGTATGATGCAGTCCAGGCTGCAGTGCAGGCTGCAGTAGTAGAATTGAAACTGCTGATTATAAGGAAGGGCGGGACATTATTGAAGGGCATATATTTGGGGCACTTTGGGTAACTGCACTGCTGCTGCGCCTTTTCGGGAAGTACTGCAGGCTGCAGCGCAATAGCGTAACTGCAGGTTGCAGTTTCTGCAGCCTGCAGTGCAGTAGATATTGCAGCCCAACCCGCCTGGTCGATACCACCATTGCCTCTATCCTCGGCGTGTCGAGCTCGGATGCAACGACTGCAATGCGGGCCGCATAGCGCCACAAAATCCAAAAGTATGACGAGGGTGTCCGAAACGCCGCCGGCATGCTTGGCTTTGTTCCTTTCGCCGTCTCCGAGTTCGGTTCGCTGACCCTGCACGTTACTGAGGCCTGCTTGGTGGAGCTCGGGAAAGCTTGCCACACGCACACTGGCAAGAAAATCGCCCAGCTCTTGTATGCGTGGCGCCGCCGTTTCTCCTTGCTCATCAACATGGCACATGCAGACAACGTTCTTGGCGGGGTCGAGGCGGCGCGCGCGGCACGTGATGGTGCTCGTGCGCCTGCGTCGCGTCGCTCGTCCGCCTGTGTTCCTATGACCCGGGTCATCAGCTGCAAGCGTACTCGCCGTGGCTGCGGCTTATTTTGGTCTACCCCGGGGCGGTGGTTCCCATTGGTTTCATGATTCCCTTTCGGTCTCTCTGGTCGTTCCTTGGCTTTAGTTAGTGCTTCCCTTGACCCTTTGGTTCCTTGCTTGGCAGCTTGGCGACTTCCTGGTTCCCTTGGCTCTTCTTGGGTTCTTGGCTCCCTGGCCTCCTGCTTGACCATTGGTTTCAGGAGGAGACACAGAGTTATGTCTCTCTTTTGCTGGCAACCTTTTATAGTTGCTTTTAGTTCTGTTTGTAGTGCCCATATGTTCAAGCACTGATGTAAGCAGAACAAATCCAACAATTATCCACCGCTGAAAGCAGCATATCAACAAGATCAACACATACAGGAAGCAAGTACCCGTACAGGATGGCTACCGGTATACAGGATCGAGCCGCCTAGAGGTACCCTGTAATCAAAGCATAATCCTTAGATACATGTGTATATATATATATATATTATACATATATATCACTTTACTAATATATAATCAGAGATATTGTATTGTAAGGATTACAGTGAGCGGCGGCTTTGATAGCAGCGGCTATTTGTACATGAGATGCAGATATGGCAACACTGGTATCATCGATTTATTACTATAATTTAGGATGGATAGTAAAAAATAGACGTTATGAATGCGGAACGTAAGACGGAACATCCGCGGATAGTTGCTAGGCGGCGGTCCGTCACATGGCATGGTTGACATTGTATGTTGGCTGTCTCGTGACTCGCGAGTACAGGTACCAGGGTACAGGTAGTCGTCTGCCACGGGTCTTGAGCGAGAAGGAGCAGACATCTACTCAAGTGGATCCATTCCACCGCACGACCGCGTGCTAGCGGGACTCGGCCACAACCACCGGAGGACATCGGCCGAACGCAACGCAGTCGCCGGAGACAAGATTTAAGAACAATTATCAGTTTCCTGTCGGTCAAGCGGCTAGGTCCGGGGCTGGGTGGCGCCGCGGCGGTCGCGCGGGATGGCAGGCGCGCGAGCGCGAGGCTGGCACTGACTTCCCTGAGCGAGCGGGCTCGCCAGCGATGGAGCCCCGCCTGGCGTGGATGCTCGCCTTGGGGTTGTTGCCGCTGTGCGTAGGGCCGGAACTCCCCTCCCTATCCGCTCCCTTCCTCTGGGCTATCGCTAGCGCGCCGATAATCTTATGGACGCAGCCGGACAGCCGCTCTCTCTCCTCTCCCCTCACTCTATGGCTCCCGGGCTCGCAGCAGTCCCTGTGGCAACTCGCCTGGCGATTCCCTAGGGATGTGAGCACCCCACCAACACAGGGCTATCCTACCTAACGTTCTCCCGCTCGCTTTGGGTCGCGACGACCTCGGTCATGGTGCTTATCTCTATGCATGTGTGCCTATGTGCCTAACTCTCTCTCTCTCTCTCTCTCTCTACCTCACTCTCGCACCCCAGCCTCTTAGTTTCCACCTTCATGCAGCATGAAACAACCATCAGCGAGCGTGGTGTCATCAGCGGCTAACAGCCGACTACATTCCATGCTATCTTTGCCTGAAATGCGGAGGGCTGAGGATGGGTTTGGAGACGGTTGCGGTTTTGGATGTAGCGCCACGTGATGACGGCGCCTCCATGACCATGCAGGGCCTCCCATCAATGACTGACACCTGCTTGCTGTGGCTGCCCTTCACACACGCAGGCTATGGATAGCGGTCGCCCTCGTGCAGGCCGCGCTGTCGCGCCTGCTGCGATGTATACTGGCTGCGGCAGGCATGTCCGCAGCGGCGGCCACGATCCGGGTATGGGACGGCCGGCTCAGCCTGCGCCAGCTGCAGCTTGACCCAAATGCAGTGGACAGGCTCGGCCTCCCGCTGGCCTGCACCAAGGGTGCGCCTCCCCTCTGTCCCTCAGAATTAATGGTGCCAGGCAGTCATGTGATGCAGGTCTCTGCGACAGTGCATGACAACGGGAGCCCCCCCTGCCCCCATTTGAAACTTCCTGGCCTTACTTCCAACCACACCACTGCAGTCCACGTGGAGCTGCTGGAGGCGCAGATCTCGTGGCGCTGCTGGGGCATGAGAAGCATCCAGCTGCGGCTGAGCGGCCTGTCTGTGGGCACAAAGCTGCGCAGTCACATGCAGGTGAGCTGGCTTGCTGCTGTAATCTTGCAAAGCTCTTCGTGTACGTCCTGCCCCTTCGTCCAGCAGGCCCGCCTCGATGCTGACCAACCACCTGCTCCATACGACTTTGCCTCCGCGCCAAAGTCGTATGGAGCCTCCCGCCAACGCAAGCCGCCAAAGCCCGCAGAGCCCCCCAGCGCTGCCCAGGCGCGCGCCTCAGTGCTGCCGCTGGTGGATGACGTGCTACTAGGCGCCGCCAACAGCCCCGCAGCGGACGCGCCCAGCGTCATTGGGCGGCTGCGGCTTGCTGTGTTGCAGGCGCTGCTGCGCCACCTCGTGTGCCGCCTGCATGTCTGCCTCTCTGTGCTCTCCTTTACGCTAGACATTGATAGGTAATCGCGGCCGCCGCCATCCCCCGCTGCTGCAGCCCTGGGAGCTGCCACGCCCGGCGTAGCTCAGTACTGGCTTGCCTTCCATGCAGACCCGATGCCACCAAGGCCGTAAGTGGGCTGGAGGAATGCGGTACGGTGGCTGTGGAGCTGGAGGTGGGCCGAGTGCTGTGGGATGGCGCTGAGGCGACAGCGGTGCAGGGCCTGGCAAGCACGCTGGCGGTGGAGGGAGTGCTGTGCAGCGTGCGTAAGGGGTCAGCCTGGGCAGGGCCGGAAGGGCGACAGGCTTCGCAACGCCCACGCGTGGTGCTCAAGCGCTGGAACCTGCGAGTGGGAGTGGCTTGGGGTGGTGCGTTGGGCTTGCCGGGGTCGACCGATGTGCAGCTGCATGCGGGGGCACTGCTGCTGGCGCTGGACAGGTGCGGCACCCCCGTCATTGACTATTTTTTATTGTTTGAGAACAGCAGCTCTTGCTTATCAGTATATGCTTCTCCTCTTGACCAGTTTGCCCAGTGCTCAGTGCATACATTGCTGGTCGGCCGCACAGGTTCTCGCTGGCCACGCTGCTGGTGGCCGCCAAATGCGTGAGCCGCCACGCTCGCTTTGCGCGCTACCGTGCATTCCGACCAGGAGTATCTGTGCGTGCCAACCCGCGTGCATGGTGGAAGCACGCTATCAGCGCCACACTACGGGAGCTGGAGTTGCTGCGCCATCGCCGCCTCACGCGGCTGGCCGCTGCAGGGTGGGGCAGCCCACCTTAACCCCCCCCCCCCCCCCCCCCCCCAGCCATTTTTCCCCAATCCCTCTTCCGATACAGATCCGTGGGCCAATACAGTACACATTCTCGGAAACACACAACACATGTTCACAATGAAACAGGTACACTGCTACAACTAGTACAATGCAGATGCACACCCCCCCCCCCCCTCCCCTCTCCCCCCCTTCCTCCGGCTCTTTCCTCCCACGGCCATCCACTAATCCCCATCCCGCCCGCACACACACACACACACACACACACACACACACACACACACACACACACACACACACACACACACACACACACACACACACACACACACACACACACCAACTACCAGGGATATATATTTATTTTTCATCCTTCATGAAGATTTTGGTCCTTAGTACTTACACCAGGCACACGAGTGTTTTGCATTCCTCTGCGGCAACGCTGCCTGACTAGGATCCCCACCGTATGGTTGATATCGCGCTTTCTCATCCGCCACCGCACTGTTCCTCTCTGCAGGCCTGCTCGCTGCGCGTCAAGACGTGCCTACAAGGCGGCACTGGCCCGCGTCATGGCAGGCCGCTTTTGGCCCTTCGGTCCCACTAGATGGTTCCAGCCCGCCCGCCCCTGGGCATCCCATCGCTCACTGGCCGCAGCTGAGGCATCCATGCAGCTGGACGACGTTATCGCATGCCGCTGGTGGGCGGCTGAAGTAGCAGCAGCAGGTCTGCGGACGCCAGGCAATCACTCAGAGATGGCGGTCGGTGAGGCAGCGGCGGCACGGCTTGATGCCGTATTTGCGGCGCGCAATGCCTGCCTTGCGACAAGGCGTAGCCGCAGGGGCAATGCGAGGCATTCCGGCTCTTCAGGGGGCGTGTCTTACGTTGTAGAGTGCCCGCGAGTGGCGGTCTCGCTAGTTGAAGCGCCCGGCGGATGCGCCTGTCCTATCTTGGCCGCCTCACTAGCGGCGCCCCGGCTACAACTGCACTCGGCGCCACCGCCGGCGTGTACCTCCATGGAGGTCACGCTCATAGGCTTTGCGCTCGAGAGCTGTCGTCACCACTACTCCACCGAGCCAGCCACCACGGCGTCAAGGACGGGCTGCAGCGCAGCCACGCCCAGGACGCCCAGTGAGCCACACCCCGCCTGCGGCCCCGCGGACACCTGCAAAATTGTCAGCGGCGGCGTTGCATCGGCTGCAGCGGGTAGAACAGCGCCCTGGCTGCGAGTTGCACTGCGCACAAGGCCAGCAGACATGGCCGGCGGGCAGGTGCGAAAAGCGCTGGAGATGGAGGCGGGGCCGCTGGACGTGGTGTATGCCCTGCGCCATTTCGCCGGCACGCTCAGCTTTGCCACCGACCTGCGTGCCGCACATTCATTGGGCGCACTGCTCCGGCTGAGACCAAGTAGCCTGGCAGAAGCAATCACATCCGCGTCACATGATCGCAGCAGGCCGCGGCGACGTACCGCCCCGCGACGTGGCAGCGCACCCTTCACCGCCAACGTGTCGCTGGCGCGGCTGCGAGTCATCGCACCATGCTCTCCGGACCTTGAGCGCCCATGCTACGCGTCCTCGCCGGCTGCTGTGCTCAGCGCGCCCTCTCACATCGTTTTGTCCGTTCTCGACCTGTCGGCCGAGCTTTCCAATGCGCGGCCCGGCTCGTTCAACCCAGCGGTTGCAGCATCGGACCGAAATGCGAGTGTTGATGGCGTCGCCCACCGCTCTGATGGAGGCGGGGACGGAGATGACAGCAGCTTACCGGTTGACTCATCGAGTGTGACGGGCGCCGGGCCAGGCGCGTGGGTTCACCGGCTGCCGGGCGCCTGCAACACAGCCGCCATCATCGTGACGTTGACAGTTGACGCACACCTGACGGTGGGCCCGTCAGATGCAGTAGCGATTGTGGAAGCGCTGCCCATCCGAGTGGGCGCGCTTAGTGGCCTGCAGGCGCGCGGCTCCAGCCAGGGTCGCCGGCTAACGCACGCAGAATGTGTGACCGGCGACACCATCATGTATGTGTCGCCACTCATCAGCAGCCACCTGCTGTCTCTGCTGGCCAACATTGGTGCGGGCGCGAAGGCCGTCAAGGCTGCCATCATGGTGGGGCGCGCAAGTGGAGTGGCAAAGCCTGCTCGTGGCACCTTTTGGTTGAGCGAGCTTGGCGCTGCACATGCGGTGTGCATACAGCTGGCAGTGCCACTTGTGCTGGTGGAGGTGCGCCCACAATCCCCTCGTCTTTCTCCCATGGGCGCACACCCGTTTGGCCTCCAGCGCACCATGGAGACAAAACTTTCTTCTCAGCTTTCCCTACCCCCTCCAGTTACCATCTCTGTGATGCTAACACAACATCGGCTATGCATGACAGGACTGGGTATTCCCTCCTCATGCTATGATCCCCGCCCCATCCCCATGGCTTATTGCAGCTTCCCTTCAGATAATCTTACGTCATCTGCTGTCTGTAATGCTGAGGTTCTTGGAAACTGCCATCGCAGCCCTCATTTCAAAAGCCATTGCAAATGGGTGGTAGGGGACTTAATCAGATGGGGATGGGATTCCTTGTTTCTGCCACTGCCGGAGTGTTGCTAGCCTCCGAGGAGCTGCCTTTTTCGTGTTGATGCCCGGCTGCTGTTGGCCCTTTGAAGTCCTCTCCCTATAGACTGTGCTTTGTCTGCCACCGGCGTTCTGGCTCGGCGTCTGCCATCTAGTCGCTACCCTTCCGCTATGCTCCATGGCATGATGTGGATATAGGCTCTCCAATTCCCCGACTTCTCGGCATGCCTGTACTTTGTAGCACCGCCAATACAGCTCTTGGCTCTTTTACTGCTTACTGTTAACTCCGGAATGGCCTGCCGCTCGTTCCCATGCGCTCTATCACCCTCAGGTGGTCCACAAGGGCGGCGGCGGCCTGGCTCCTGTGCAATGCTTTGTGGACATTGAACTGGCGCAAGCTCGCATGGGGCTTGTCTTCCAAGAGGGCGGCGGGGAGCTACGCTTCTCCTGCGGCACTATTGCCGTCAGCATGCCTGGCGTTAGCGCAGAAGCTGGGCCGTCTTCCTCGGCCACCCCTTCCCCGCTCCGCCCTGCCAGCGCCATACGATTCAGCCAGAACAGCCGCGTGCTGGTGCCCATCCCCCGCTTGGTTCTGACGGGCCTTGTCAACCCCCGCTGGCGGCTGCGTCGCGCATTTGCCGTGTGGCGTGCTGCTGCCGCTGCGGCGCGCTCGGCACCGCGTGTTCCGTGCTGCGTGGAGTCTCTGGCATTCGGTGACGTCAACAACTTTCCCAGCGCAGCGCAGGTTAGTTTCGCCTGATGCGACCCAGTGCCCCTCTCCCTCTGCCCGGCTCCCTGTCATTGCCATGTGCCAACACCAAGTGTCAAGGTGATGTATGTCGCAATGTGTATGCCCTCCAGCTGGGTGTGTGGGGTCCGCCCAGGTGGTGAGGGGGGGGGGAGGTTGTAGGCATCCTCGGCCATGTTGTGTCCACCCTGAACTACGCTGTTTTGAATGCTGCAGGTGTCAGGACTGGTGTCTTTAAGCACAGAGTTGCGCTCCATCTCGGCCTCGCTGGACACGAGCCTGGTGGCCACGCAGCTAGACGCAGCCATGGTTGAGCGCGCAGAGGTGTTTGCAGCTGCGCTGAGTGAGCTTGCTGCTGCTGCGCGGCCAGCCGGTGGTGCCACCGCCCCCAGGCGCTCTCCTCCTGCCGATGCGCTGGCGCCAACGGCGCCCCCGCTCAAGGCTGCCGCCTTCAAGCTCGAGCTGTCCCTGCACATGGCGGGCTGTCAGGCCTCGCTGCGTTCCTATGGCCGGCCAGTTCTCTGTGCTTCCCTGGGGCAGCTCCATTTGAAGGCGTCCCGCAGCAGTGGCAGTCCAGCTACCTCCATCTCTGCGCTCACGGCACCGCCATCCCTAGAGGT
This sequence comes from Tetraselmis striata, assembly GCA_006384855.1. NCBI lineage: Eukaryota > Viridiplantae > Chlorophyta > Chlorodendrophyceae > Chlorodendrales > Chlorodendraceae > Tetraselmis > Tetraselmis striata. The sequence goes on along the minus strand of VCJN01003259.1, from coordinate 76,210 downwards.
CCGGGGCGGCTGTCGCAGTATCAACATCCGCGACAGGCTATGTGCCAACCCCTTGTTTGCCACACCATTGGCTGCATATCCTGCCAATGACAACCCTGCTACATGCTGCCTGGAGTTTGTATACGAGAAGGCGTGGGTCTTTGTGCCAGCTTCCCCATCCGAGGGCACCAGAGCCGCTGCTGACGCTGACAAGGATGATGGCACGGATGGGGCTCGCACCACGAGCGACTCGTCATCAGATCGGGCGGGGTCATACGTACCCCTTATCGCGCTGCGCCTCAGTCTGGACCGCCTGCACGCCGTCATCCTCTGCCGCTTCTTCATGGACGTTGGTCACGTAGTGTCCTGCTTTGCCTCCGCATCTCGGAGGCTAATGCAGGCATACAGCGCCTCAACAGGCAGCAGCAACATCCCAGCCCGCCCGCCGTCAAAGGCTCACGGCGCCTCAGCTCCGGGGGGGCGGCGGGTCACGCGCATTGTGCTGACCAACCTGACCGTGGACGTGCCGCGGAGCTCCGCGTCCAACGAGTTTTACACGGTGGGGGCCGACACGCTGGAGCTGCTGTTGCCTGTTTCTGCCGCAGCAATGGCCCGGCTGCGGGAGTCGCAGCATTCACAGCCGCCCCACTTGCCTGCCACACCGTCGCCAGCAGCGCCCAACAAGGTATGGCCTTTGTCTGTGCACTCAAGCATTGCCCTCAGCAGTTCATACATTGCTTTCCTAGTTTTGCTCACACACAAACATAACCTGAGCCTTGGCACGCAGGGCGCCAAGCTTGCCTCTCAGAGGCAGGCGTCGAAAGCAGCCGCTATGCTGGCGAGGCAAACAGGCGGCAGCCGCGGGCCTGGCGCCACCATGCCTCGTAAGCGAGTGGTCTGGAAGGAGGACGCCGCAAGCTCCTCGAGAGAAGGGGCACCCACGCCTCGCCTTGTTGTCTCGGACACGGCAAGCGCGCCTTGCTCGCCACTGCAGGAACGGGCCTCCACGCTGGCGCAGCGCCGCGGCGGTGGCAGTAAAGGGCCACCGCCACCTCTGCAGGTGCCAGGGGGGTCGCAGCCAGGAAGTGTGGAGTGGGTACCGCTCCGGGCAAGGACACGTGAATATAAGGTGCGAAGCTGGACTGCTTTCCTTAGTGCTGCTTTTGTACCACCCAGGTTCGAACTGTATGTTGTCAGTGGTTTGCTTTAACGTCCTTGACAATGTGCCGCCCGCTTGGCCAATGGCCTGGCATGCTATTCCGCAGGATCGCTCCGAGTTCTGGGAGGCTCTGGCTGCCAGTACCTGCCGGCCGAAGCATTTCATCTGCGAAGGCGTCTGCACTGATCTACCAATCACGCTCCTGGCAGCCTTCAAGAGGCCGGCAACAGAAGGAGCAGCCGGTGTGACCCCCAAGCCCCCTCCCAATGTTTTCACCTTCTGAATTGCTGCCAATCCCATGAGGCAGACAGTACTGGTGACTGGTAAAATTGGCTCTGGCAACAGCGACGCAGATACGCCCTTGCATAACCCTGTGAGATGTGGTGTCGCGTACTCAGCATGCATGCTAAAACCCCCTGCCACCGCCCACTCGGGCTGGCGCCTCCCAATCTTTGTGAAGCCACCCCAGCCACTCAACTGACCACGCACGGATCTGCGCAGGCGAGCGCATGGCTATGGCCTTAGAGCTCACGGGCAAGGTGCGCATTTTCTGGACCGATACCAAACCAACGAGCGCCGATGGCGGACGCCGGTCATTTTTGGTGCGGCGCGTCATCCAGCTGGGCGGCGTTACGGTCGCAATCCAGCCTGGTGGCGGCAACGGTCCCCTTCAAGTCAAGGTGAGGGTAGATTAGCGGCAGGCAGTAGGGCGCTTGCTGCTGGCATAGGGGTTCCATCCTGCACATGTTGGGCACATGTGTGTGTGGCTTGCATGCTGGCCCCTGGTGTTCATTGGTTGGTGTGTCATCACGTTGTGCAAAATGTCTGTGTCTGTACACTCTTTTATGACTTTGACCCTGCTGGTAAGTCAAAGTGGTACTGCGTAGGTGACTCTATGCCCCCCCCCCCCCCCCCCTTCCCCCACAACCACCACCACCACCAAACCCCCTCTCATCCCTCTCATCTCTCACTGTTCGCCCTTTCCACCTGGATTCAGATTGTCTGCCCTGAGATTGAGGCGATCTTCGGAGAGCTGCAGTACGCCTTGCTAATGGCCATCATTTTTGAGAACATGGCAGAGCCGCCCAGCATGGGCAAACCCAGTCAAGACCCCAACGGCAAGCCTGGAGTGCCATATCCAGCTGCGCCGCCCCTGCCAGAGCTGCTAGGCATTGCGGGACACATGATGCCCGCAGCGTGGGGAATCGAGGTGCTGCGGCGTTTTGCCAATGTCTATATAATTGCATGCCCCATTCCCTACCACTAGCACCCCGTTCCTTCCACCCTCTTTGGCTGGACCCAGCCCGCATCAATGAGTGTGTCTGGCATTCCTGCCCTGGCACTGCCGCCGGCATTCTTCAGGTTGGCGTCCATCGCTTCAACGGGCAAGTAGAGATGCCCCCTGGCAGCGACGGCGCCTCGCAAAAGCTCAGCGGCTCTGCCCTTGCAACCGCCAATCTGGACAAGCTTGTTGTCAAAGTCGAGTGTTACAGGTGCGGAGAAGGCTGCCAGACTGTTGCGCCCCTTCCTCACAATGCCGCATGTTGGGGCCTGTAATGGCTGACCAAGCTGCGTTTCACAGGCCTCAAACTATCCGCGTCCTGGTGAAGTCCGCTGGTGTGGACATTCAAGACGTTCGACCGTCGAGCGGCTTTGGACATGTACCTGTGATTAGGTACAGCAATTCTTGATGTGCTATGACCCAGGGCAGAGGGAAAATGCGGGAAATGGAGCCAACCTGAGACCCACACTTGCCTGCCGGCAGGGTGGAGGACGCTGGGAACGAGCCAGTGGGTGAGGCAGTTAGAAGGCGCACGGCGGCATGGCGGTGGTCTGTTGTGCAGGAGATGTTGAGCCGGGAGCGCACCGCCCAGCGAGCAGGCGACGGTATGCGGCGCTTCGTTCCGCATTATTGACCCTGCCCTGCTGCGTGCTCCCCCCCCCCCCCCCCCCCAAGTCGAGCTGAGCGCTGGTGGACATGTTGGCTTATGCACAGATGTGTTCACATCAGAGCACAGCGTGATGCGGCGGGCCCCCATGGACGTCTTCAGCGGGTTGGTGGACGACGATCAGGTAGGGCACCGGCTTTGCTCTTGCTCCGATCCACAGTCTGGGCGGTGTACCCCGCTGTGCACATGAACAACATGACAAAGATGCCGTGGTTTTGGTCAGTTTCATCCGTTGTTGGTAGTCGTTGCAGCATCGCCAGAGCTGTTCCGTCGCCATTCAGGATGACAGGCTATTTCCCATCAGGATACTGCATCCCCAATGCGTTTTCACAAAGCGATGTCGGCATCATGTGGGCTGGCCTAGGTGGCGCCATTGCATTTCTAGCAGTGCTTAAACACCGATGCCGCCTCCTCTGCCTAGGTGGTGCCCTCTGGTAGTGCGTCCGCTATGAGCTCAGTCATACCAGAGGACAGCGCCCCAGACACGCGCGATGAGGCCGAGGCATGCGCGGATCCGGGCGACAAGTTCTCTGTGGAGGTGGTCTTGCAGCCGGGCGCCCGGGTGGTGGAGGTGCAGCTGCTGGACTCGCAGCTGGAGTGGCCTTACCTGACAGACCTCGGCATGGTGCGGACACCCGGCCTGCTCCCTGCCGCTTGAGGGATGTCCTAGCCGTTTCTGGCAGTGCCAGCAGTGGGATCGAGCAGGGGGGGGGGGGGGGGGGGGCACATTGAGCATTTGAAGTTATTCTGTTGCGATGTTGCGGCTGTGGGTATATTATGCAAAGCGCAGGCAGCCCAAAGACGATGCCTCCTCCGCCTCCTCGTCTCCTGGACAGTTTCCCATTGAACTCTGTCTCCCTCTTTGGGCGTGTGACAAAAAGGGGGGGGGGGTGCGCACATGACCCCGCTGATGTGATGTGATGTGCATGGCAGATATGGGACATTGTGGAGGTGTACAGCAAGTACTTCTACAAGCCCACCGCGGCGGTCCACCCTCACGCTCCGGGCCCAGCTGGGTGGTTCTTCGTCAATGTGGTGGTGCGTGACAGCGAGGCGCGCGTGCCTTTGCTGGCGCCTGCGCCCCTGTGCGCCCCGCTGTCCGCTATCACCAGCAGCATCACCCCGCGGCCCGGCACAGCGGCTGCTGCGGAAGAGCAGCAGGGTCTCGCGGTACCGCTCCCGCTGTGCAACGTGGGGTACTACTTTGGCGGCGACGGTCACGCAATCCTGAAGGTCAAGCTGGACCAGGCGAGTGCCTTGGCGGTGCTGCCCTGGGAGGCCGGTCCCCATGCCAAGCAGCTGCTGGAGCCCTTCAGTGCAGATTTGGGTGTCAGCTGGCACCGCCCGGAGGCCAGCACCACCAGCGCCACCATGATGCAGCTAACCTCAACGCCGCTCGCTGTCAAGCTCGGCTTCGCCCACATCAGCCTGCTGCAATCCGCACTCAGCCTGCTTGCCAGCCCCGAGCCACCCGCTGCCGGCACCCCTGCCTCGGCAGCTGGCGGCAGCAGTACCGGTGGTGTTGCCGCAAACATGCCTGGCCCTCCCTTGGGAGACACCTGGCCGGATGGGCCAGGTGTGGCGCCGAGTCCCTTGGAAGCCAGCACAAGCAGACTCGAGAGTGGCACGACTGCAGCAGCAATCGATGAGGAAGATCCGCCCTCAGGGATGCATCCGCTTCCGGGGGAGCAACGGCTCCGGCTGCAGAAGGCCGTCGTGCAGGTGTGCCGGGTTTTCCGCAGGCTTGGCTGCCCCCCTCACCCCCCCTTTGCTGGTACCCTCACTCCCAACACTTGTGAAATTGGCAGCAAGCAGCACTGGCCCCCCCTGGGGCTGCTCCTGACCCCCTCCCGCTCCCTTCTCCTCACGGCAGATCCAGGCCTGCACGCTTACCCTGCGGGACGACCGCCACTCGCTCAACATCGACGTGTTGCAGGTGCGCCTACACTTCCCGGCGAAAATTCGACGACCTTAAACAGTTCAGTCTAGGCGCAGCCTCGCGCGTAACCCCCAATGTGGCGCATTCACTAGGGGGTAAGGAAGCATTCTTTGGGAATCTGGGCAGCCCAGCCTCCAATGTGTACCTCACAGTATATGTCATTGACCACGCAATCGCGAGAAAGTCTGTGACACCCATCCCCCTTTAGCAAGGAAAGGTCACTGGTTGTGATTCCAAGGCTTGGCATCTGATGGCTGCTCACGCTGTATCTCTCCGACCTTCCATTTCAAGGGCCGGTGCCGGTGACGTCCATCCGCATTAGAGGGCTGAAGGGGGGTTCTTGCACTGCTTGGACGCATGATGCACATTTGGCGCAAAGGGCTAGTCGCCGCATTGGGTGTGCCGCTAACTGGCGCTGATTGTCCGTTTGACTGCTTGCACAGGTTGGCACGCACGACCTGGCCGCCCGGGTGGGCGCGGAGCAGAGCCTCGCGGATCCCAGCAGCTCGGATGAGGTGGTGAATGAGGTGGTGGTGAACGTGAGCTTGGAGCTGGAGATGCTTTTTCTCAACAGCAGCGTGGACCTGATGGAGCCGCTGCTGGAGATGTGGCCTCTCACGTGCGAGCTGCGAAATGGCCGAGGGTCCACGAGCGTCTTAATCCAGAGCAGCCACCGCATGAACATCAACATCACGCCCGCAGCATTCCGCTCCATCGGCGACGCGCTCGCCTTCTATGAGGCGCTTCGAAGCAACAGGGGCACTGGGACCAGCACGCCGTCACAACCTCGATCAGCAAGGGCAAGCAGCCGCTGGAGCGGTGCGCCTGCGCAGGTCCGGCCGGCCGCAAGACCGGGCCACGCCCCGCTGCCTCTATCCCATCGCCTGCTGGCCTCGCCATTCTGCCACTTGCTGTGCAGCTTATTGCGCCTCCCTGGTCGGGTCGCGTTGAGTCGGTGAGGGGGGGGGGGGGGGGGAGGTCCCGCCTTGGCGTGTCGAGTCTGTCTTGCCTGAGCCAGCTTGGGTTGTGACCTGGGGGCAGGGTTGGAGAAATTAAATGGGTGCCTTGAGACGTGCGGCGCGCACTCCGGTGGTTGATCAATGCAATCGGATATTGGATATAGAGAATGTCGAATGGGCTGGGTTGGCAATCATCTGGCCGCAGTGTCTTTTCATGTGAGAGATGGATTGGGCTGGGTTGGAGGGGACACGGCAGACCAGGTTTTGGGGGACTGGCGTTACAAAACCGGTGCACGGATTGGACCAGTGTCCAGGCTGGCGGGGATTCTAGTCTGGGAGCTGCGTGGTGCATTAGGCAGCATCTGACATGCCGGCTGGTGCCGGCAGAACCAGCCGTCTTCAAGCAGCATGTACGTCCTGAGGAACCGCTCTGGCATCCGATTAAGCTACTGGATTGGCAAGGCTGAAGGCGGGCAGGTGGCGGCGGTCAGCGTGGCGCATGGCGAGGACTCGCCGTTGGAGGTCGAGCCGGAGCTGCAGGTGGTGTCAGTGCCAGACACCAGCCAGAGCATCAAGGCGCGCACCATCTGCGTGCAGTTCGAAGGCGCGTGGGCGCCGCTCACCCGTGTCATCGTTGACAAGGTAATATTGCCGTGCGGAGCCCGCTGCTTTCCAAACGTTGTCACTTCACATGACTCCGCTTGCGTGTCATGCTCTCTTGGGCACCCTCCCTCGAACTGTCTGCACCCGGCAAGCCCCTCCTAGCCACATGACCTGTGTGATGGCTAAGGCAGCGCGTGGCACTCGGTCCGCTAGCCATGGCGAGGGGCACATGAGGTCTCCCCTAGCGCCGGTGAGTATGCACCGCACTGCCGATTTCTCACATGCTCCCCACTCACTCACGCTCGTTGGTCGCGATTCCGGACGTTTTGGGCCCCTTTGCCAGGTTGGCATGTACGGCTACGAGGTCGACAGCCATCTGCTGCGCTCCGGCGGCGCACTGCCAGTTGTGATGACGGTGGAGCCGTCCACACGGCGCAAGACGCTGACGGTTCACGGCCTCTTCCAGCTGAAAAACGGCACGAGCCACCCTCTGGACGGCGCCTTTCGCATTGGCGCCGGCCTCCTGCGCACGGGCAACAACGCTTCCTCTCTCGCAGGATCCCTGCCGTCAACCATCCCTGCATTCCACGAGAATTACCTCCCGGTTCCAGCAGGCGCCGGTGGGCACTTGAAGGTAACAGTCGCTGGTCCGCCGCCACAGTGTCTTGGGCTTCTGCCCAGCATCTCCCTCCCAGTACAGCGTCCGCGTCATATCAGTGTTATGAATGAAATCGGATGAGGTTGCCACCGGGCCAAGTTCTGCTTGATGTCAAGCCGTTCCCCCGGCGTGTCGGTGCCACCGGACAGCCATTCTGCGGAGCGCTGACCTCTCTTTGTGATGTGTGTCGGCTAGGTTCGCGCGCACGGCTACAAAGCAGCGGATAAAGACGTCATCCGAGTCGGCATCAGCGAGGGAGTGAGCCTCTTTGAGCAGCAAGGGATCATTGCCTGCCCAAACCACGAGGAGGTAATGCCCCTCCCAGCAACAATCCCAGATTACTGAGCTTCTAGCACGTAAAATGCCTGGCCATGAGGTCCGAGCATGTCTGTTTTATTTTTGCCTGGATGAGGTGGGCAGAGCGGAAGGCAAGCGGAGGACCTGGCGGCTCCGGCAGATCTTCTACGGCGGTGGGACTCAATTACGGCCGCTGTCTTAATGGCGCAGGGGCTCAATGCATTTCACTGCTGCCTTGAGGTCAGCAAGGTGGAGGTGAAGGTCTTTGAGCGGCTGCGCACTCTAAACAAGAGCGCCACAGCTGGGCGCCGTGGCTTGCCGGCATCACAGCAGGCTCCCGCCATGCTGTCATACTACACGCTGTCGCTAGTTCCGCCCATCGTTTTGGAAAACATGTTGCCCTACACCGTCATCCTCCGCATCTTCGAGGGCCACAGCTCGCAGCCTGAGGTGCCGAACCGCCAACGCTCTCCCCCAGCCACTTTCTGCCCCCCTTCTGTGGAACCTGATGTGCATCTACCCTGACACCTGCACCGTCCAATCCGTGCATTAATGGTGCCTGACGCTGCCACCTGCTGCACTGCCCCAGACATTGCACACCTACCGCATTGATGCTGGCAGCACTGCCATGGTGCACCACTACGACATGACGCACAAGGTGCGGGCCTCTTGCCATCACTGTTACGCTTGTGGTTGTGCGCAATGCCTGCAGCCGAGGGAGAAGCAGATGCCGTGCCTGATTGGTCCATCTGCGCCGACAATACATCCCATCATTCAGCTTATAATTCAGTGACATCGCCTTCACATGACCATTGGTACTTCCAACACGATAAGCACGTGCTGACAGCAGGGGCGGAGTACAAGCACTCCCCTGCCGATGTATCGATATTTTGACCGTCATTTCAAGCGTAATGCCGCTCGACCCACCAACCGCACGAACAGCAACGAGCCAATAATCATTATCATACCTGAAAACTTCTTTTTTTCCTGGAAAGTTTGGCTATGTTGGGTTGGATTTCCCGAATCCCTGGCTGGGTTTGAATGGCCGTGTGTTCCCAATGGCACCTGAATGCTCTCCTCCTTGATGCAGGTTCGCATGACGGTGTCGATGGTCGCGCCCTTTGGCGGCTCGGCTGTGAAGTACTCGGTCGACGCGCCGGTCACCATTCACTACCCTGTCAATTCGTTCCTGGAGCGCCACCGCCAGCGTGGTGCGCAGAGCGAAAAGGCGCGGCGTCTGCCCACACTCGCAGACCTGCCTGACCTGCGCGCCCGGCGAGAGATCAAGATGGTGGCCATGGACACTGCCAACAGCAGCGACGGTGGCCCAGTCCTGCCGATGTATGCCCAGTCTACTGGGACGCCATCGCGCAATGCTTCTTCAGCACCCTCCACACCCTTCATGCCATCCACTCCGCAATCCTCACACAGCAGGACGCGCGCCACTGCCTCTTATCACTCGACTAGCGGCGCCATCCCGCGCCAATACGTCCCCCCGCTCTACGTCCTGCTCAGCAACAACCTCAATGCCGCCAGCAGCAGCCGCCGCATTGCCATGCACTGCCCGTACTGGCTGGTGAACGTGACGTCAATGCCGTTACAAGTGAGGGATGGCAACTCAAAGCTCCCCACATTGGTGCCAAGCTTCCAGGTGCATCGACCCAGCCACCTGCCCGCCCTCTTCACGGCTTTCGGAGCGGAGAGTATAGCAGTCCTTGCAGCGCATAGTGCCTAATCTGCTTGTCAACCGCAGAGACTTACAAGCAATTGTCGCACTAGAGTAGGAAGGGTTTAGACGTGTGCAGGGTAGATTGGGGGAGTGGGCTGGCAGGCAGTGCACCATGCGGGAGAGAAGGGGGGGGGAGGGGGGCGCCTTGCCTTGCCTTGCCTTGCCTCACTCGTCTGCTCCACTGCTGGATGCCTGAGTGATAAAGATCTGGAAATACGCCTGTGGACTGACGTCAAAGCGCGCCTGGGTTTGCAGCCGGGCAAAAGCCCAGAGCCTGTTCTATTGGGCACGGACAAGAACAGCGTGCAAATAAGCCTGCTTACTGGGGGCGCCTGGAGTAAGTCAATCCAACTGGACAACCTGGGCATCAAGGGGGCCGTGAGCCTTGTACAAGAGGTGCTCCCGGAGGGAACGCCTTCCGCCAGCATGGATCAGGTCCCAGCCCCACCCTCACACTCCGCTAGGCTTACCGTGCAAGAACCTCGTGTCTGTGAGCAGCTTTCCCCGAAATCCTGACAATCCACACCGCGGCACGCAGGCACGGCCATCAGACGAATTCCCTGCGGAGGTGGTCATCGTGCCAGTGCGCGTGTCACCTCAGCGCCGGAAGATACAACTGAAACAGGGGTAGATTCCTCCCTTCCCGCACTGATTTGCGCCACTGTGAATGCTCATGCCACAGAGCCCAGAGGCGCAGACCCGTCACGCCTGGGTGATGGTTGCTCGCGGTTGGTTGTGTGACGCCGTGGTGCTGGACGTCCTGCCAATGCGATTGCCGACTGCCTGTGCATCTGTACGCCGGTCCCCAGCATGCAGGTCCTGGCGCATGCCAGCCGTGGAATGATAAAAATCGCCGGAAAGACGCTGACTTCAAGCAAGACCAGCTCATTTCGGCGTAGGCTTACTGCCTCCAGCCAGGACGGGCAAATGCCAGCTTCGGCGCTGGACCGCAGACGCTCCTCCTCCGCAACGGAAATTCGCCGGAGCTCCTTCTCGGGGTCACTGGACGGCATGTCTCCTCCCCTATCAGAGATGGACGACGATGAGAGTGAGATGGACTCAGTCATGAAGGCCAGGTCAGGTGACGGCATGCGCACTGGCAAGCCGCACGCCAACACGGTTCCAAGCTTCCTCAGGCTGGGGGGGCGTTCAAGCTCAGCAGCCAATCCCAAGCGGATACGCTGCTACGAGTTTGTGGTGGACATCGCGCTGGCGCCCGGCATGTTCCATCAGAGCCGGGTGCTTACCGTCAGCCCGCGCTTCCTGATACAGAACAACACCGCCTCCGCGCTGCTCCTGGGACAGCTGGGCACCCCCGCAATCACGCTGCCCGCCGGGGAGCATCCTCGTGCGTTCCACTGGAATGTGCGCCCCGCCCCCCCTTGTATCCGCCGGGTCCGGTCATTGCCCATCAGCGGGCATGAAATGTTCCACAGCAGGGGCTGCTGGCTGCCGAGGAACTGGGCCTGAGGGAGGATTGATTTGCCTGCTGGCATCATTGTCTTCACATGTCGGTAGTTTTATCCTATTTTCGTCATTGGTGTGGTCCATTTCTCTAGTGAGGGACTGCATCACCGCTGCGATGCTTGAAGGCGTTGCTGACTGGATTGCCCTCTGCGCTGGCATCCACCCGGCCACGGCATCCCGCGCGTTTTCTATGCTAGTCTGCGGATGGACGGCAGGAGCTGCGGCTGAAGCCGTGCAGCAACCGCCTGCTGGAGCCAGGCTGGAACTGGAGCGGCAGCTTCCGCATCGACGCGGCCGGTGACTTCGGCGTGATTGTGCGCGAGATGCACAACCCGAGGCAGTTTCAAATCATTAACGTGGACGTGTCCCTGGAGGTGCTCCGCACGCCCAGTCTGGCGCCTCGCCACTGCCGGCTGTCTGGCGCCGATGCGGCACGGAGACATGTTTATGTTAAACAGTAAATGCCTGTCTTTGCCTGCAGCGCGGAGGGCTGACACTCTTTTGTCGCCGTCGACAGGGCGCAAGCGTGCTGGTGACCTTTTCCGAGGATGAGGAGCTGCGAGCGCCGTATCGCATTGAGAATCGGAGTGCGCAGGTTGCCGTGGAGTTCCAGCAGAAAGAGCTCGATGATGAGCTGGATTTGGAGCGGCTCGGACCTGGCGAGACTCTGCGGTGGGCACCCATTGAGCAGTTATTGGGGAGCCGCAAACGCCGGGGCAGGAACACAGTCCACGGGCGGGAATAACCCACACACAGGCTGTGGGCGCTGTTTTGGAGTTTATCAATCAATTCTACCCTGTGCCATTTAATTGGGTTCGTGTGTTCAAAAATGCTGAAAATCCAAATTGCAAAAACTGCTCTCTCTCTCTCTCTCTCTCTCTCTCTCTCTTCGCGGGCGGGGGGTCGAACCGACATTATACCAAAGCGCGGTTACAGTGACGCGGTGACTTTTTCCGCTGATGAAGTGCATCCTTGCCAGACTATATGAAGATTGACAATGTTGGCAACAGCGCAACTACGGGCTTTGACGGAGCCCTTTAGCTGCCCCCAACTGCGTTGTCCACACTGCTGACGGCGCCATTGGCACATGGACAGATACGCGTGGGAAGAGCCGATGCTGCCGCATCGTCTGGTCGTGCGCTTCATGCGACCCGGTGACGACAGCGGGCGCCCATGTACCACTCGAGAGTACAACCTGGACGACATCAAGGCGCATCCGGCGGTGACGCTGCGTCCGGACCGCAGCAAGCGGCTCATGGGCCTCAAGGGCAAGGAGGGGGAGACAAGTAATGAGGTGGGCGTTCCGTTGGGTGCACTGCGCGGCCCACGTGCATGTATGCGGCTGCATGTGGTTGCGGATGGCAGCTGCTGGTCATACGTGCACTGGATTTGATGGTGCGATGCGGCCATCACATCCTCAGTCATGTGTGCAGACCAAGGCATGGGTTTGGACAAGGTCGAAGATTTCTGCAGGGCCGCGTGTGGGTCACTGGGACACCCGGGGTGGGGACAAGGGCACAAGGCTGGCTGACTGGCTGACTGGCTGACCTGCCCATCTGTGCCTGGGTGCAGCCCCTTGCGCATGTGTACGTTGCTGTCGTGGCGGACGGCCCCACGCGCGTGCTCTACTTCTCCGACATCAAGGACGACTTCACGCGGGAGACGGAGGAGGAGCGCTTCCAGTCGCTGTCCAACAAATTGGCGGCGCTCGAGGGCGAGATTGGGGAAGCCGACAAGCAGCTGGACGAGCTGCAGGCGGTGCTGCAGCAGCAGCACGGGATCAGCCTGGAGCTGGCAATGGCACACCATTGTCCCCTAGACGTGGAGCCCCCCACCGCACAGCCCTCCACACCGGAGGCCCCCACAGGTGCGGACGGGCCTGGGCAACAGGGGGTGCTTGCAGCCGGAGGGGCGAAACGTGCAACGGCGCACAAGATGCTGCGATTTCCGCTGACTCCGCATGGCGGTGCCCTGCAGATTCTGAGCCAATCACGCGCCACAACCGGTCTTACAGCACCAGCTACGTTGCCTTCAGCGGAGTTGAGTCGTGGTCGCCCTCAACCAGCCCGCCGCGGCGCCCCAGGCAGGCGTCACTGGGTGTGGTCGGCGAGTCGGAAGTGATTGTGCATGACGACTACTCGGAGCAGATGTTCAGCCCAACGGGGTCACTGAACGGTCGGTTCCAGAACGGCCACGAGGTAAACGCCCGTGCCTCCCACCCAATTCAACCCACTGTGCATGGAGAAGTAACTAGCTCGCAATGTCCTGAATCGGGGTTCCTACGGTGATTGACATGCATCGAATCGAAGATTATCCCCTCTGTCTACCCCTGACAGACAACACCGCCCCCAGCCAACATAGGCATCATCACAGCTGGGGAGCCCTGATGACCACCACTACACACTTGATGTCTTTTAGCCGTTCACCTCTCTGTCTCAACAGTCGATTAGGACTGGAATATAAATAGAGAAATTTGCTGAAAGTTTGGATTATTTCGAAAGAAAACTGACGGATACGTCTGCTGTACTGCGATTCGATCTCGGAAAGCGTTGGCTTCAGTGTTTCAGTTTGTATTGCCCATTTATCCAGGGAAAGTATGTGTGCATTGTTTGAAACTAGATAGCTATACAGAGATGCGGACCGATGCAGCCTCGGGGATTTGATGGCGTTAATCGTACTGATGGCAACGATTACGAATTACATGACAGGGATACGGACCGATGCACAACGATTCCGCGTTTACCGGTAATCCTTATACGATATAACGAAATGCGTAAGAGATGTGTAAGCATACTGGTAAGGAACACATTGCGAGTTTGGTATACGGATTATGTTACTCGAGCAAGGATACAGAAACGCCGTGTAGTAATGAGGTGTACTAGACATGAAGATTACGTAATTCAAACAGGCTATTACGATGGAACTCTGGCAATTATGACATGGGAAAAGAATGATATCAAAATAGAATAAAAGTATTCGAAGAAAACGCTGGAAGGGTGACAAAACACGGCCAGGCACCGCCGTAAAAACGGTTCTTCCACCCACTCGGTAGTCTCACAAGAATCCAGAGGCGTGCGTCTACGTTGCACGCCTTTTGCTCCTGAGCATCTCGCGTCCCTGCGCCAACGATGACTTGTCTCTCCATGCGGGCAGCGGCTGGACGAGTCCCATCGCGGCGTGACGTGATGTGGTCCCGGCGTAGCTATGTGACTCGCGTAAAACCTGTGCTGGCTGTGTGGCAGGGAGGGCTGACATCGAGCCTGCGCCGCGAGCTGTCAGCCTCGGGCTCCCACCGACTCGCTGGCGGGTACCGGAAAACCATCTCCAGCCTTCTGGGCCTGCGCACCGCATCAGCAACAACAGGCAGTGGAGCCTACACGGGCGCCGACAGCGGCAGCCAGGCATTGGATGGTTCGGCAGCGGAGAACAGCGGGGTATCCACTGGCTGGCTGGCGCGGCACACCAGCCACTGCCGCAGCAAGTCTGTCCTGGAGGAGGCGCGGGACCACCCGGCGTCAGCGAGCGAGCGCATGCCTCGCAGCGCCAGCGTGCCGGCCGGGGATGGAGACCGGGGGCCAGAGGCTTGGCCGGAAGCGCCTCGCCCCAGCGCATCGGACCGGTGGTCGCACCTGAGCAGGCTCAGCAGGAGGCAGACCTTGACGTCCGACGCGCAGCCGGGGCTGTTCCCGCTTGACGGGGAGCTGTCTGCCGGCAGGGACCCAGGGACCGGCCGGGATGGCGGCCTGGTGCGCAGCTCCTCTGCTGGAGTGGAGCAGCGAGCTGACGGTACGGCAGGGGAAGTCGGAGGCGGCCTGACGAGCGAGCTAGACCTCATCATGGAGGGTCGTGACTCCATCCTGGGCGGTGAGCTCGTGGTGCGCATTCTGGGCGCGGAGAACATCGTGGCCATTGGCAAGCGGCGGCGATCCTCCACGTCGATAGTAAAGACCCAGGTGCCCCCCCCCCCCCCCCCCCCCTGCCCCTTCCCCGATCCCCCCCTCCCTGGGCAGGCAGGCCATCCCAGCCACCTCCTGGTCCCCAATGCCACGCAGTATCCCCAGGCCGCCTGCAAAAACACTACCGCGACGATCGCTCAGGCTGCATCAGGGCGCTGACCAGTCGTTCCCCGCCCTCGTCCCTGCGGTAAAAAACTCCAGAGGCAAAAGAACCCAGAAAGCTCACGGCTGAAGGAGCTGCGGGGCAGCAGTGGCAGCGGTCGCGGCACACGTGGGGCGCTGCTGGAAGTATTGGAGGATGCGGACGATTCAGACGCCGCCGACAAGAATGCGGTGGTGGATGTGCTGAAGGACCACGCCCAGCTGAAGAACTTTTTCCGGGTGCGGTGGGCTTGGGGGCACCCGACAGCGAGCGGGGCGCGCCTGAGACGGCGGCGCTCCAGCGACGTCGCTTCCAGGGACTGGCGGTGCGACCCGCTGCGGCTTGGCTGACAGCGGTGGCGGCTGGGTTGCCCCGCAGGCGGGGGAGCTGGACTCGTACGTGGTGTTGGAGTGCCAGGGACAGGTGAAGCGCACCTCTGTGGCGAGCAAGACCAAGAACCCGGTGTGGGACGAGGAGATCACCTTCAAGAGCGTGCAGGTAGGAAGAGGCGGAAGCCGACAGGGCGCGGGCGGGGGGGGGAGGGGGGGGGTTTAGCAGTTGCTCTTGTCGTCGAGGGTTGTGGGGTAGGTGTGTCGGGGGGCGCATTTGGCGGCCGAGGCAATGTACATGTGTGCATGCCGTTTCCTTGCCCGAAGCGCCGTGTGCTGACGGCTGTCCTGCTCCTGTACGCGCAGATTGAGTCGGACCTGACAGTGACCGTCTTTGGCAAGAACAAAATGTTCCGCTCCGACCTGTTCCTGGGCGAGGTAGTGATCCCGCTGGCAGATCTGCAGGAGAGCATGGACTCGCTGGACAGCATCAGCACCTACGACCTCTCCCGCCGCACACGGTACGGCTGCTGCGGGTGCCCAGGCTGCCTCCCCGCCTGACTGGCAGCGGCAGCAACGTGAGACTGCGACACAGCAGCGGAAGCGTGTACTACATGTGGCTATGGCGCTAGGGCTGAATGGTAGGGCCTTAGGTTTTTAATGCTGCTTGGGGAACCCCCCCCCCCCCCCCCCTCCCTGCCCGCCCGCCCGCACAGAGAGCGTGTCACTGGGCGCATCAAGCTGGCCAGCATGTGGCGAATCACCCCCCTGGATGTCGTCACGCTGAAGCTCAAGGCGCGCCAGGCAGAGCTGGATGACAAGCAGGAGATCATAGCGCTGCTGTTGGACAGGCGAGCGCCGACCATCCAGCCTGCCCCACTGCCCTCCTCGGTCACCCATTGCCGCCAGTTGCATCAGCTCTCCGCGTTACGGATATGGGGGTGGTGTGGCGCACTGACTTCCCCTCAGTGTGCTACTGCGCTTCTGGCTGGCTCACTCCGGCGGTGTGTTGCGGCGGGGCGCAGGTACAGCATATCGATGCCCTGGGCGGCGGAGCGCGAGATGGCAGCAAGCGCTATGATCCGGGCAAAGAGTGCGAGGGACCTTGTGAGCGAGATGACGGCGCTGGAGGAGGACGAGGTCGCAGCGGCGGCGAGCCCCTCGGCAGACGCACCGGCCCGGCTGACGCGGAGGAGCTTATCGCTCATGGCGGCTGCGGAGTCGGGCGCCTCCCTCCCAAACGGCCCACCGCCCCACAGCGGTGACACCGCAAGCCTGGCAGGAACGGTGCGCAGCGTGGCCACCATGGGCCGCTCAGCGGCGCTGCTGTCGCCCTCGCCCAGCGCCGCGTCAAGCTGGATGGAGCGAGAGGCGGCCTTGGGGGCCGCCTCGGTGGCTGGGGCGCCCCGGGAGGAGGACGCCCCGCCCTCCGTTGCCCCAGGGGAGGGCGAGCCAGGGCCAGGGGGCGGCGCTGTCCCTGAGGAGCGCGAGCGCGGTGTCCGACCGTGGATGAAGATAGCAGGGCAGCTGGAAATCAAGGTGCTCGAGGCGCGGAGCCTCCAAGTCACGTCGGAAATAATGCGTGGCCTCGCCTCGCTGGTGCGCGTCCAACCCCACCGTTGCGCGTTGACAGGGGGGGGGGGGGGGGGGGGGGATGCAGATGCGGATGATGACACAGGCTGGAGGCAATGCAATGGGAGTCCACCCATGTTGTGTACATTGAGACACTCGCCGTTATTGGAATATTTATTTATGTATGTCTAAGTGTTACTATTATTACTATTTAATAATACATTGCGATTATTTTAGCAAAGAGCCGATAGCAAATCTTCGCGTGGGTATATTCGTCAGAGTGCGGCTGGGTGCAAGCCGTCTTGTCTTGTCCGATACGGGACACGCTAGGCGCTGCGTTACACAAATGATCGGTCGGAGAAGGTATTGCCCGCGACTTTGGATTCGGCCAGCCTTGAACTTGCTTTCGCCATCCTCAAGACAGAGCAGTGAAATCGAATGTCAGTGTCACCGGCATTAGAACCTTTCGTAAAGTCACATGTCATTTTCCGAGTTGGTCATTTCACATAGAACACGCGATGCAGGCTCCCCCCCCCCCACACACACACAGCGGCTCACTTCCGGAGCCTGCTGTGTGCATGGGGAAGGCTGCGACTGACGGCCACTGGTGGCATGGCGGCAGGACTGCTTTGTGCTCGTCATCTGCGAGAGTCACTCGGGGCAACAGACCCACCAGACTGCGGTGCAGAAGGGCACGCTGAACCCAGTGTGGCAGGAGGCGGTCACGTTCAGCGAGGTCGCCACCACAGACATGCTCATCGTGCAGCTGTGGGACCACAAGAAGTTCACCTCCAACGTCTGCATGGGAGAGGTGGGCCCCCTCTCTCTCTCCCGGCACACAGGCACAAACAAGCCACCAATGCCATCGCCACACCCCCCTTCCATGCTGCCCATTAATGAATGCCGGGCACATGTCACCCCTCCGCACTGAGCGTCCTCTCGCCGGTGAGCGCTGTCTCGCCGCCGCGTTGGCATCCGCACCTCACGCGCGCCGGCGTGCTGCCGCATGCAGGTGCGCATCCCGGTGATGGAGTACATGGACTGCAAGCCCCACTACCAGTGGCTCACCCTGGAGAAGCGCACCGGCAAGGACCGCCCCACCAGCGGAGAGCTGCACCTCCGGGTGCAGCTGCGCAGCGACGACCAGTACCTCCGCCTGCTCGGCGCTTGCAACGTGCAGGTGAGTCATACAGCCTGGGGTCCGACAGCACCGTGTCATCGCCACGCCGCCTGCCTGCGCTCTGCTTGCTCCCAGTATGCCTCGTGCGCCCACCTGCCAGAGGTCCAGGGCCAGCACTGGCTGGTAGCGGGACTCGTGACATGTGCCTGCAGGGATGTTGTGGGGATGGGGGCATAGGAAGGACCAACTCACTACTCTATCAGGATGGAGTTCGGGCAATGAGAAATAGAAGAGAATATAAATGTGATGATAATTCACCTTTTTGGACAAAAATCCAACAGATACAGCTTAGTTGTATTGCGAATTGATTTCGACAGGCACTAATTACATGGTACTGCCCGTTTATTCAGGAAAAGTTCATGTACATTGTTTGAAAATAGATATCGAAACAGAAATGCGGACCGACGCATGACAATGACATAACATCAACGATTAGCACATACGCATTATTAGTACGAGCAGTACAACACGGATAGAAGGATACTGCAGGATTACTATAGTACCAGTGCTCGAGTCATAAGGATTATTGCAAACGCGATGAGGCAATCGTACCCGTACCAGTAGCGACTTATCACCGATCATCAGCAGGTGAAGACATGCTGCATGATCGTAATCCTTAGCACGCGACGTGATCCTTAGTCGAAACAAACGGTTGCGAGGGATCTGCAGCAATAACAACAACAGGAGAATAGGCTACAGGTAAGAGCAGAATATCATAGGAAAACCTACGCTAGACGCGTGGCAAAACACGGCCAGACAATTCAGAATAGTTGCCAGCTACGTGCTAGCCTGGGTTACCATGCCAGCATGTTGAATGGAACTGTTGTTGGCTCCTGCTGCGGTCACCAGCGCTGGGCGTGCACACACTCCCCTTTGCGCCACTGGCGGGTGGCTGGCGGGTCGCGGCGCTGAGCATGCGGGTGCGCCCCGGCCGCAGGTGTCGCTCCAAGGCATCGGGCTGAACCTGGTGCAGGCGCAGGCGAGCTCCCTCCGGCCGCCCTGCGAGCTGATACACTGCCTGCTGGAGGACATCAACTTGGACTTTCGGCGCACCGACCAGGAGGAATCCGTCCGCCTGGCCATTCAGACACTCCAGGCACCCCCCCCCCCCCCCCCCCCCGGCCCCCGCACACCTGCCACCCCTCCATAGTGGCTGCGGCACTTGACCTGTCCCGCTCATCGCCGTGCCTGCCGCTGCACGGGACACAGGTGGACAACCAACTGCTGTCCTCCCAGCAGCCAGTGATCCTGTCGCCCCACGTGGAATGGCACCGCGACGGCGCCAACGGCGGGGCGGTGCCGATGGAGGACAACGGCCTGGACAACATCACCGGGCGCCGGCCTGTGTTTGAGGTCACGTGTGTGCGCTCGCTGGCGCACCCCTCCGCGCTCTACCTTCAGTACTTCACCATCCTGCTGCAGGTCTGGCCGACCCCCCCGCCCCCCCCCCCCCCCCCCAAAGCCGGAGGGCCGGCATCGTGGTGCTCTGGAGCCGTTGCCATCCTGGACAGCTCGCGCTGCAAGGATGTGAATGAGCGGTTGCTGGCAGTCCCTTTTCGATGGGCTACAGCCGATGGTCTCACCTGTGTGCGGTGCCTAGTTGCCCTAGACCGCCTGTTCCCTCAGCCGGCGCCGTGCGCTGTGCCAACACCCAGGAGATGAACCTGGTGCTGGAGGAGGAGCTGCTGGATCACGTCATCTTCTGGGCGCGCAACTTGCCCCTGGAGGACATCTGGCAGCTGCAGAAGCGGCCGATAGAGGACCTCCTCCCCTCGCTGGACCTGGGCCTGACCGTGCGCAACTACAGCAGCATGGACCTGCACGCGCCGGACAGGCTGGCGCTGTCGAGGATGCGCGGGGACTTGCTGGGCCTGGGTGGCCCCACCGCGGCGCGGCTTTCGGGCCTGGCCACGCAGTCGCACGCCACAACGGGCAGGAAGTGGTACTTTGAGGTGCTCCACATCCAGCCGCTCAAGGTGCGGTGGGGCGGCGGCCGTCTCATGCGCTTGCTTGTGACCTTTTTACGGGGCGGGGGGGGGGGGGGGGGGGGGGGGGGGATCCAACGTGACCATCATGCAGCCTGCGTGTGACCATCACTGCCTGCATGTGTATATGGCTGGAGCTGGCTACTGGTAGCCACAACAATCTGCAGACCGGATCGGGTAGCCGCCAACGGGGTATCTGCCTCCCTTTGGTGCATTCCGGCCGCAGTCCGCCATGTCCGCCATTCACCAACGCTGAGACCCGCTGTTGCCGGGCCCCAACAGATCAACCTGACCGTGGTGCCCAGCGGCGGCGTGATGCACAACGAGGTGTCGGCGCGCTTCCGCGCGGTGTCGCAGCTTGGCATCAAGCTCGTCACCATCACCAACGTCTCCCTGCGCGTCAACCAGCTCGCCCTGAAGAACGCCTTTGTGCGGCCGCAGGCGCTGGTGAACCAGGTCCGCGCCGCGCTGCAATCCCCACCCGGGGCACCGCAGCAACAAGCAGGCCAAACACACCGCATGCGATTCGCCTTTGCCTTCGCCTGACCAGCGGGCCCTGCGCCTGCCTGCCTGCCCCGCTCGATGCGTGCCAGATCATGCGCCACATGGTGTTCAACGTCCTGAGCGAGCTGTACAAGATCCTGGGCAGCGTGGAGCTGCTGGGCGCGCCCGTGAGCCTCATCTCCACGCTTGGCACGGGGGTCGTCGACTTTTTCTACGAGCCCGCCAAAGGGATCGTGCACGGGCCGGACGAGTTTGCTCGCGGCGTCGCCACCGGCACTATCTCCCTGCTGAAAAACTCCGCCTACGGCATCTTCCACACCGTCGGCCAGGTGCCCCGCTCCCTCCTGTGCTCTCTCGCCTCGAACACTGCTGCATCCGCACCGCCCGTGTGCACTGCTTGGCCACTGAACACGCGCCCAACCCGCCCCCAGGTGACGGGCGGCATGTCCAAGGGGCTGGCCATGCTCTCCATGGACCGCCAGTACGTGCAGCGCTTCAACCGGCGGCCGGTCTCCGCGGCGGACGGCATCAAGCAGGGCACGCGGGACCTGGGCTACGGCATCTACCAGGGCGTCACCGGCATCTTCACCGACCCCATGCGGGGCGCGGAGGCCGCCGGCATCAAGGGCTTCTTCAAGGTTGGGAGGAGCCAAGGGGGGGGGGGGGGGGGGGGGGTTCGTGCTGTGTCTGCTAGCTGCCCACCATGCCGCAGCAACGGCAACCGCCCAGCCGTCTGATCGCACCCGCGGCGCGCTGTGTGCAGGGCTTGGCCACCGGGCTGACCGGCGTGGTGCTGAAGCCCACGGCCGGGATGCTGGAGTTTGCGTCCAAGACGGTGTCGGGCATCGGCGGCGGCATCAAGGCCTTGGGCGACGAGGTGCGCGGGACCGCCGCCGATCGCGCGGCGAGCTCCGAGCGGCGCGGGCAGTGAAGCTATGGCTGTCGTGTGCATATGGGCGAAGCGCTGACACGGATGCCCCTAACGAGCTTGCGCCGCTGTGGGTGGGCGCGCAGGTGCACCTGTCACCGGTGGCGGTGCGGCAGCGCGTGCGCAGCCCGCGCAACTACGCGCTGTCGCCCAACTTCTTCGACCAAGGCCAGGAGCGGAACGAATGGCAGGCGCTGCTGAGCGAGCTCAAGGGTGGGCGGTACGAGGCGGACCGTCTGATCGACTTTGTGCACGTCAAGGAGGAGCGCGCGCTGGCGTTCACGGACGCCCGGCTGGTCTACATCAACCTGGCGAGCCCCAAGGCGGTCTGGGAAGTCAAGGCCGCCAACCTGCGCAGCGTCCACCCGGACCGCCTCGCGCTGCACTTTGCCTCCAAGGAACGCCCCAAAATGATGGGCGTCAAGGCGGGGCTGGGCATCAAGCTGCCGGTGCGCCACACCGTCATCTGCAACTCGCGCGACACGCACCAGGCGCTCATGGCCAAGACCGCCGCATACCTCGCCCACATCGAGCGCGGCAAGCTGGCCAGGGCGTTTGCTGGCGAGGGCGATGCGGGCGATGACGCCCCGTCGGTGCCGGCGAGCGACAACGGCACCGGTGCGCTGCCAGGCGACCTGCCGCAGCTGCGCCTCGTCGATGCGGCGCTCGAGGGCGATGATCCGGCCGCGCTGTCGACTCCCGGCGCGGGTGGCAGCATTTTGGAGACCTCCCCGTTCTCCCGGGGCGGCGCCAGCGGGAGCAGCGGCCTCCGGAGCCGCTCTCGGCTGGCCTCCGCGGGCCGGCCGGAAGACGCCGCCGACATGTCTACATACTTCAACCCGCTGGCGAGGTCGCCCGAGCGGCACCTGCCCAGCGAGGACGACTCCTGCGTCTCCCCTGTGCGTGGCGGTTGCCCAGCAAGGAGCCCCTCCGCGCAGGCGACAATGCTGACAAACGCAGCATATCAGCCCGCTCCACACAGCGACACGTCGTCTGCAGTCACCAGCGCGTCCGGCAAGCTGCTGCGCTCGGGCCGGCAGCCGGGCGGGGGCAGCGGAGGTGGAGGCCACGCAGTGGAGCTCATCCTGACACACATCACCTCTGCCCGCATGCTGCTGCGGCTCGCAGCGATGCAGAGCCCGTTGGCCGCGCCGGAGCTGGCGAGCCACCTGGCCTCCGTCGCCGCGCTCTGCGGCAGCATCCAGACCGCGGCCCCGCCAGGCAGCCAAGCCGCCAAGCTGGCGGGCTCCATGCAGGCACTCTGCGGCTCTGGCGCGGCGGCCGCCGACCTGACCGCCCAGCGCGCGGTGCTGTCCACGCTGAGCCAACTGTGCGACTCCCTGGATGAGCTCGTCGTGGCCGCCTGGGAATCGGAAGCGTGTGGCGGTGGAGGGCCATCATCGCATGCGTCGCGCCCGTAATGGACCCCCGAGCCCCTGGCCAGCGCCGTGCGCGGTTGCAGCAGGATATATATGGACTGGCGAATACTTTATCGTCGCTGCTACTACACATAGCAGTGCAAATATATAAAATCCTGATTAGTCGCTAGCACCCGCACCGTGGTATGTGCTGGATTCACGGTTCATCCCGCATAGACACGTAATCCTTAGACACTGTCGTAGTAAGCGGCTACGGTGGCTTTTAATTAGAAAAACCGCAGCAGCTTTTTTACATGTTGAAACTGCATGTACTGTACTCCCACAAATGAATGGGGCGAACAAGCCATGAGTAGACCCCTGCTGCAGTGAATCGGACTTGGCGCTTCCCCCACGACAGCAAGGCAGAAGGCGAACCACGCCCAGCTGCGGCGAACGTCTCACCTCCACAACGAGCGCTTCAGATTCGCCGAACACCGCTTCAGGTGCCTACTCTTGCCTGTACCGCGGCGAGATTAGGCGCTCCTCCCGCTCAGGGACGCGCGCGAGTGCTGGGTGAGTGAGTGCGGGTGTCGCTCTGGAAATGGTCCACCGGTGACTGCCACCCGACCAGCAGGTACCAATTCAGGGGCGCCAACGGTGCGCGTACGGTGCGACTGCCTTGTTCCGATGTGCCGGACGATATATACAGTACACCAATCGTCCACCGCGCAATTGCTGTAGTGGACGTTCTCTATTGCCTTTTCTGGTGGTTTCCTGATCGCCTTTTGCAGCTAGCTCATGTAACTATATATACACCAATCAAAATTACGAAAAACGCCAACACTACAGCATGAACACAACTTGGCTTTATCATTTCGTTGAAGCATGTACACGCCACTATGCGTCCATATCACGACCGCACTGCGCAAAGCTACCGATGCCCACCATTCAATTTCAGTACATTCATCCGTGTCATCACACAGGCCAATCATGGAAGCATACACATGATACATCACCGGCCTCGCACACCTCGCGTTGCATCCGCCACGCAGTCATACTTAATGCCACATACATTGTGCGCGTACAGCTACGATTCAACCTTTTCTGATATGTGGAAATACGCTTTATCATACACGAAGAGACGTAGTTCATTTCACCTTTTTGCTCCCTTTCAGTTTACGAGGGCACACGATGCAAAACACTTTTGGGCAAAGTGCTCCACTCTGGCAAGCCTCGTATAACCGCACCGACATTCGTATACACGGAGCTTTTTCTGACGTACTTCAATAGGGCTATTCGCGTGCTCCGGCAGCCTGGATATCAGCTTTCTAAAGCCGGCAACGCCGGATGTCCTTCGCTGCCCATGTCATTGCCTTCCTGCCAGGCAGGGCGCCTATGCATGGCTTTGCCTTGGGTACCATATCTCGCCACCGCACCCGGCCTTCAGAGGGTTGCATGCTACGGGCTACAGACAACCCTATGCGGGCCGGGCCATAAGACAGTTGGCCTGTGTCGTTGGAAGACTGGCAGGCAAGTTTAATTTGAAATGTGTAACAACTTTATCGTAAGCTGGCGGAGTGCCTCCGCGCGCTGCACTCCACTGCACTCAATGCTTTACAACTGCACGTAAGCACGCGGGGCGCCGACTCGACGGAGGCTGCGCGCGGCATGTACCTGTTGTTGGACTGGTTCCTGGCGGGCATGACGGAAGCGGACGGCGTAGTGGAAGCGCACGGGGGCTGCTGCGCCGGGAGTGCCGGCGGAAGCTACCCGCGGCGCAGCTCTCGGTTGGCGGTGCAGCGTGAGGAGTGCGCCCACCGCGAAGTTGCCTCTGGAGGCCTACATGTGGCTCCAGAAGCACCCAAGCAGTAAGGGTTATACCCCCCCCCCCCCCCCCGGGGCAGGAGCATGCCGACGCATGCCGCACGTCGACAACCCTTTAGTTTTGGGTGCTAACCAGGCCAGCTGTCTTAATACGACCCGGCACTCGCGAACCCGCATAGGGTCTGCTACCCCCTTGCGGTGGCATTGCACGTAGCATGGGGTCCTATGAAGGCCAGGTCCCGATTCTTCCCCTACAAGCAGCCAGCACAGTGATTCCTCGTGGGCCAAGCCCCTCCTGCACCGCTGTGTTCCCGGCCCCAGGCAACCTTCCTCATCCTGTATCCCCTATCTCACTCCAGCACCTCGTGTTTCTCCTCCACGCGCGCTACAAGTTTAGGGCTCCAGGCGGCCTCCGGTAGCGGATCCCGCTGGTGGCAGTCTTCGCCCCGGGCAGGCATCCAGCTAGGACGGCGCCTTGTTGCAGCCCATTCCCTTTGGTGTGGCATGTCCCGCAGGGCAGAAATAGGCGGACTGAGGCAGCCTGGGCGTCCCGCCCTCTCCCCTTTCTCTTGCGGGGGTCTCCGAGACTAGCGGGGTATCAAATTTCAAATTTCTCGTCACCTCCCTGCCTGCATGACCCGCGGCTTCAAGGGTGCCAGGCGGAGGGGAACTTGGCGGGGGGGGGGGGGGGGGGGTTTAGCAACAAATCCGACAGCCCCCCGGTGCGATGTGCTGCCGGGCCTCGCGTGAGCTGCTGGCCTCCTGCCGAGCGTTGGTCGGATGGCGGTGCGTCGCGATCACGCGATGAGATGCGCGCCATGCTGCGTGCCCAGTGGCAGGATCGGCACAGGTGGCCGGCCGCACCCAGCCCGCAAGATCTCAGTCGCCGCCGGCCGGTTGGTGAGGAGGAAGAATGTCGACCACCACGCCCCGACCGGCGCAGCACGGCATCAGTCCAGGCCGATGATGATCGCAAGGCCGCCGGCAACCGCGGCGCCCGCCAGCAGCATGACGCCCGGGTGGCGCGGGTCGGGCGGGAAGCCGGGCGGGCGCGGGTGGAGCCGCGAGGCCTCCGGCGGGTAGAGCGGCTCCAGCCAGCGCCACACGGCCCAGGTGCAGAAGACGCCCAGGATCATGTCCACCGAGTAGTGGTAGTGCTCCACCACGTCGCGCGCGGCTGTCTGCACCAGCCCGGCGCCCAGCAGCAGCAAGCAGCCTGCGGGGGTCCACCGGAGCGGGGATGGAGGGAAAGGCGGAGGGGGCTCAGAGAGGTGCTGACCCGGTTGGGGGGGGGGGGGGGGGAGGGGGGGGCTGGCCGGCGCCCTTGCACACGGCCACACACCGCCTCCATCAGGCTCGGATGGCACTGTCGAGCAAGTGGGCATGGCATGGCATGCAGGCGGACTCCGGGAAGGCAGCGCGGGAGCGGCTCGGTGACAACGTGGCCGCGGCTGTCAAAGCTGCGGTGTCTCAAGCAGCCGGACCGCCGGGCGCCACGTGGCTGTGGGAGGTCGGCTGGCCCAGCGATACCAATGCCGTGCTCGGGCCGAGTGACCTACCGCGCCCACCACAATGCCAAGCTACCTCTACAGCGGTCATCATACGAGCATACATAACCGGGGGGGCGGGGGGGGGGGGGGGGGGGGAACCTGGGTGGCCGGGGTAGTAGGCGTGAAGCACCAGGAGGGAGGTGGTCCAGAAGCCACAGTGCCCGCTGCAGGACGCCGCAGCCAGGCCCCATCAGCGCCCGGATAGCTCGGCCGGGGGTGGCGGGGGTGCAGGTGGAGGTGTTGGGGGAGAGGGGGGGGGGGGGGGGGGGGCTGCAAATCGAGGGGCTCGCCTCGCCGGGGGGCGGTACGGGGTGCTTCCTGTCGCCAGGCAAGAGGGCTAAACCGTGCAAGTGCCCGTGCACAGGATGGGAGGGGATGGGACGGGACGGCTGCTGGCGGCAGGAACACAGGGCATGGAACATAGCCGGAAAAAACGTTAGGGTGGGCTATGATCACGCCGGCGCGCGAGGCCGGAAGCGGTGACGAGATAAAAGCCAACGACAGGATTACCCGCGGGCTGGAAGAGGGCTGGCGAGGGTGGGCCTCCCGGGGGGGAGGAGGGGGGGGGGGGTCGTAGGGTTCGGACACGCCGCGGGTGAGAAGAGGGGGGAGGGGGGGGGGGGGGGGGGGGATGCCGCGAGTGGTTCTCTGAAAAAGCCGAGAATGTTACAGTGGGCCAGGGCGCGCCTGAATATGAGGTCGTTGCAGCCTCCCGCGAAGGAGACGTGGCTGAAGGGGTATGTCAGCGTCTCCCACGTCGTACCGGGCACCGGCGGGAACTTGCGCCTGCGGGTGCCGGACACGCAGCGACCAGCGCATCTGCTCAGAGGCTCGCGGGGCCGCAGCTGCAAGCCTCGTGCGTTAATCAGCCTGCTCATAATCCTCAGTCCCGTGAGGCATCCAACTGCGGGCGAGGTATCTGAGGGTGACAGCCCCCCCCCCCCCCCCCCCCCCGACCACCACCACCACCACCACCTGCCATGCCCCATCAATCCCCCTGCTCGTCCCCTTGTTGGCCCGATTGAAAACATGCGGGTCGGCGGCAGTGCGGGTAAGCAGGTGGGGGGGTGTGGCAACCTATAGCAGTCGGGCCTCGGGTTGGGCAGGATGGTTGCCATGAAGCAGGCGCAGCGCAGCATCCGGCTGACCGCAATCGTCAGCAGCATGCGCGAGGCCATGGCGAAGCCGGAGAAGGGCACCTGGCCAGCAGTGGCGCGGCCGGGGTGTTGATGGTGGGTGGGCGGGGGGGGGGGGGGGGGGGGGCAGCTCAGGGGCGCCGCTGCCGCTGCCAGCGTCGCGGGGATGTGCGGGCAGGCCGGCGCGTGGCTGCCCTTCTCATCGCTGACTGCCTTGGTGTGGGTAATGTTGGGGCCGAAGCAAAGGGAAGGGCTGCGGGCCTTGCCTGGTCCCAGAGCGGCGACAGCAAGGTGGCCAGGAACACCAGCAAGAAGGACAGCGAGTCCAACCAGTGCGCGCGGATGACGGCGCGCCACAGCGGGCTGCGCTCCGCCAGCCAGCCCAGCGCGATGTCCACGTTGTCCTGGAGCCCGGGAGCGGTGCTGTACTTGGCTTGGTCGCTCACTGCCGCCAGCCTGAGAACCAGCGGCCAGTCTCAGGAATCAATGCTTCTTGGTGAGGCTAGTAGCCCAGGCAGGGGCAGCAGTTCGCCATTTCCCAAAGAGGGGGAGGCCGGTAGCGCGGGGGGAGCAGGGATGGGGGACCCTGGGGGGGTGGGGTGGGGTGGGGTGGGGGGGGGGGGGGGGGGGGGGGGGCATGATGCGGCGCACCAGATGAGCAGCAGCTCAAGAAACATCTGTACAGTCAGAGCGGCTGCGCACAGGAGAAACCGCGGCACGTGCTTGTTCTCGTCGCCCCAGCGCGGGAACCGCCACAGCTTCCAGCCGAGGTGGATGACGCCTGGGACGAGGCGGGCAAACAGACAGGTCAGCGCCATCAAGGGCAGCCCGTCCTGGGGAGGATACGCCACTGCCGCATAAATACATCCTCAGCGGACCATCGTGACCGCCAGTGACCTTGCACAGACGTGCTGCGGGTAGTCGTGGGGGCAGACTCGCTGCTGCGATGATATATGGGCGAGCACACGCGGGATGCGCTTCTTTTTGCTGTCGCAAATTCGACCTGCTTGGTGTTGCGGGGTGCGCGGCCATGCGGGGGAGAATGCACCTGGTAGCAGAGCGACTCGAAGCAGCCACGTTGGAAAAAGCGCTCGAAACGGGCGGTAGATGAGCAGCAGTCCGCAGATGAAGGCAGCCAGCCCATCGCGGCGCGGTGACAGCCGCGGCGAAGATGTTCTCAGCGAGTCTTCGCGGAGCAATCCTGTCGCGAGGGCGGCCCGCGCAGCCTTCCGCCGGCTGGTAGCCGTCGCCATCCTGCACCCTGAGACGTCCGGCTACAAATGGCCGATAGTCGTTGTGACGGCTACCCTGGGGCAAGGAGCAGGTAGCAAACGTCTGGCAAGTCGAGTGCTGGGTTAGCAACTGGGAAGTGCTAAGGGTGAGTAGTGGTAGTGGCGCGAGTAGCTGCAGCGACTCTGTTATATATATCAGCAGCAGTTTAATTAAATACTCGCCTGTAGCGATTTCGACCCCGCCCGCTACTGCTGCTGCTCGTGGGACTATCAGCTCCCGGGACGAGATACCTGCTGCATACATGTATGGAGATACTTGCTAGTCGCTACGTCCGCCGCCCCACCGCGCTCCCGCGTCGTGCCCTCTCGCTTGATGTACGGATTAGTCCCGCTCTTTGCAAGTAGTGAGGGTATAGGATATATCCTATACCCTCACTCAAGTATACACAGCAGCACAACCATATCTGCTGCTGCTCGATGTGTGTTGTTTGGTGCTGCACATCAGGTACCTGTAGAGCAACCGTGTTGGTTTCGGAGCCGGCGGTGTGTCATAGCGTGTCGTCTGCTCAGACTATGGGCCCCCAGGCGTTTGCTGGTTTCGGAGACTACCTGTAGCGTACCCGGGTAATTAAAAACTTCAGCCCTCTATGTCCATCCCGTCTCATCCGAGTTTCGGCGCGGGCCGCTTATGTTAAAAGGCGGCTTGTGCTGATGAATTGATCTCCTATACTTTTTCAATAGCGGTCGGTTTTCTACGAGTCGTACGTCTGCAATTTAGCACACCTGTTGTAGCCCTATGGCCGTAGCATCGGGGTCGTAAATAAGTATAAATATGGAGAATCGTAATTAGATTATATAGAGGACACCGGTTGTTAGCAGTACACATTACTTTAATCCATGGTATCTTCGCGTCATCTGGTTGCGCCGGCGGTCCGGCCGAGGCGGGACCAGGGTCAAGCCTCCGGAGCATGCGCTGACCAGTATTGACCCGCCGGCTCGAGTTCCGCAAGCAAGCGCGCCAATAACCATCGTATACCCACGGTCTGACACGCCTTGTGGCGATTTGCGACAAAGGTGAGCAGCCGGTAAATAAATCTTCATCACCCGAACCCAATTGTGCGTGTATGTCCACCCGTATAAGCTTCCGCACCACACTCTTGGTGGGACCTTTAACCCTACGTGATCAACAACCGCGTCAACCCTCACGAGCACCCACCATGCTCTGCGCATGCACGCGGACTTCCGGCGCGGGTCAATGGCGGCGGGAACCCGCACACCGTAGTCCACATTCCTGAATACATCGTGCCGACGTGAGTAGTGCGTTGGGACGTCATGTGAGCACACCACTACGGTGCCATGCAACTCGCTGTTGAACCCCCCTCCCCTCCTTGCATTCCACCGACGAACAACCCCATCAACGCGGACATGCAACGCAACATCCCACTACTCGAGCACCGCTTAACTATCCCGTGTCTTTGAGTATCCAACACTGCAGCCCTATTTTCCTTTGTCGGCAACGAGCCCCCTCCCTTTGGCTACCTAAGCTTGCGACGGAAGTTGCAATGCCGCGTTTCGGCAATATACCGCACCATCGGCACACTCCCCATTATGTGTTGCACGCGTGGAAGAGCCCTATCCCACCCCTCTCCCCACACTACACGCTGGTTCCGACGTACTAACGTATCCGTCGCCTGCCTAGCTCCTCACTAGCCCGCAGCATTTCCACACAGACTTCGCGCAAGTTGACGAGCTCGCCCGCAACCGCCATCCGGTGATCGATCCGTCCTCCCGGACTTCGTGCTTGTGCGCAAACGAGTGCTGCGGACTGTACCTGAGTTATACTTAGCACAATAGTCATTGTAATCAATACTTTGCGCCGGCATGCCCGGGACAGTAATCGGTGTCCTCAGGAACCGAGTAATCGGCAGCAAAATAAACAAATAAGTATGGGGTTTGCGAATTCGATCGCCATGCACAGCTACATCGGCCGTACGTGCGGGCATGAATGTTTCTCACGATCGTGCGGCACTACGGCTTGCGCTGGCGAAAATACCGCGATAGCGCGATACACCCGATATTGCCATGCGGTGGCCGTTGCCGTTAATAGCACTTTCATTTAGGCGATACCGAGCTTCTGGCGCTAGCGCTTCAAACCATAAAATGCCATGTATACGGCACCATGCTTGTGCATACAAAGAACATGGGACATCAATGCCCCCG
This sequence comes from Tetraselmis striata, assembly GCA_006384855.1. NCBI lineage: Eukaryota > Viridiplantae > Chlorophyta > Chlorodendrophyceae > Chlorodendrales > Chlorodendraceae > Tetraselmis > Tetraselmis striata. The sequence continues at coordinate 45,555 of VCJN01003259.1, read as the reverse complement.
TACTCATACCACATCGCCCTTGTATATAATAACTATCCGCCATGTGACCATCCACGCACGGCATTGAAATGGGACTACAAGCTCTAGGTATCGATTGCTTCTTGGGGGGTGGCTTGGTGCCCGCCTTTCCCCTCTGGCCCTCCTCGGATGACACCCTACCGCGAAGAGCTTGGGCGGGCGCGATGGAGGCAACAGCGGCGGATCGCGGCGGATCGCCACAACCGGTGATGCGGGGCGATCAGCGCCGCGACCTGCGGATTATTTTCAGCTACGACGGCATGTGGAGCTAAGACGCAGCACGGCGACCGAAAACTGCGCAGGGCCGGTGCATGAACACATTCTACACGGGGACGGGGCGAGTGATGCATTGGTATTCCCCCTACTGCCAATTACCGGCGGTCGCTCGTCTTGGCGACTGCCCGAGGCTATCCGGAAAATAACACAGCTAATGATCACGTGATGGAAGGAGGCGGGGTTGGAAACAAAACATGATGGTCGATAGCTTGAGCTGCAATGTGTTCTTTACTGTGATCAGAAATAGCATGCCCTAAGAACAACTCAGTACGATCGATGTTGAACACGAGGCTGGCACGTTGCAATCAATTTAAATTTGAATTTCATGCGCATTGGCATGTGCATGACACCAATAATCCCAGCCAGTTGATGCGGGGGTACTGTCGGAAACGCTCGATGTCGCGAAATGCCACTAGTGTAGGACATTTGCTAGGCCGAAAGGACGTATTTAAACCCTATGGCGATGATAATAATGGCTGAACATCAATGTGTAACAATTACGAGTACGATATGCTGCGGGTTAGTACAAGTACGATGTGTAGAAGTATTAGTACACGTGTACATGAGACTACGAATATAGAGGAGTTCCACAATAAGGTGCCCGTACAGAATTACGGTGTTAAGCATTCGTACCCGTATTTTCGCTACGGAGAACCGCTCCGCCGCAGCCCAGGGCCAGCGCACCGCGCCCGCGCAGAATTGTTGACTCGGTCGCTCCCACATTGCTCAGACATCTTGTCGCCAGTCACCACATCGTCATCTCCTACCTCTCATACCCACATCATGTCGACGCAAAACACTCCGCTACCCACCCCGAAAGATGCACGCGGGGAATACTGCGTCTGCAACCACCCGAACTGTCGCAAACCGGTCACCAAGAATGCGCATGGCATGGACACGCTCGCACGTGACCCATACCACTACCGGAAGGTCGTCGACATCCTCGTCTTCAATGACCCAACTTACCGCGACAAGGTGCTCAAGAACCCTAGGAGCTACAAGGTACACACCTCCCACTTCGCGGACAATGGATTGCGCGTGGCGGTAGCCCAACTGGTGCATCCAAACGTGACCGTCAATGCCTAAACGCCTCCCGCGGGCCAGTGCATACAAGTTGGTCTTCTCGCATATGGGGTCAACGAGGGTAAGGAGACCTGGGATGCCCATCTCGTGGGTGGCCAACACGGAGCGGTCAGGTGCGGTTAGGGTTGGAATGACGATGTGCCGACGGCGGTCAGCAATGCAACTGCGCGAGCGCAGTGCGCTGGCCCTGGGCTGCGGCGGAGCGGTTCTCCGTAGCGAAAATACGGGTACGAATGCTTAACACCGTAATTATGTACGGGCACATTATTGTGGAACTCCTCTATATGATGTGCGATAAAATGCTGCCGTTTGGCAGGCGTTGTGCTTTTGAGACGGATCCATGCCGCGCTGCGATTGTTACGATGGTCATCGGAGCACGAGTTCTCGATAAGGGGACCTAGAGGTCACCATTTCGAACCATCATGATGTCAACCGGCGTAATGTATGTCCGGGGGGGGGGGGGGGGGGGGGGTAGTTTGACAACTACGAGTACAATAAGTACGAATATTAGTGCGGTGTGTATCTGAAACTACGAGTACTGTGATGTGCGATATAATGATGCCGTGTGGCAAGCGTATGGTTGTGATTTTGAGACGGATCGATGCCTTCTTATTTGATTGTTACAAATGTGCAACATTCCAGCCAGGGTTGCATGTCATAAACCCTATATTCAGCTGCCATACTATGCGTAAACTCGGATTCGGCGAAAATCGAACATGTAAGGATGTGAATTATGTGGAAGGTATTTAAATATTTCAGCATTCGCTATATACTAGCAACTCCATTACTTCTTGTGTCTTAGTAAGATTAATAGAGATATATAATGAATTTCGAATTTGTCACGATTTTGGTATTTCCTGGGCGAACTACCTAGGACAGCTCTCTTGCGATCTGGCTACACGTACCCGAATAGCAAGGTCGGCTGTGCCCGTAACATCTAGCCTAGCCCTTGTAACATGTAAGTGAAAGTGTACATGTAACACGTAGCATGTATTAACTTCCTTTGTGTTGGGACCCCCCGCCTCCCCTTCACGGCGCCATGATTTTTTTACTGGGAATGGGGCCTTTTTCAGTTGTGGCGTCGGGCCCTCCCTCACATTGCACACGTATCGCAATCCCGAAATGCTTTGCTCCGCGGGATGGGGCTTGCCCCAACTCGCATTATTCGAATGGGCCGGCGTCCAAACGGGTAGGGCAGACTATTCGTGGTTAGTTCAGGGTATTTTCATGGCAGTGTTATGGACGAGTGATCCAACAGTCTTGGAAATTCCGCCACTGGTCTCCTATCAGTCTTGCAGAATGCTTCGGCAATTTGCTTGATGACTGTAACGGAGCGTCACCTACTCAGGGCTTTTTAGTAACTGGATGGCTGCCTAAACGGCCGTCGTGGAGACGTTGCAACGGTTTCATCGTTGCCATTCATGTCCCGGCGGCAAAAGAAAAAGAGAGCATGTAGTCCTACTTTGAAGACCAAGGGCCTATACCTAAGTGAGAGGGGTGTGGGCCTCGCCTCCGTGTTGGAGTCTGCCCAATACCCTAGCACCGGCCGATAGCCTAGTACCGGCCGGGCACATATTCCGCGCGCCTTTGCGCGCACGTGCCCGTCACCCGGCCCGCCGGGCGCTATGCTTTCACTTTCTTCCTGTCCACAGTCCCCGCAGCTCGAGCCCGGCTCGTTGCTCCCATTGTAAGATGCTCCGAGCACTTCCACTCACCATCACCTCCGCGGTTGAGCCGTGAAGATTATCGGCCCTCACACGTCACATGGGCGCGAGCAGAGTGCAGGGAGAAGTCCGTGAGTTCGCCGTGCGCACGTCCGGAGTCGTTCGAAAAACGACCGAGGCGGCTGCCACAAGGGCGCCGAAAACACGCCCACAAGGGGCGAGGGATGCACGCTAAGCCTCCGGGGCCATTACACAACCCTCCCGACACCGTATCGGCGTTCCGCCTACCGGCCCGAGAGAGCAAATCTCCGGGGCTGCGCTCAACAGACAAGTCCCCGGGATTTTGTCGAACGACCGCTGTACATAGCTACTAGATTCAAACCTTAGATATAAGATTCGAACACACACACACACACACACACATATACCTTGCGTCGACCCAGGCCGTCGCAGGTCGTGGTTCCACTAGCAATAATATCACCGGACGGAGGCAGCCGTTGAAACGACCGGCGAGCCCGCTGGTGGCTTTTGCTCAGTGGAAGGACCGCCGGGTGACCGTCGCGAAGTTGTTGTGACATGCTGGAGCGTTTCAGCGCGGAGCGCGTCGTTTAGAAGCCGCCCAAGATCGTCGCAGCGAGAACAACATGCAAACCGCTTAGACGCCTACCTACCCAGGTCCCGCCTATCACGTCTTGCTTGCCACCTTCGACGGAGTGGACAACCGATATGGTGCTGCAAGACACTCGCCGACCGAGCGTATGGGGGACAACACGAGCACTTCCAATATCACAGCACGGGTCTCCAGGCAGCCCGCCTACTAGCAGTCTGCGTACTAGCCACCCGGCTACGGCTACCCACCCAGGTGCCTACCTACCCAGGTCCCGCTTGTCACATCCCACTTACCGAGAAGCAACAACTTGGTGCTCTTGCCGACGACGTGGACCGCGTAGCGGGCATCCACTTCATCGTGCATTGCTTTGTGTTTCGTATAGTGCCTCGTGGTTCGTGGTTCGTACTTCGTGCTTCATTCAACGGCAGCGGATCGCCGCAAGACGACTTGTCCGCGGGCCGCCTAGCGAGAAGACGCATCTACGACACCGTGCTCGTGGATCCTATGGGCGGCTGCTGCGACGACCCTTGTGCCTACTGCGCAGAGCTTCATGGCCAACCCGATGCACCGACGGCAACGGCGACAAGGCCAGCCAGTGTGGCGGCTAGGCGTGCAAGAACACCAACTTCTGCGCCGCGCCCGACGGCTGCCCCTGCCATTGCATCATCGGCGAGCGCAGTGGCGACCGCGAGGAGGGCGATTGCACCATCCGGATCAGCAGCCTGCCTACGAGCAGCTCGCCTACAAGCAGCCTGTGTATGAGCTGCCTGAGCTCCCCCCGACTACGTTGGCTATCTGCCCTTTGGCATGGAGGCGTGCGTGCGCGATGGGGCTAGCGTCTGCGAGGCAGCGCTGCTACTTGGTGGCGGCAGCTCAGCTATGAGCAGCCCGCCCTGTGCTCCCCCGACTGCGTTCGCTACCAGCAGCTCGTGCTCAGCAGCCCCGCCGCTTGCGGAGAGGCTGCCAGAAGCATCTTGCGCAGCGCACGGCCCGGCATCTCCCATGGCACGAAAATGACGCCCTCGCGGCGTCATCACCAGCCAGCTCCGGCTCACCACCTCCACAGCGGGGCGACACTGCAGCATGCTAGAGTGCAGTGCACGCGGGAGCGCGTCGCCCGGAAGCTATCAAGGGTGTATAGGATAGTCGCTAGTGATTACTGCTACGCTATTCAATACTGTATTAGCGCAAGATGCCGGCCATTGTTCCCATTGCACACAGCGGTCAGACGGAGATGAACCCCGTGTACAATTGAGGGGGCTGTTGGAATCTGCCCAATGCCCTAGCACCGGCCGATACCCTAGCACCGGCCGGTCACATGTCTCACGCGCCTTTGCGCGCGCGTGCCTGTCTCCCGGCCCGCCGGGCGCTTTGCTTTCCCTCTCTTCATGTCCACAGTCCCCGCAGTTCGAGCCCGGCTCGCTGCTCCAACTGTAAGACGCTCCGAGCACTTCCACTCACCACCACCTCCGCGGTTGAGCCGTTTACTCCTCCCTTCATCCTCTTCGCTACTCCGCCCCCCCCCCCCCCCCCCCCGCCCCTTCCGGTGGCAATGTAGGGGTGCGTCTTTCGCGCAGTCTTGCCTGCGAGATCCATCATCCCGGCGCGTTCGTTTTTTTCTGTGTTTGGCTTGGTGTTTTCCTCTATTGCCGCCGGCGTGAGAGTGTTGTTGGATTGAGTAGACTTGGATCAGTCTGTGCAACAAGTGCACCCGCGTGGATACGTATGCATTTGAGAAATGCGGTGATCTTCTCCGAGGTTTGTTAGCTGGGCCTCAATACTAGTTGAGTAGGGCCGTTGACTGTGAGCGCGTGTGGGGTGCACGTGCGGCTGATAACGATCGGGATGATGTGCACTTCGCAGCCCGGGCACTACTGCACGCGGAGCGCCTATGCGAGCGGCTCATACGCTTTCTCTATAATTTCCCTCTACTGTGTTCGTGTCGCAATGCATATATATAAAAAGTTTCCAGTTTCTCCTATATATGATAATAATAATATATTTGCTAGCTTATTCGAAGCCATGTACAGCCAAGTGTTGCTACTACATGATATGTATTCGGTTGGTTAGTCGATTCTAGTCGACAAACTACGGCATATAACCCATATATGTTCTCTATATGTCTTGGCCATCATAGGGCTGCACGCTACGCGCTTTCATTATTATCGGACCCTGTGCGAATTAGTACAGCCGTGTCGTAATACAACTAGCATGTTTAGCCAAAGCTAAGCGGGAACAAAGTTGTATTAAATTCAAAATTCAAATAGAGCTAGTGTGCTCCATGTGGGTTCATGCAGTAGCCGGGCCGTAAGCCAGTAGCTGGCATGTGTTGTTGGAAGATTGGCATGACTTCAGTTGCAAATTTCGAATTTGTATACTATCTGTCGCCCTGATACAAGCTTGCATCAACCAGCAGCATGGCGAGGATAACTTGCGATCTCACGACAGCATGTGAGCGCTATTATACGTTATTACTGCTAAAGATTCGACATGCTTAGGTGTGGTGTGCTCGGAACCCGTGATGTGTGGCTACATCAGTGCTGCGACATGTGTTACATAAAAGGTATGTGGTTGAGTAGTTGAACGCATGACATGCCGGTATTGTGATATGAATGAAAAGTGGACGTCATTGCCATATCTATCTCACAGCTGCTGAGAGATCCGAGTTATCGTCATTATAACCACGCTCGTCATGTGCTGCTAGGCGCACGGTGTGGAGTCCGCCATACTGTATAGTCAGCCACCGGGCTGAATGTAACATGCGTAATATGGCGGGTAGTCCTCCTACTCGGAAAAAGCATATGCAAATACTCAAACACGACTGGGATCATGCGGACGGTGGATATATTTGCTGCGCCGCCGTTTCATTATCATACAATCAAATCGCCGGCTACAACTTTACACGCGTTTCATGGAGTCACAGTATGCGCGGGTCACACACGGGATGGATTTGATGGCGTGAGGCAAGACTCGTCAATGCTAGAAACGACGCGGATAAGTACTTTTTCGACGATTTTATTAGTTGCGATTTTCCGGCATACCGATCAGCCACCGCCCCAAGATGGCTTGCTGGTAGGGCCACATGATGGGCCAATAATACGAAAACCACTTCACGCGGGCGTGTAGTGGCGAAGAACTTTTTGGATTGGATTCCATGCTGTGGCAAACTAGTCATCATTTTGGGATTGCTTCTCGCTTAATGGGCGACATGTTCTAGTACAACAATAGGTGGTGAGAAGAGCAGATGTGAACTACTTGTTTTGGAGCTTTCGGGGAGGGGTGAGCCTGTAGTTAGCAATGATCACACTATGCGGGTGATGCACTCAGTGATGTAAAATGTAATCGTCGACAGCACTAAATATCTCCTATTATTCTGATGCTCGTCAATGGTCGGATGCTGGCAGGCCGTCTTTTGCCAAGATATGCGCAATAACCGTAGTGGTCACCAAACTACGTGGTGATGTATTTTATTTACTTCTTTGTCAATATATAGCCATGCCAGCTTCGCCCTTGTGGATGAGCCCTATTCACGCCGTGATAAATGCTAAACGTCACCACTTATTCAGCTTATTCGTCCCTGGAATAACTAGGCAGGAACATCATGTTCCACAACGTGTTGTGCTTAGATAGTAAGATATGCGGATTGGTTTCGGAGCTACTCTCAATGGGGCAATTGCCCGTGCAATGCTCAACAGCGCGGACGCCGCACGGTATGGGTGGCATGGGCATGCGCGCGCGGAATATGTGGCGACAGTGCGCGCGCTTTTTATATGTGTTACTTTGCCTAACGTCGTGGCGCAGCCAACACGGCGCTGATTCACATAGCGCCTAAAAAACCTGCAGAAAACATTTAGTGCTTGCCCATCCGAGTGACACAGCATTCGCAACTACATCATCGGCACATTGCAGTCGCATGGGTGAATAAAATGGAATAAATTTGAAATTCTTACAACTTTGTAACTCGCGGACGTACCGGGCCAGCTGTCTTACGGCGTGACCGCACGAACCCGCACAGGGTTCACTAATGAACTCGCGTCGCGTGAAGTCCTCTGCTACGCCCTAGTCCGTACGGGGGATGGAGGCGTGTCGTCCTCGCCACGTCCCTCTCTATGATTCAGTAGCTGCTTCATTTTCGTGGAGAACTACGGCGGGCGCGGTCACCATACCGACGACCGCCGCTAATTGGCAGTACGGGGATTGCTAATGCCGTACGCCCCCGCCCCCGTCCCCCCCCCCCCCCCCCCCCCCCCCCCCCGCTAATAAGCTTTCCAAATATTAATAATCTACCGCACTGTGCAATTTGCAGTCATGTCCGTCTTGGCTCCACCTGCCGTCATCGCTGAAAATCACGCGCCGCAGCAACAAATCACCGTCTGCGGTCGTCGCCATCACGTCCGAGCGAAAGCGGCCGCTCGGCACCATGTTACAAGGCCTTTCAGCTCATCCCGCAGCACAAATTCTATCGACAGGCGCGCACAACTGCAACACACCCCTCTGCAGCACGCGAAACCGCGCTGACGGTATTCAAAGCCCTCAGTATTACACACGTTTCACAGCACATTAAATGCACGGACCTTCACGTGGCCTGGCACCATCACGCGCGAAGGGTAGCCCATTGAGCTGGGGCAGCGCCCCACACGGGAACACCGAGATGTGGTGGCAGACACCATTCGCCAAAGCGCTACCTGTTAGCGCTAGAATTATGATGCACAAGAATGTAAACACTTTGGCAAATACACAGTATTTATACCAGGCTAAATGACTTCAAGGCGCGCTTCCCGCAGTTGGCGGAGTCTTGTGGCTTCATTTCTACAATTACAATGCTACTTCAGCTACGCCGGGATGGACCTGAGATCAGCGTCCACCATGGACTGCAGCATCATTACTGACCCCATGACGCAGTGCAATCGAAATATATCGCCTGGGCTGTATCCAGTGACCAGGTCAACCCCGCTGCGCAGCAGTTCCTCTGGGCCGCCTAGTAGCATGGCCACCTCTTGGGCAAAGCCAAGCCACGCCAGCATGTAGGCGCCCATCTGGCTCTGTTGGTGCTCCCAAAGCTGCTTGACAACTTGGGCAACTTGCAAGCGTTCTGACGGCGCATCGGTCCTCCCACCGGAAGGCGGGGCATGGAAGGCATGGCGCAAGCTGCAGCAAGCTCCGCCCCCAGCTCTATTGCAGCCGGTGCAGGACAGCGGGCCTGGCCTGAGAACCTGGAAGGCGCGCGCATACACATACACACACAATTGGCATACATGTCAATCGCAGAACGTGGCGGGTGTGGACCCAGCTTCACGGCCACCAGGGTTTACGTCCGGAACGAGTTAGCCATATAATCTACTCACTCTCTCCCCTAAGATGTTCGCCGCTTCGGAGAGAGCTGTCCATCGGCGCACCGCGCTCTGTGGGGAGTAGCGCAGCCCAAGCAGATGTTGGTCAGTCCTCGGGAAAACACTGTACCATGAGCAGTTCTGCGCATGCCGAGTGCGGCGGTGCCAATGAGCTCGTCAGAGAAATGCTACTCATGCCATGGGCCATTGACACCAGCAGAGTAACACGGAATGTCAGGCCAGTGAAGGGATGATTTGCGGGCACGTCAGGAATTGTGTAATCAAGCGAGAACAACGCTTCCAGATAAGACACGCTGGCCACACGTGAACGGCCAACACGCATCGTTCTCCAGCTCACAGTGGTTCACATCAGCTTCATACAGAAAACACTTTGTTCCATCGATCGTCACAGTCTCAGGCAATGTTCCAAGGGCTATGCCTACCTACTACTGCAGTTGGGGCAAGATGTCAAGTGCCGGGGCGGCTTCGGCCGATGCCCCCGGGCGCACTTAATTCACTTTACTTCATTCATCCTCCATTCATCCTTACGGGTCATTAGGTTTTGAAAGGCCACCGTTTCTCTGTGGGCGGTTTTGATATATTATCTGTTATACCCGTAATTGATTTATATGACTACTAGCACCAGCGGGCGGCCGCCTACTCGTCGCCTGAAACAACCCGCCACGGACATTAAACCCCACACCGTTGTTGCCTTACCTCTGCGAACTCCTCGGCGCCCTGTTTTGCGGTTGCTGTGGACAGAAAGCAAATCAGGCCATGCCGAGAGATTGCCGATCCGTGAGCGATCTGGAATGGTCCGAAGACAGCAGAGCCAGGAACAGATACAACTTCCACGATGCTGCGGATGCACGCCAGGAAGTTCTCAGCGAGCAGCGCCTCCTGCCCGCGCAAGGTTGTCGGAGCCCAAGTAGGGGAATGAACTTCGACCAAGCAGAGCCATACTGCCCATTCCGTGCACAGCGGAGACATCAGCAACGCAAAGAGCAACGTCAGAGTGGGGCATTTCAGAGTGTGACGGAACAAGATGCACGCCCACCTTTTCGGCCAGTTTAATCTGAGCATTTGCCGCATCCATGAGGTCCATGCAAACCTGCAGTCTGCGATGTACCTCCGGCAACCCGGCACAGTACCCAGTCGGGTGCGTTGTCATCTGTGAGTGGCACTTCGTCCAGCAGCGCCCCATGGGAAATGTCCTGCTGAACGCCCATCAGCCCACTGATGTCCCAGTCATCTGTGACCGCCCATGTGTGCGCGGCGTTGGTCTCGGCCTCCGTTCCCGCTATAATCGAAGCTGCATCGATGTCCTCACCATTCTCCACAGAAAGCACAACATTCTCGATGGAGATCCCCAGTGTGCTGGCATTGTCGCCGTTGGACCCCACAGCAGCAGACGATGACGGAAATGACATAACGGGCCTGATGCCCTCATCATCCGATGTCGAGCCGGAGCGCTGCGCCCCTGGCTCTGCATCAGGTACCTCCGGGCTCAATGGGGTAGGATTTTGCCGGGCGGAACATGTCTCCCCTCTCGGCTGCATCTCTGTTGACGTCTGGCAGCAGATACCATTTGTGTTGGAGGGTATCTCCTGCGGCTGAGGAGCGCCACGGGCTGAGGAGCTTGCTGTTGCAGCGCAAGATGCGTTGTTTCCGGGAGGAGAGGGCGCCGGCAGTGGCTGCGGGGCCAAGTGCGATTCACGGCCATCGCTCACTGGCTGCGATGGTTGACGGCTCAGTGGGGGCGGCCCAAACGATAGGCCCGAGTCCTCCCTGTCCATCGCCAGCTGCAGGCGCTCGAGGTCTGCGTAGGATCGCGCATGGCGGGTCTCCACATCTTTGGGATCCGCCCCGTAGATGCCAAAGTAGTGCTTCGCCAGGTGCGGGAGCAGGCTACCCCCGAGCTTCAGAGCGCGCCCGGTCAGCCTACCACACGGACACGGGCAATCGCCACCATCAGAAGCGGAGGTATGCACGCACCAGGTATGAAGCGGTGCTTGACAGGGTGAATGGGACCGAAAGCACACGGGGGCCGCAACGGCTGATGGGTTGCGCACTTGCGAGCGCGGGCGTAGCCGCTCTGAGGGAAACAGCAGCATGCGATGGCAATGGCGGTCCCGATGCCAATGACCTGCGAGACGACTCTTGCCAAAACCACTCGGGTAAGGTCTGCAGGCCCGCTGAGCTTGACAAAAAGGATCAGATTGCAGGTAATCCCTGTAGACTGAATGGCGTACTCGTAGTCTGTACTGTTCACTGGGAACCTGGATAACATCAGAGAGACGTGTCAACTTCACAATCGGCAATGACATGTCTGACCTCATACGTCTCGCATGCGCTGCACATCACTTCAGCAGACATCACTCTTCCTGCTGCACATCGATACCTGGTGAAGGGTGGAGTGGGCGTGACCCAGACCACCGCCATGTTCACAAGCACGACAATGCAGACCAACGCTGGCGACGAGAACAATCCGGCATAGGCCCCAAGCCCACCAATCACTCCGCCCAGAAGGGTACCAGCCATTCGCAGGAGCCCCTTTTTCAACGTGGCTTCCGCATTACCCTGCAGTGTGATGATGAAGGCGACGCCCTGGAGACGCGGTGTTTAGGGTCAAGCCAGGGTTGGGCGGTTTTGCCGGACAATTGGCGCAATCGCTGGAGGACTCATCAAAACATTCACGTGTCCGGACGCCCTGCAAGTTATACAAGTGAATGGCGGGCGGAAATCAACTTGGGTCCCGTACCTGCCATCCGGCAAAGCTGCCCGGGAGAATGAAGTTCCTGTACGTAGGCCACAGGAAGCCAAGCGCGTGCAGGAAGGACACACCCACCTGCACGGCACCGAGCGCGGGTGTGGGGAAACACCGTTCAGCATCAGTGTCTAGCTGTGTGCCGATATCCCATGCTCAATCGTATAAACAGAGTGCGCGCTGGATGCTTAATAGTATAAACTTGTCGCCAGCGTCTGCATGAGAGCACGCTGCTGCGATTAGTGTTGGGCTGCTACGTCATGTAGACACGCACGCTACTGGCCGCCATACCCACCAGCACACGGATAAAGTGTCTTCCTCGAGAGCGCCACCACGCCCGCGGCGTGCGGTATACGCCGGGCGTAGCGAGGTACGCCTCGCAGCACAACGAGAGGGGGCGCCCCCACCAGCACCACAGGTTGTGCGAGACGGCAGCCCAGCCGTGCCGGGCGCTGCTGGTCTGGTACACCACCAGCAAGGCCTCTGCCATCGGGAGCTTGAGATGAGTCGGCGCAACGAGGCGGACGACGCACGCTGTCAGGGCATCTGTGTAGAACGATAGAAGCGAAGTGCTCAGCTTCGCCACCTCCTCCTGCAACACAGCGATCCACAGCCTCCGGTGTGAATCCCAGCTGGCGGCGTGGAAGCAGGGATGAGAGAGATAAAGCACGCGATCATTTCGATGTTTGTCAGACTTTTTGCTAGGCAAGGAAAAAAGGACTTAAAAGATAATAATTATAATATCATCAATTATTATCTTTACCTACAAAGATGAAAGTTGTATTCTTGTTTAGCTTATAGTTATTCTATGTCCAAGCATAAAAACTTTTTTATTTCTTATGATGATTAAAATTTTTACTGTGTAATGTCATAATAACAATAAATGTAGACAAAAATGGATAAAACTGTGCTGATTATTTCCAGGAATAGGCACACCTTGGGGACCTCAGCGCTATCTGAGAAGGACTCGCGGTCGGTACCGCCATACATCGTGCGCGAATAGGCGGCCAGGACAGCCCTTCGATACAAGGCCATGTCTTTGCCGGACAGCATCGAGTCGCACAGCAGGGTCAGCTGCTGCGCCTGCCGCTGCTGGAGGAGCTCCTGGATCTGCTGCGCTGTATGGGGCCAGCCTGCCTCTGCCGTCCCCGCGACCGGCCTCTCCAGGGCAGGCATCGAGCCCAGGCAGAGAAAGCCGCCCAGCTGCTCCAGGCCAAGCACGTATTGCGGCACAAAGGCGACAGACTCCCTCACCACGGTTGCCAGCAACGCGAACTCGCGGCTGTCTTCAACGGACAGAATGTTGGACCTGAGGGAAAGCTGATGCCCGCGGCGCTCAAACATGATCGTCAAGTCTGAGGCAGGGACAGAGCGATGGCGGTTACGTCAGCCCGTGGCCGGCTCCGTTACCTGGAGAATAGAGGGTCGGGCATCAGTGCAAAGGGAACCCGCAGAAAACCCGAGCTCACCATACATGCGCTGCAACATGACCCTGATCCTGCTGAGAAGCTCTTTCCAGCCGGGCATCCCCACATGCCGAGCGGAGAGTGGCCAGAGGACCGGTTCGTAGTCCACCATCGTGAGGAAGCCAGGCAGGCTCCTCAGGGCTCCCTGCAGCATCCGGCGCACCATCATGCAGCATGCACCATCAAGGAGCACCCAGAACCCCTCCCTGCGCCAGCTTATTCATGCCAAACCAATAATGCTTGGGAGGATGGGTGTGAACTCCAAACGGCCAGCTACGCTCACCATCTGCTGCATGCAGCACTGCGACAGCTGCTGGACCCGGTCCAGCGGTATGGCCTGAGCTAGCGCTGACCCTCCCATGGCACCGTCGGAGACACTGCTCTCGAAAACAGCTGCGATGTCCTCCAGCGTGGCTCCCGCTTTCGATAGGTGGTTGGACACCAGGCGGCTGTTCAGCATGGACGTGGAGCGCCATGGAGGCAGCAGATGGATGGCGATGACCAGGCCCAGGCAGAGGAACGCGCCCAAAAATCTTGTCCTGGAGAAGTCGCAGTGTTCCGTGGCGTCAGGAGGATAATTTGAGCCTAATGTGCCTAATGTCCTGTGCAGCTTGTATTGCCATGTGCGCCACCGTCCCCGAAGCATTGAAGTGGGCGTACCTGATCTCGCCACCGGGTGCCCATTCGATGGAAAGAAGCCTCACATTGTCTTGGAGGCTGCCAGCAACCAAGCTGCACCGATCCAAGGCGGCCGTGGCACCCACATTTCGAGGGGGGGAAGCAGCCACAGATGCAGATTAGACACGCCAGAGTTTGATGTTCCCGGTGCACCCAATGGCGTGGGTCAGTGTGCTGCTGAATACACTGGGAGGTTCGATGCTCCTGTTCGCACCTATCTACCGCTTCTAGCAGCACTCCGTCAACGACCACCAGCACAAACGCAAATGTCAGGCCCGCAACGTATGGATCCTGCACAACAAATGGGGGGGTGCAGTCAGGGCTTTGCTGTTCTGATGCTGCTCCATTTATTACGCTGGACTGGATGGCTGAAACGGTGCGAGGGGAACTGATGCCTGCGCACGCAATTGCTCATGGAGGATAGCCTCGCCGCATGACGGCATACGCGCATTACCTTGTTGGTGATTACGGGCTCCAGAAGCAGCACCGTCAGAATAGTGCCGACCCACAGGGCGGTGGCGCCAGCAGTGGCGCAAAGATAAAGTGCGCTGGTGAAGCCACACCCTAGCACAAGTCCCCAAGCCACACACGCAGCAGGGCATAGCGCCTGGCCCAGAGACACGGTGGGAAAGTACGACATGACTGCCTGCACAGCAATCATGGCAAGCCCCCAGTACCTCTCCTGCGAGGCGCAGCTCAGCGCGAGTCAGGCACTCCGGAGCACGTCCCTGCGGTGTTTCAGTGGCCCGTGACTGTTCGAAAGCTAAGTGCTCTGAGGTAGCTGTCATCGGTTCAGATGCCACGGACTACTGAGCAAATTTGCAAGGCAAACGGAGGCTGCGCAAGGGGTGGCAGGGAGCGAGCCGCGAGGGAAGGGGGTGGGGGGTGCGCTCACATTCGGTGCGACGTATATCGCTCCAGCAGATGCTAGAAGAGCAGCCGCGGCCGTTCGGGTAGCTCGCTCAGAGCGAATATCCGTGATGAGTCGAAGCGGCCACCGCGTGTCGAGCCTTGTCCCCGTACCGCCCGCCATGCCGCAACCCTCACTATTGCCTCGTCGTCGACAACCCTGCTGGCCGCTAATGGCAGCCGAGCCTTTCAGGATACGCCATAGCGCCGACCGCGAGCGGCGGCCCTGGCGACAACAACTTAAAAGGCTTTGCAACTACTTATTCGTCACCACGACCGCCTTGGCTGTTGGCGGCAGCGCACCTGTGGATGCTGCTGGTGCAGGCGCGTCGCATATGCACCACCGCTTAGGGGGAATTAGATAGCGGCGCAGCACAGCGACGATTACCTGGACGGGGTGCGCGGCAGCGCAGCCCCCAAAAACGACGCGCAGTGGCATACACCGACGAGCAAAGGCGATGTGATGGGTGGTTTCGGAGCGCTAGTTTTTTCGTAAACAGATTAAGCAGCGAGCACGCACTAGTATAATTTCTATTGATCGCGATATACGATACGGCGGCCGCTAGAGCGGCTAGAGCACACAGATGCTATGATGCGTGGCGAGCTGGTGCTGCTGCTGACGAGATGCTATGGAGTAGATGTTCGGAGTCCACAGCGTAGTGTCGCTGCACTGGTGCAGCTCTGGCAGGCTGACAGCGGGCATGTCGGTGGTGCAGCTTCTCGCTATACGTGTCATCACACTACCAGTAAAGCACAACCGCCATTCAAAGAATTCCAGCACAAATCCAAATGCTGACGCGCCCTGCGGTGCTAGCATGAGCAACTCCAGATTTTCAGTACCGTCTCAGCAGGAATCACAGGAAGTGCAGACCCCTGAATATATTCCGCAGCAGCGATGATCATACAAGAGCAGCGGACGTCTCTCAGTCATGCCTCCCGGCGCATCAGGGAACAACATGAGGCATTGCGCGCTACAGAGCTGCCGCGATTCCGTGGCAACCCTTAAACAGGCAAATGAATGATGGTTCTGACGCGCACAGTGGAAAAAGTGCCGGCTGTTGTCTCTGCGTTGGAAGAAAATAATATTGGGGCCACCTGACCTGTGCATTTCTGACAGGGAAGGGGCTGCGCAAGTATGGCCGTTTTGGGGGGGGATTCCGAGATCACCGCGTCATCACCACTGCACACTCCTAGCGGCGTAGTTCAAGACATCTATCGCCTGGTACTTGGTGCTGTTGACCGCCCTCGACCGATGGTGGAGCGAGCTGCTGAGCTTCGGGGCGTCGCTGTCGGTTGCAAGAGCCGATCTGGAGGTCATAATCTCTCCCAGACGGCCTCTTTTCGCAGTACATGACAGGCCATTGGGGTCACATTGCGGTGGTACAAGTATCCACGGTCGTTGCGGGTGCAGCGACATTGCTGCTCAGTGGTTACAAGTAGCGTTCAAAACTGGCCATATAGGAGCACTTGGCCATATTGGCGCATTCCGCCCTACCTACTTCAGCTGGCGACACGCACTCCGAGGGTAGGAGGCAGAACACCATGCACAGATGCAGCGGGCTGCTTGCCTTGGGTAGAGCTACTGTTCCTGGATAATTTGAAATGAGATGGTGGAAGAGCTGCACAACATGGTTGGCGCATGTACAGGTCGGTGGCATAGAAGAGCTGATTAATGTGTTTTAAAATGTCAGGTGATGAATAGGTACACACACACGTCGTGAAGTCATTCACAGAATTATTGGCGCAGTTGTACATGCTCTGATACAGCGGGTAGACCATCAGGGCTTATTGGGTTCACGCAGGCGTCTTTATATCCCGCCCTGCTAAATGAGACGATTCTCTTTCTCTACGTTGTTCAATTCAACACAAGTACACACAGATACCACCACAGATTTGAAGCCCCTCTGAACTGCGCCTGGAGGTAAAGTACATGGAGATCTTCATGCCGCACTGGCTCCTTCATACCGTTGGAAAATTTATGACGCCTGGGCGTGGCTTCTTTGGTGATAAGACAAGGGATGGTGCCATCGCGCGGGCGCCCGGCAGACCGGTGCGCTCATGGCTATCAATGCGTTTCCTCATGCCTGTCTTTATGGCTGGAGAGCGTGTAGTCCGAGGTGGCGGCGGGGCCAGCTGCAGCAGCTGCACCACGTCTGTGTGGCCCGCCTCAAGCGCCAGGTCAACGGGCCGCTGCCCGTGCTTGGTCTTGGCCTGCCAGTTGGCACCTCGGCGGAGCAGCAGCTGCACCACCTCAATGTGCCCCATCGCAGCGGCAGCGTGCAAAGCGGTACTGCCACGGTGCAGGTCGATCGCCTCAATGTTGGCGTTGTGCCGCTCGAGTAAGGCTGCTACCGCTTCCTTGTGGCCCTTGAAGGCGGCGATGTAGAGCGGCGTGATGCCGCTCTTGTCATATACTTCCACGTTGGCGCCTGACGACACCAGTGCTGTGACTGCGTCTGCCTTGCCCTTGGCGCACGCGCAGTGTAGCGCCGTTCGCCCTGTCCGGTCAGGACGGAACCCACAGCTGCCTTTTGCCAACAACTTCTGGATAATCACTACGTTGCCCACCGTGGCTGCTACGTGCAGCGGGGTGCGCCCCTGCCGGTCGATGCTGCAGCAGTCAGCGCTGTGCGAGATGAGCAGATCCACCGTCTCCACGTGTTCCAGATAGACTGCGATGTGCAGGCTGGTCTCGCCGCTGCAAAACGCGCGGTTCACGTCGACATCTGGTCGCCTGGACAGTGCCTCAACCGCCAAGAGGTCGCCAGCAGCAACGGCCCAGTGGAGTGGGCTCTTTCCTTGCTTGTCCACTGCATCCGCGTCCGCCCCTCGTCGAAGCAGCTCCAACATCAACGCCTGGCTGCCGCTGATGGCTGCCAGATGCAGGGGGGTCCGGCCGCCGGAGTCGCGCTCGTTCACACTTGCAAGGCCCGAGTCCAGCAAATGAAGCACGGCAGGCAAGTTGCCCCGTCCTGCCTCTACATGTAAAGAGTCGCTGCCAGCTGCCAGTTGCGCAGCAGCGGACTTCATGTTGTTAAAGGTCGCCAAGTGGGCGGCTGCGCTGGTGCTTGCCCCGTCCGCCTGACGAAGTAAGGTCTGTGCAGATATGCATGGCGCTGCTGTGGCCCTGCATAAGGGAAGGAAGTGGTAGCTACAGGTCAGGGGTGTTAGGACCAAGAGTCAGGGAGGGGCCGGCGATACGAGCGTAAAATAGAAACTCAAGCAGCAGTCCATATACTCGGGGTCGCTTTCCAATCACGTAGTCATGTGACAGATACCCACATTGGCCGACAGTCGGTGTAGCGATCCAGATTTGCGCCAGGGCTCCTCAAGAAGAGCAGCTATTCCAGGCACCAGAGGTTGCAACGACACACCCTGCAGATTCAGGGCGGGCATGGGCATGTAAGCGCCCATGCACTGCAACATCAGTACAGATGCTGATGTGCCATGATTGAGCAGAGGCGAATCACATGTGCCACAATCGTGGAAAAAGGGAACGGCACCGGCTCTTACACCGAGCTAGACACGGCGACGTGACAGCGGGACAGCCAAAAGATGGTAGGCCGCGAGGCCAGGAGGGTCTGGGGCCTAGCCACAACAACCTGTAATTGTGGTTGCACACTTGATGCACTCTATCCGAAATGCTGCCATTGTCTTGACCTCCCCTGGGCACTTGCATGATTGCACAGGAGGCAGCAATGCAGCTACATGCGCCATAATATGTGAATTACACCCATCCCAGTACTTTCCGCATTACTAGCCGCAAAATATAAAAGTGTAGCGTAACGTACCGTAGAATTTAGCAGGTTCGCGGCCCAAAATTTAATGAATTGTTTTGCACCTTCGCGTCGGATTATTCGTTCTGTATTCGTTCGATGTTCTATGTGTTTTCTCCTTTTTAGTAGTTTCTCACTCTTCGCGGCGGGGTGTATGGGGGGGAGGGGGGCCCAAAAGCATTATTTATCCGCAGATAACCGTTTGTGATTTGCACGGTAGTACGAGTGTCGTTCGTGTGCGATCAGCAGACGACTCATGGGGGGTACTGGTACCAGTACCGCTAGACCATCAGGTAGCGCGACTATCGGAGGACCTTTCCGATTGTCCTTTTCTGGTGATTTTCTGATATCGCCTTCTGCAGCTTGTTCATGTAATTATATATGTGTACCGCAGGTATATATGGTGGTAATACCCGAAATAATAGTCGCATCAAGTCCGCCCGCGCGCGATATATTATATACCAGCAGGGCGACCGACATCCATGACAGCGGCTGCGGAAGGCACCCTGTGTCTGCCCTGGGCTGGGCAACAGGCGTCGCTGGGGCATGGTGCCGTCCCAGCCGGATTATTGGGAGTCGGTGTTGGTAAGGCGAGCTTCGAGCAGCAATAATTGTGACGGTTTGGAGCTTCGAAAGTGCACTGCCGAGGCCCTGCCCCGTCCGATACATACTAAGATACTCGAAGCGGACCAGTAGCTTTTGGATGGTCGTCAGCATCAGGGATAGTCGCCTGACGGTGCTGAGCAGGGGCGCGCGCCGCCAGTGCAGTGCCTCCCGGGGCGGGGTGACTCACCTCTCAGTGTCGGCTGGAGTAAATATATAACGACGCTATTTCCAGATTGAAGAAAAGGATTTGGTGTGATTGCAGCTGTCGCCGTGGTCGCTGTGGCGGACGTGCGAACGAACGACTACCACGGGTACAGGTAGCGCGTTCTTGCTTCCGAACCCGTATCACGCTTATCACGCGTCGCACAATGAGCAAGTTGGGCGTTATTTGTCACACGGACCTACGATATCCACGTAGGGAAGGCATCCCTGCAAGAGCTGCGGTGTCGAGATTGTGCACGTCTTCACAATGGTAGCGAGGGGTGGCGCCTGAGCTGGCAGGAGGTTCGCCGTCGCGCGCTGCGGTTCTCCGCCATCCGCCGCGGCCGTCCGCAGCTCTCAGCGCACCATCTTCTATCGGTACCAGCGGACACATCAGTGCATAGTCAGCGCATTTCGGACGAAGGCCAATCTGTCGCAGGCACGTGACAGCCACCGATCACCGGCCCGATGGCCGATAAAGTACCTGTCCGCTTCCTATAAATATGACTCGGATGGCGGGCGGCGAGGTACCATGAGTGCGTGTACAACCTTCGGCTGTTATATGCGGTCCTCGTAGTACTTTCTATGTATTCGTACGGATCAGCTTGGGCTGAGTCACTTTCGTTTGGCGGATTGGGACTTCGGGAGCCATTTATACCGCACAATATAGTCGCTACACCCATTTGATTTGCCCGCGTCACGGTATTTTGGTGATTTCCGATATCTCCTTCTGCTGCTAGCTCATGTCAGTATTTGCCCGCGTCTCGGTATTAGCTGATATATATGGTCGCTACGCGCTGGGATATGTGGCGCGGCGCGCGCCATGTGTTGACCAGCCCGAGCGACCCTGTAGTACTCGTATAGTCGCTACATGTAGTCGCTACGGGTTTACCCTACGACATCCGTCGTGTATGCATATACAGCACGTAGTACACCCAGGATATTTCAAAGTTGAGTCTGGTTTTGCCAAAAAGGTCGCGCAGGCTGTTTTACACGGTCAAGAGCCGAAATTGGCAGGAAGGTTTAGCGAAAAGCGTGGAGGGAAAACGGAGTCAGGGGGGGCGCTGCGTGGAACGCAGCGAAAACTGGAAGATGGCAGGCTCAGCTGTTCTGGCTGTTTTTATGTCTACTCGTGCTGCACCCAACAAGGGCGCAACAACAGTTACTAGTTCCCGTACCATTGCGCAGCACTTGTAGCTGAAAAGCGGTTAGGTCAAGGATGGAAACCCCATAAACTAGTTTAGATCATTTCAAAGTTGAGTCTGGTTTTGCCAGTCTTGAGCGAACGTAGAGAGCGGTGGATTGACGGAGAAGGGGTAGCGCCAAGTCATGAGGGAGGCACTGGGAAGGCCACCGCTGCGGAGTCCTGTTGGACTTGGAAGTGGCGGAGGGGGGCGATGTGTCCAAAGAAGAACCACGCGCCAGGAGAAGGAAGAACGTTGGGGTCGATGTAGTCCAGAACGACATCGGAGTTAGTGGCCCAACCGCCTTGGTAGCGGATGTGGGACAGTGGTGCTCCGATGGCGTTCGCTGCAGAGGCTGCGCCCTTGCGTAGACTGTGTGAAGTCCAGGAAGTGCCAGCAGGAGGGGCAGCGTTGACTAGGTTGACTGCTGTAGACAACCAGTCTGACATCGTAGCCGCAGTCCAAGGTTTTGACTGCTCAGCCACATTGACAGCCCAGAAGTTGGAGGCAGCCAAGCCAACAGTAACCAGGGGGACAGACTGGACGTTGCTGATGAAGTAGCGCAAGAGTCGTGCCACTCGAGGGTGCTCGGACACTGGAAGGAGAAGTACGCGCAGGTCGTCGGGTCCCCGACGGCCAGCTCGACCCTTCTCGCGGTAGATCTGCAAGGTGATGTTGTAGGTGTCGACATGCACATCTTGCGCTCGACAGGAGACGCCAGTAAGGCCCCTGGCAAAGAACAGGAAGTTGACGACCGAGGCCAAGAGGGCTCGGTAGTCGAGGTGGGACTCTGGGTAAGGAGCAGACACAATTAGCTCGGCCTTTGAGACGAAGCGGTAAGCGACATCCGCGGGCAGAGGGACACGCAGAGGGGCAGCGTCCAGTCGGCGCTGCCGCAACATTAACCCACGCCTTGCCGAAGTGAGGTGTAGGCTGTCCTTGGCGATCGGGACGAGGTTGTGCAGCTCGAAGAAGGTGTTGATGGCAGACAGGTAGGGCTGCAGCGACTTAGCTGCGATGTGCCCTCGCTCCCCGATCCAGGCAACGTACCGAACAACAGTAGCAGTAGTTGCTTCCAACGGGCTGATGTTCTCGGAGTCGTGGCAGAACTCAGCGAACTGAGACAGTCTGCCGGCGTAGCTCTTGAGGGTCTGCGCGCTGAGGGAGCTGGAGAGCAGGTCCAACGTCCGCTGGCCCAGCTCGTCTGAGCCGAACGCGTCCTGCAGCCGAGATCGCAGTGACGCAGCCCATGGAGCGATAGCTGCGGGCTCGTCGATTACGTAAGTGCGTCGTTTTACTTACAGAGTTCCACCGGTACGGCTACTGTTCGCAAAGTACTCGGCAGCAGCGGTTAGGTTCCCGGCGGTTGGCCGGTAGTTGCTGGACGGGTTTGCAGTAGCTCCAGTACGGGTTTGCGGGGCTAGGTTCAGGTAGGAGGGCCGCCCCGCGCGCCCTTCGCGCTCGTAGCGCCTGTCCCGTGCGTAACGTACACGCGCGAAACTTGGTCGTTGCGAACCGGTTGTAACACGTAATGTAACAACCGTCGAACGCAGAGATGGGGTTCTAAGAAAGGCGGATGGTTGAGCCGCCGTGTGCAGGTGTGCGGATGGTTGAGCCGCACTCGGCTGTAGCTGTAAGAAGCGCCGCACCGAGGAAGGTCTAAATGAAGTCTGTAAGGTGGGGGGGTCAGGTCCTGACACAGGGCGCTCATCCCGCCGTTGAGCTGCAAGGGTGCGTCTTGCGGCGGTCACCGAAAGGTGGCCTCGCAAGGCGCCTGCAGCTCCGACGAGCGGCGCCCCACGCCGTCACTCGTGCTCACCTTCGCGGCCGCGTCCACGTCCGCCGCCACGTCCTCGCCCACGCCCGCGACCTGCAGCTGCAGCCGCTACTCGAGAAGTAGCGGTCGCCTTGGCGCTGCTGGCAACGGTCGCCTCGAAGACACGACGCTCGTAGTCCCTCATGAGGTCCCCAACAATCGCAGAACCCAAATGCTCCGAAGCGGGCTGAAAATGTTGAGCCCGCAGCACATCCAGAACACCTTGGTCACCGTGCACACGCTTGATCTCATTCAGCCTCCGCAGGAAGGCTAGACGAAAACGAAACGCCTTGTCGATGGCCTCGGCGTGATTTCGAGCTCTCGCGAGGTAGGGGGTGAAGTCCTGGTTAGTGGCGGGGACGTAAGGTAGCAGCTCGTCGAGCGCCACGAAAAGGGCGGCCATGTGGGCCCCGAAACACGACATCCACAAGTACTCCTCCTGGGCCGGCAGACGCCGGTCATCCTGCCTGAGGTACTCGTTCGTTAGGTCGGTGCTCAAAGGGAAAAGTCCAGGCACTCGGCTGACCGGTCGAACGGCCTCGTAACCAGACTCTGCTCTCTGCAGTAGCTCTGGCACCGCGAGGTAATCATCCTCGGCACTCACGGATTTTGCTCCGACACGGCCGCTCTGGGCTAGCTCTAGCAAGTCGGGGCGCTCTGCGGCTCCCCCGCTGCCTGTCGGCTGTCTCGCGAAGCGCTGCCCTGAGTCGGAGCCATGTGCCCCTTCTCCATCAACAACGCGATCTCGAGCCGTCAATTGTGCCACAGCTGTAGCCAATGCACGCACATCTGCTTGCAACGACTTGAGCGTCGGCTCAACGACGGGTTCTTCTCCATCTGACATAGTAACGCACGGACGTACGGACGAGAATATCACACTCGGATGGCGAGCCGGGTGTGGTCTTGAACAACCTGGGGTGACCTTGCTCGCAACGGGTTACGAGACAGTTTTTACATCGCTGCGTGGAACGCAGCGAAAACTGGAAGATGGCAGGCTCAGCTGTTATGGCTGCTTTTATGTCTACTCGTGCTGCACCCAACAAGGGCGCAACAACAGTTACTAGTTCCCGTACCATTGCGCAGCACTTGTAGCTGAAAAGCGGTTAGGTCAAGGATGGAAACCCCATAAACTAGTTTAGATCATAAAAACTCGGATCAATTTTGTCCTACCGTACGGGTCAAAATTATGACCCGTAGCCTAATTGACCGGCCGGGTCGGTGCTGACGAATTTCAAAGTTGAGTCTGGTTATGCCAAGAAGGTCAAGCAGACAGGTTTACACGGTCAAAAGCCAAAATTGGCAGGCGGAAGGTTGAGAACGTCGTGGGAAAACGGAGTGAGGGCGGGGGCGCTGCGTGTAACGCGGCGAATAAATTGGAAGATGGCATGCGCAGCTGTTACCGCTGCTTTCATGTCTACTCGTGCTGCACCCAAAAGGGCGCAACGACAAGGAAACTAGTAACCCGTACCACTTAGCAGCAACGGTAGCCAGAAAAGCGGTTTGGAAAGGAGGAAACCCCATAGACGTGTTTAGAGCATTTCAAAGTTGTGTCTGGTTTTGCCAGTGATGAGCGAACGGAGATAGCGGTAGATTGACGCAGAAGGGGTAGCGCCATGCATGTCATGAAGGGGGCACCGGGCAGGCCACCGCTGCGGAGTCTTGTTGGACGAAGGGCGCGATGTGACCGAAGAAGAACCATGCGCGCCAGGCAAATAAGGAAGGACGTTGGGGTCGATGTAGTCCATAACGACGTCGAAGGTGGTGGCCCACCCACGTTGGTAGCTGATGTGGGACAGCGGGGCTCCGATGGCGTTATCTGGAGATGCGGTACCTTTGCGAAGGCTGTGCGACCTCCACGAAGTGCCGGAAGGGGGGGGGGGGGGCACCGACAATAAGACCAACGGCCGTAAAGCCAGTCCGACATTGTAGCGGCAGTCCAAGACTTGGATTGATCGCTCGGGCTGACCGCCCAAAAGTGTGTCTCGGCCGATAAGGCATCATGGGCTAGGGGGCAGACTGTACGCGGTCGATGAAGTGGTGCAGGAGACGCGCGATGCGGGGGTGTTTCGACACTGGAAGGAGCAATACGCGTAGGTCTCCTGGCAAAGAACAAGAAGTTGACAACCGAGGCCACGAGGGCTCGGAAGTCGTATTATTGGTACTCGGAGAGGAGAGCGGAAGGAGCAGTACGCGTAGGTCGCCGGGGCCGCGTCGACCGGCGCGCCCATTCTCGCGGTACACGTGCATGGTGATGCTGTGGGCGTCGGTAGGACACGCCAGTAAGTCTCCTGGCAAAGAATAAGAAGATGACAACCGAGGCCACGAGGGCTCGGAAGTCGTATTGGTTCTCGCTTCGGGAGGGAGAGCGGACACAATCAACTCTGCGCGCTCGACGAAGTTGTAAGCGGCATTAGCGGGCATAGGGACTCGCAAAGGGGCAGCCTCCATGCGGCGTTGCCTTAGCAACAAGCCACGATGAGCGGTAAGGTGCAGGCTGTCCGTGGCGATAAAGTCGAGGTTGCGTAGATCAAAGAACATGTTGATTGTTGACAGATAGGGCTGTATCGACTTGGTTAGCCCCGATGTGACCCCGCTCACCAATCCAAGCCAAGTACCAGACGATAGTAGCAGTGGTCGCCTCTAGCGGGTTGATGTTCTCGGACGAGTCGTGGCAGAACTTCGCGAACTGAGATAGTTTGCCGGCGTAGCCCTTGAGCGTCTGAGCGGCGAGGGAGCTAAAGAGTGGGTCGAGGGCCCGCTGTCCTAAAATAACTCGTCCGAGCCGAACGCCTCATGCATACGAGACCGGAGTGAAGTAGCCCAAGGGGCGACAGCTTCGGGCTCGTCAATTAAGCAAGTACGGCGCTTGGCCGACGGAGTAACATGGGCTGGTTCATTTTAGCATAGTACTTGGCCGCGGCGGTTAGGTTCCCGGTTGGCCAGTAATTGCTGGACTGGTTACTGAGGGCATCAGTACGGTTTTGCGGGGCAAGGTTCAGGTAGGAGGGCCGCCCCGCGCGCCCGTCGCCCTCGTAGCGCCTGTCACGCGCGTAAAGTACACGCGCGGAAGTTGGTCGTTGCGAACCAATTGTAACACGTAGTGTAACAGTTGACGGACGCAGTGTTGAAATGGTACGGGAGGCGGATTGTTGAGCCGCCATGTGCATGTGTGCGGATGGTGGAACTGCACTCGATTGTGGCTGTAAGAAGCGCCGCACCGAGGAAGGTCTAAATGAAGTCTGTAAGGTGGGAGGGTCCGGTCCGGACAAATGGCGCTCATCCCGCCGCTGAGCTGCTAGGAGTAGGATTCGCCGTGCGGCGGTCAGCACCGAAAGGTGGCCTCGAAATGCCCCATCAACTCCGACGAAAGGCGCCCCACACCGTCACTTGTGCTCACCTTCGTCGCGGCCACGCCCGCGACCGCCGCCACGTCCACGTCCACGTCCACGCCCGCGCCATGCGAACGCCGCCGCTGCCCGAGAAGTCGCTGCGGTAGCTTTTGCGCTGCCGGCAATAACCGTCGCCTCGATGACGCGACGCTTGTAGTCCTTCATTAGATCCCCCAAAATCGCTCAGCCCAGATGGTCGGCGGCATGCTGAAAATGCTGGGCCCGTAGTACATCCATAACACCTTGGTCACCGTGCACACGATTGATCTCGTTAAGCCTCCGCATGAAGGCTAGACAAAAGCAAAACGCCTTGTCGACGGCCTCGGGGCGATTCCGACGAGCGTGCGAGGTAGCAGGGGGTGAAGTCTTGATTAGCAGCAAAGGCGTAAGGTACCAGCTCATTGAGAGCCACGAAAAGAGCACCCATGTGGGCTCCGAAACACGACATCCAAAGATGCTCCTCATGGGCCGGCGGATGCCGGCCATTCTGCATGAGGTACCCGTTCATTGGGTCGGTACTCATGGGGAGAGGCCAGGCACTCGGCTGACCGGTCGAACGGCCTCGTAACCAGGCTTTGCTCGCTGCAGTAGCTCTGGCACCGTGAGGTCTTCATCCTCGTCACTCGCGGATTTAGCTCCGACACGGCCGCTATGGGCTAGCTCTAGCAAGTCGGGGCGCTCTTCGGCTCTCCCGCTGCATGTCGGCTGTCCCGCGACGCGCTGCCATGAGCCGGAGCCATAATGTTATCCGTCTCCATCAACAACACAATCACGAGCCGTCAATTAAACTAACGTTGTTGCAATGTCGCGCAATACAGAAGACTTGGGCTTCACGTCTGCTTGTAGCGATTCGAGCGTCGGCTTAACGACGGGTTCTTTTCCATCTGGCATGGTGACGCACGGCCGTATGGATGAGAATTCCAAACACGGATGGTGAGCCGGGTGTGGTCGTGAAACAACCCATGACCTTTCTCGCAACATGTTACGAGACAGTTGATCGCTGCGTGTAATGTAGCGAAATTGGAAGATGACAGGCCCAGCTGTTACCGCTGTTTTTATGTCTACTTGTGCTGCACCCAAAAGGGCGCAACGACAAGGGAGCTAGTAACCCGTACCACTTAGCAGCAACGGTAGCCGGAAAAGCGGTTTGGAAAGGAGCAAACCCCATAAACGAGTTTATATCATATTCTTAAGCCAGCTCTTCACCGCTTAATAAACTAGATTTCTTATGTCATCATTTCACCGCCTCACGCCCGCGCACATCCCGCCGCCGTCGCCGAAGAACAACAAAATTGACGACTTGACATCACAACGGCGTGCGAGTCCGAGCCACCATAATTGCTTGTGGTCGTCCGCCGCGATCCGCCCGAGCGCTACGCTTGCGAGGGTGGGCGGGGCTGCTGGCGCACTTCTTTTGTGTACTTCTTTTCCGCCCACGAGACATGTATGGTACCAGTGAAACCTTTGAAGCATCGTATCTCTACGACAGTCTTTCAACTTTAGCTCTACCATAAAAGTTTAGCCCTAAACGAATCTGCATGTGGGCGCACCGCTCCGCACTAGCATATAGCCAAAACTACATATAGTCTGTTACTTATACCGAAGCTCAGCTTCCATGACCTTGGTTGCAGCGCACCCTCCGAAACGTCGCGCTGATACATCGTTTTATATAGTGCTTTTATTCCGCTCGCAGTGAAAAATGCCGCTTTACAACAGAAAATTGCACAATGCGATTGCACACGTTTCAGCTTCATGGGCTTGCGCATGCCCCCAAGCTCTTACGCAAGGAGAATATGATAGTAAATGAATGAATTCTAAGAGTGTCGTGCCATGTCGGTGATGACGTGGCATCGCAGCCGTGCACGCGCCACTACCCCTACAGTTTTGTCAGTGCTCGAAAGGGCCTAAACTTATAGTCCATTGGTAGCCTAGCACGCAACGCGCTATATGGCCCACCATATGGCTAGCCCATATCAAAGTCCTTCCGATGCACTACTGCCACGGCGCAGCGCGGGAGGTGTGGGAGGAAAGATAGGCATCGTGCCAAAGCACCGATTGCTGCGAAATTGCAGAAATTTCTACGCATTGCGAGCAGAAAACCATGCTGATTTGTAGAAACGCTATATAACCAAGAGTTGTTTGTTTACTTGAGACCTATGGTGGGCTCGAGTCTGAGGCACTATGGGTCGCACCTAGGTGCCCGTTAAGGGGCCTAACATTGGACTCCAAAGCTTGAAAACATGTTCTGGGGCTCGCAAACCCCTTAAACGTCACCAAATGGCAATTCTGAGCCTGTTATTCCGGGCTTTGCAAGTCCCCCGACTTCTACGAATGTGCTTTTGGCATGCGCTTTCCAGCGCGACCTCGTTCGCCTCAATCGGACACCCTGTCACGAAAATATGCCTCTTGACACATCTCCCAAAGCTGCAAGTGCAGCAGTTTTTTTCAACACTGACGGCGCTCAGATTCATGTATCCTCTCGCGTGGAGACTCATTCTTACTTAAAAAAACACGGAGTGGTCGCATGCCACTACTATGTGGGCCAATTTGGAAGAAAATCGCTCCTATACTTGCCAAAAACCGTTACTAATATACTCCAAACCCGCTTACAAGGCTAAAAATAGGGCACTTGCAGCTGTTAAACCACTTTATCACACACTTCTCTGCGCAAAATAACAGACATTTACCAATTAAAGACTATGCACTCAGAGGCTAGTGAGTGCACCTGCGGTTGGTTGGATGGCACCCAATAATATTGCCGTATACCCGCGCAGCGGTGAATTCCCGCGTGTTGTGTGATTTTGGGGGACAAGACTTTTGTGGGGGGGTGTACAGGCGCCGCATGCAATAGTCTCTGCCGCTCCTGATGTATTAGTCGATGACAGTGAATCCTTTTCTGGAGAAACAAAAAAAGGGTTTCATTTTGTTTGTTGTTCCAATAGTACATGGTGGCATAATATGCCGGTACTCGCTGCATGATGTCCATGGAACATCAAACAGTGTCGGAATGCTGTTGCTTACTGGGAACATCCCGCAGTCTGCTAGCACTTGATAGCCGCTGCAGAGCTGGATGGATTGGCAGGCAGACTCTATACATCAAAGCTTGTCTGTTTCAGCCTTGCGCTGTTGGGCTCTACTTCAAAACTGTCGTTTACCCCCCCCCCCCCCCCCCCCCCCCACCTCTTGTCATATTGAGATCCCTTGGAAATGGACATGGTGCGTAAATGGCGAAGAAAAAACCAGCGGTGCGCCCGTCATTTTGAAACGATAAATAGCAGTAGGCACTTCCAGTGGCATTAGGGGTTTTGGTACGACCCCTGGCATTTTCGACCCTGGCCTGACAGAATCTGGGATGATGAGTGATACGTACAGAGTTGCCTCCAAAAACAGACATGGCACAAACTCACCAGTTCGTTAAATCCTCCAGTAAAGTTAAGCATACTCACGCAGGAGGTTCATGTTTCAAACAAGCCAGGGTAGTTAAGGTTGACGAAGGTCGAGGCAGCCTCCGACGCAGCCAGCATATTATCCTGTCCACTCTCCATGATGCAGAACAGGCGCCGAGGGCCTGACTGCCGCACCACAAGCCAACAACCGTTCGCGCTCTCGACAATGAGCTCCCGAGGTTCTGACGGCAACAGCTCCCAGGAAGACATGTTCGACTTGTAAATAGAGTCCAAGTGGGGCTCCATGGTCGCGAGCGCAAACCTCTGCTGCTCAAGGCTGGAACGGATGGAGCTGATCATCAAAGTAGACTCCTTCGAAAGTGTGGCAACCTGCGCACATTTTGGCAGATATCAACTACGTGCGCTGATTGCACTTCTTCCATTGCTCATCATGCCCAGGGCAGCGCGTGAAGCTCCCTGACCAATCAGTATTATGCCCGGCTTGTCCCAAGCAGACGCACCTTGGGAGCTGGACTCCCCTGAGCTGTCAGAGTCCCGCAGCTCTCGTACAGGTAACGGTATCCAGCCACGTGGCCGTCTTTGTAGCTGCTGATCAGGGTATGGCACATTGACGCCAGTTTGCATGCTTTGGGGCGCATCAGACCGGCAAGCCCTACAGGCGCATGAATGCAGAGGATCAATAATTC
Source organism: Tetraselmis striata (assembly GCA_006384855.1). Classification (NCBI taxonomy): domain Eukaryota; kingdom Viridiplantae; phylum Chlorophyta; class Chlorodendrophyceae; order Chlorodendrales; family Chlorodendraceae; genus Tetraselmis; species Tetraselmis striata. The sequence continues at coordinate 15,689 of VCJN01003259.1, read as the reverse complement.
CATTGTTCCAGACCTTGAGATTCATGGACAGTGTGCAGTAATCCTGCATAGCTGCACACATGCGTGAGTGGGTGGCAGAGTACCTGACAGCATCTCATCGCTGGGATCAACCCAGTCGTTGATAAGCAAAAGCAGCAGAAGGCCATCCTGCGGGGAAAAGCATGCCAGCTCAACGCCAGGCAGGCACGGCGCAGAGACGTAGTGGTTGCTGTGCGGGGGCGCAGCCTTCTACCTGCATGTATGGCGTCACTAGGCAGGTCTGCTCGCCCTGGGACACAAACACGCGGGGGAAACGTGCTGCATAGAGACCGTGCGGCGGCGCCTGCTGGCCCGAAACGGCTCCGTTGGCTGCACCACGCCTGCAGGGCAATTCGCGCTCAGCCCAGACCTACAACGCCGAGATTTCATGAGAAGTCGCCGTTGATGCATGTGACAATGTTAGGGGTCAAGTGCGGGGAGTGAATCTGCAAGCAGTGGGTGCTACCCCCCACCAGGCGGAGCTCTTCATAGCGTAGAACCCGCGCATGACCTCCTCCCAGCAATCTGGCTGCCAATGCGGCGATTGCCGCTGGGCGTGGCTGTGGCCATTATTCGACGCCTTTTTCTGGGTTGTCAATGGGCATTCTGTGTGTCAACTGCCTGGTGTGGAAAGCGCCCTCTCTATGCGCATTGCTGCAGATAGCACATGCCCCCCTCTCACGAATATCACGCCCAAAGATGATACCTTTTTACCGTGAAACGCCGACAGCGCAAGCTGGTAGAGCACAGCAGTGTCCTGCAGCAAAGGGCGGCGCATCCATCAGGCAGCGAGTCCTCCTGCTCAATTCAGAGCGCTGCTGGCCAGGTCTGCAAGCTGCAAAATGCTTCCACCTGCCCGCCGAAAATAAATCTGGGCTGAACTCACCTTGGCAGTAAGAGTGCTCCAGATCAGATGGCGGTCAAAGAGGGCCGTCACGCCGTGCACCGCCTTGCCGCCGTACGAGGTCAGGATGGAGCTCAGCAGCGTCTGCATGCATGAGAACGCCTCCCGAGGGACCCGCAGGGTTGCACAGCTGGAGCGTTGGCTCAATGGATTGGCCAGCTCAGTGACCTCCCGGCCCTTGTCCACCGCAATAGCTGCGCCCACGTCCGCCAGCAGACCCTGCTTTGTGTCAACACAGTCACCCTCAGAGCGAGTTCCTCCTCGCGTGGCCAAAGGCATTGCTCCCCGCCGCAAGGCAAGTCGCAAGACACAAGAGCAGCGATGATGGCGCACCTGTAGGCACTGCCGTGCGGCCTCGCCTGTGGGATCAGCATCAAGCATGCACTGGATGGACTTGTTGTCGAGGCAGACGATGCTGTGCACTCGGTGCAACATCTGCTGCAGTGCCTCCTCACGCACCTCGCCAGCTGAGCTTGCCCTGCGCACGATCTGCGGACCACACAAACAGGTAGAACAGGGGACACAGAAAACAAAGACGGCCCACCCAGGGTTTCGGCCTATATTTCAGTTGCTGCTCTGTACAGTGCGCAACAGAACGACACACTGCATTGTCCCAAGTAAGCACATATACGAGCAGGTAATCCAGGAAATACTTGTAGCAGGGTGGGGCATTTCCGACCGTGAGGGGTTGGTGGGGGCGGTAACGACTGCAAGCTGTGCACTCACCAACATGAAGAAGATGGATGGCTCCACCTGAGTCAGCACCCAGCGCTGGTGTTTGGTGACAATGCTATGGACGGGCTTCTCCTGCCGAGCATTATGCGTACGGTTCCTCAGCCAGGCCATTGCTGACGCGGGTAGCACGAGACCGCATCTCTTCCAAGCATCGGCACTAGGTCCACACCTCAGAGAAGTTGGAGAAGAATGTATTTGCGGCCTCTGCAAAGCCAACGACGCCCGTCTGCGCATTTGTATCCAGGTGGGTGGGATAGAAACCCAGGATCTTATCAGCTTCATCCCCCTCGCGCTGCCCCCGCCGCAAGTCGAACACCTGACAAAGCATGTCATCTGTCAATGCCACAAAAGCACGCTCACCCGGCCCATCGCACACTGCTGGTCGCCATGCTGATCGATATGCTGGTCGCCGCATCATATGCAGCCATGGATCAGAAAGCAGTAGATAGCAAAATGTCAAGCTCTGCAGGGCGCGGACCTGAGGATTTGGCAAAGGGACAGTGGGGGTGCCAGGGGCGTGCATAAGGGTAGCTAGCCCGTGGGGGGAAAAAGAGAAGCATTATAAAAGTACAAGTCTTTACCGTGAGGATCGGCGAGGTATCCTTGATCTTGCTGCTGCTGCTACCGCCTGCTGGTGTGCTGCCCCTGCTGCTGCCGCTGCTGGTCGCAGACGACAACAGGGCTCGTATTGTGGACCGCATCCCGGCTAGCACCGCGATCAGCAGGCGCGAGACACGACTGCCGCACGACAGTTGCGCTACATATCAGCATCCGCAGGCACCAGGCCAGTTGGCAGTCGTTGCCTCAAAAGTGGAGCACAAGGCAGTGAGTAAAGTTGCCCCAGATTGCGAGGTGTGCCCAACACCGAGTGCTAGGCCTGGCATCGCCCAAGGTACAGTAGCATCGGCAAGGATCCCAACGGGTGTCACCTGCTGGTACCTGCTGTACCTTCCCGTACAGATAGGGGCGTACGAGCTCGCAGTAGACTGGCAGTGTTGGCGAGACGACAATATAAGATGCGACAGCGGCCACGCGTTAGGCGGGGTTGTGTGCCCGGTGCCTTCTGCGTCGTTGCTGCGCAGACTGCAATTTGCAGTTGTTGCTCGTGCTGTTTTTGCGCGCTGCTGGGCCAACAGGCTAGGGCTGGGCAAAAGAAAAACAAAGAAGGGCCCGCCGGACTCATCCGGAGGCCTGCTCGTGCTGCTGGGAAGGGCCGCCTACTGCCGCGCCCACTGGTGCGAGTTACAAAAAGGTGCGCGCCGACTGGTGCAAGTCGCTATTATTCACCATTTCATTAAAAACAATAGCGACCAACATCAAATATCAGACGATGATGGCGGAAAACAACGACACGCATATTTTGAATTGCCCAGTATAATTATTGTATAAACGAACAGTGATAAATCCCGATAAGTCCTCGCATTGTTTTGTAGAAAACCAATCTACAGTAGGTAAATAATACCAATTCGATTTATGCAAGCAATATATCGGCAGACAGTTTACATTTTCGGCGGACGGGTACCCCTTACCGTACGGCCGGCATTTAAATCTTACCTTGAATTTACTAATTTATCGGGCGGCGGTAATCCTTATTAAGTACCGGTACTAAGTCGGCGCGCGCGGCGCGGGTAGTATAGTCGCTATTAACAACAGTCGCTATACTCTCCCATTGAAGTTTAGCCCTACACGAATCTGCGTATGGCGCATCGCTGCGCACTATACTAGCCATATACTAGCCACAACCAGGTATAGTCTTTTATTTATAACGAATAAGCTTACAAATATAACAAATAGCTTCCATCCCCTTGAATGCAGCGCACCTCCGAAACGTCGCGCGCCGATGCATCATTTTCTTCAGTGCTCTCTCAGTCTTTCCGCTCAGTGGAAAATGCCGCTTCTCCGCAGAAAATTACACAATGCGATTGCACGCGTTTCAACTTCATGGGGGCGCGCATGCTTCAAAGCTTTTACGCACGGAGAACATGACAGTTAGTGATGAATCAATTGTGGGAGTGTCGTGCCATTTGGGTGATGACGTGGGATCGCACCCGTGCACGCGCCATCATTATCCCTACTACAGTTTTGTCCGTACTCAAAAAGGGCCCCAAAATTGCAGTCCATTGGTAGCCTAACACGCGATGCGCTATATGCCCCAAGGTTCACCATGTGGAAAGCCCATGTCAAAGTCCTTCCGATGCATTACTGTGACAATTATACGAGTACGGGTACGACAGGTACTAGTACGAGGGCGCGCACGACGCGCGCACTAGTACTCGTACCGGGTATCGATTACCCAAGGTCCGTATATGTCTGCTTGGGACTTGTCAGTACCAGGCAATATACTGAGCAATGCCATGCCAAAACGAGGCAGACGTTTGGACTTCTGTTCGTCTCTCCAAAGGTGACGCTCTTCGCAGTGAGTGTGCTGCTATAGGTCGGCATGGTCTGACGACAAGTGCCGGCACCAACCATAGTATATATAGCGGCGGGTGGTGACAACCTTGTAACCAATTTAGAAATTGTCACATTACTGCCACGACACCGCGGGAAGTTTGGGAGGCAAGACATGCATTGTGCCAAGCAAAGCACTGATTACTGCGAAATCACAGAAATTTCCATGCATTGCCATCAAAAACGGTTTGCAAATTTGAAGATCGCTATAATGCAGAGTTATTTGGCTACTTGAGACCTAGTCCTTATAGCGGGCTCCATCCGAGGCGGCACTATGGGTTGCATATAGGTGCCCGCTACGGGCCGGGCGCGTGACATTGGGTTCCTAAGTTGAAAAACATGTTATAGGGTTCATAGACCCCTTAAACGTCGGAAGAGATAAATCCTCCGATCTAGACGAGAGCGACTTCGCCATGCACCTTCCAACGCGACCTCATACGCCTCAATCCAACGCCGTTTCGCGAAGATATGCCTCTCGGCACACCTCCCAAAAATTACAATAGCATCAACTTTCCAACACTGACGACGGCGCTCAGTAGATTCATGTACCCTCTCGCGTAGAGACTCATTTTTACTCAATAAAAACACGGAGTGGTCTTATGACACCACTATGTCGGCGAATTTGGAAGAAAATCGCACCTACACTTGCCAAAAACTGTTATTTATATGCTTTGAACTCGCTTACAATGCTTAAATTGGGGCACAGTTGCGGCTGTTCTACCACTTTATAACCCACTTCTCCGCGCCAAAATAATCGCCAGCTGTCAACTTAAGACGATGCACCCAGTGGCCATTGAGTATGCCTGCGGTTGGTTGAATGGCATCCAATAATACTGCTGTATACCCGCGCAACAGGGAATTCCCGTGTGCTGTGTGATGTTGGGGGGCAATACTTTTTTGGGGGTGTGTATGCATATTGCCAGCTGGCATCAGAATGATGCGCAATATTATGTTCAATATCAAGTTCAAAAACTCGATTTCTTTTCATGAAAAGAAATCGAATTTTTAATTTTATTATATCGATAAGATTAATATCCATATGCGGTACTTACCGGTCTATTGGAACTGATGCCACATACATGGTAGAATAAATAGTGAACATACGATACTATCCACGTATGGCGTATTATTATATCGCACCGCTTTTTAGCGCCATACCCTTAGTGGGTTTGCCCATTGAGCGATGCATGTGCATAATTTCCCATTTGTGTAACAAAATATTTTACTATCGTCCAGCACTGCTTGCCGGGAATAATCTATCTCCCGGAAGGCAAATATGATGCTGTCGCCACATATACCAGATTGTCCACTGCCACTACCTGAAGAAGCGGCCTGAACACAGACTGGGCACGCCTGGATTGATGATGATTCGATCGGTAAACAGCTGTCTCTAGCAGCAGCAACATGACGCCAGGATGAATGCAGGGCGCTGTTCAGCAGAGCTATTCATTCATCCACATTTGTCCCCTCACAACACGGTTGTCTTCCAATATCTATGCACTATCTGGCATGGCTATCTCCAGATCTCTGTCTACTACTACCCTTGAGAAGCTACGACTTCTCAAATAACTTCTAAAGACTACCACCCCCACCCCTTATTACCCCCCTGCTTGAATTTCGCCCACTTGCTCTTGCAATCACACTGACTTTGAATTAGGCCGGTCCTTGCAGCATTCAAGTATGCCCAAAAGTCAGCCATTGGTGATGGGTCCGGGTGCTCGACTGCTTTAGGAACCTGCAGAACTGCCGTGGGGACATTCCTAGCATTCTGCCAATACTCTTAGCTCTGGTAAAAATAGATGTGCCATGCGTCAAGGGCCGCTGGATTGGCCTGATGCTAGCTGACAGCACACAGGTGGCATCATGGAGAACCATGAACCTTTTGATAGCCTGATACATGTCCCAGCTACATGCCTGGCTCAGACCGCACATGTGTATGGCAAGGTAATGCAAATCATGCCAAACGGCCGTGGCTGAACTTCTGCGCATCATGTTGTGATGTGTTGTGGGATGGGCCAGGACAGCAAACTCGTGGGGATTGTTGCTCTGGGTGTATCTCTCTATGCAAATATTACATTGCAATTCATCATAAAATGTGTTGCCATGCGCTGCCCATACTACAACCTGCCGACACTTCTAGTACGGCGACTAAACATCCTGCGCCCTTAGCCTGTTTCTTCCACACTCATTACCGGCGTTCTCTCCACGCTCACCACATGTGTACTAGTGTGGGCAGGCATTGGGATCGAGGTCCGGCTCATTGCTGTATCGTTGGGCATTACCGTGTTCGAGGCCTGCGCACGTACAGCAACCCAAAGTAGCCGAAAAGCCGTCATCCTGCCGGGCTGCCGCAGTCAGAAATGGCAATATGGACCGGAGGATGTGAAACTACAAGTCTTTCGGCGCCTCCTTTGTAGGCTCATCCATCCAGCTGTTCTCAACAATTTCCTTTACCCGCCGGTTGTACTCACGCCTGCAATGATAGAGGCTGTCGTCAGATTTTGTCACAAAGACACACACACATCCATCCGCATCATCGCGGATATTGCGCACTGAGGTGGCATGGGAAAACTCCGCTCACAGCGGCTTGCAGGGTGCACATGCAGGAGCACTACCTGTTCTCACTGTACAGGCGAGCAGCTTCGGAGTTTGCAGGCGAGTTTGGGTTGGGATCGCACAGCAGGGACTGGAAAAACCACCAGAGCCGTATTCAGAGCGCTAACCAAAGCTCAAGTCTACATGAACCAGTGTTGGATGCAGATAATCTCAGGCAGAAGCACACCCGAGCTCTGGCAGATGCGCAACCTATCTCTTACCTGAATAGACGTTAAAATCGCGGATACATCGTAAATTGGGCTCCACTGATTTTGCAAAATATCCAAGCAGATGCCACCATCCGCATATACTGCGCACGCACAGCAAACACTTTAGCGCCTGTGCAGGACAGTGGCATGGGCCTGAAGTCAGACTGATATGGGCGCTGCACGGAAAATGCAGGCGGGAGTGCAGGGAATTTGCGGAACGTACTGTTGGGGTGGAACATAGTCGACACAAACTTCACAACCGGGGCTTTGTTGGGATACTCTTCAGAAAACTGCAACGTGAGCTTGAAGGTGCCTGGATGACCAACTGGCTGTGCTTAGACAGTGAATGGCAGGATGTTGCATGGCGCAGATTACATACAGATGGGAGGAAAGTGTGGGATCAGTCACAGGCCCTACCCCCGTCCCAAGGCGTGTCCTCTGGCCCGAAAATTACCGCGTTCCACAGCATGATGTTCTCAGGGTTGGGCGATCCATTCACCCCTTGCGGCGGGTCTGACTGTAGCCGCTTGAAATCCCGCATGAGCCGCTGCATGAAGGTAAGCAGAAAAGCACGCAGCAGACAAGCCTTAAACCCATACAGTAGTGACCAGTTGGCAGCCTGGAAGAAAACCAGTCAGCAGGCCAGGCGGAGTGATTCAACATCCCCAGACCCTGCCGCTGTCGTTAAGCACTATGTTCTTCATCAAAGTCATAAGCGGTATGCAAGTATGATTCTGCAAGTATCTCACCATAACACACACTGCTCAAGAAAGGGAGGCGCGGACTGCTGCTGAAGGGCGACCCAACTGTGCGGTACACAAAAGGCGGTGCAGGCCCGCACCTTGCGCGAGGGCGTAGACATCCTGCCTCTCAATTAGGCTAGGGTTGGTGTTTCGTGTTGCTGAGAGGTTCCTTGGTAGGCGGCTTGTCTGGATCTCTTGCGCGGCGCGGCCCGCTGCAGTCGGCGACGGAGCTGGGCAGGTCCCAGATCCAAGCACGGTGCGACCTTGCGCCGGCTGAAGGCAGCAACCACAGGACACTGGGTATTGCTCTCAGATGCGGGCACACGGCTTGGATGCAACTTTGGCCGTGCAGCTGAAGCGCAAGAGTCCGGCGCAGCAGTCGTGCCCGAGAGTCTGGAACGGCGCAGCACAACTGAAGCGGCAAACGATACTGCACGGCACCGAGGGCCCTGGGGTTGCTAGCAGGCAGTTGGTCGCACTCCAGATACGAGATACGGGGAAGGGAGCGAGGACTCCCGCGAGAGCTGGCGAGCTGAGTGCAGCGCACGGTCCGCGGTCTAGAGTCAGCGGCGTCAGGCAGCTGGAACAGAGGACTTTTAGCCTTCAGTGCCGTGCTGCACCCACACTAGGGGTCAAGGTGCTCTCGCTGCTGCGCCACGGGTATGAGATAGTCTGGCGCTTCCGTACCGGAGGTCCGGAGTATGGGCGCGCGGTGGCAGTTTGCGTCGGGGCGCGCATTCTTGCCTTACATGCTGCCCAACTACTGAGGATTTCCGGATGATATAAATGGGTACCGGTACTGCTGTACTACTGCCGCGCGCGGCTCTCCGCCCGTCGAGCAACCGACGCGCTGCCGCGCTGGCGCGCTTCTCCGGGGCCAGTTATTAAGGGTTACCTGAACGGTATCCCGCTCTGCTGGGGCGGGATGTCCGGATAGCGCGTAGTACAGCACCGCCCGCACTACCGCCAGGCCGGGACATACAGGTGGCAGCAGCATCCGATCCATCATGCTGCTGTCGCCAGGCCGCGTGTCGTGGTTACCACGGATACGAGTATCGATGCTTTTCAAGTTGAGTCTGAATTTGCCAAGAATTGCGCAGTCTTTTTACACCGACACGAGGGAAACCGAAGTAGCGGGGCGCTGTGTGGAACACACACAACGAAATTAGAAGAGGGCAGGCTCAGCAGCTGTTACGGCTGCTATTATGTCTGCTCGTGCTGCACTGAAGGGGCGCAGCAACGGGTGAACTAGTACCGTACCGCTCCAGCACATGCGGCTAGAACGCGGTTAGGAAAGGAACGAACCCCATAAACTAGTGTAGGTCATTCAAACCAAGTTCATTGAGTGGTTGCTTGGCCAGGGAAGAGCGAACGAAGAGAGCGGCCGATTGACGAGGCATGGGTAGCGCCATGTAACGTGGGAGGTACCGGGAGGGCCACCGCTGCGGAGTCTTGTTGACCTTGGAAGTGGCGAAGGGACGGGATGTAGCCAAAGACGAATCACATGTGAAGGGCGGACAATAATGGGATCGATGTAGTCCATGACGATGTCGGAGTTGCACCCCTTCCCACCCTGGTGACGGATGTGGGACAGCGGGACACCAATGGAGTTCGCGGCAGAGGCAGCACACTTCCAGAGGCAGTGCGAGCTCCAAAAGGTACCGGCAAGGCAGTGGGGGGGGGGGCACCGACGAGAGGAACGGCGGTAAAGACAACTAGTACGTCCACAACTTGGAGTGCTTGGCCAAGGGGTGACAACCCATAAGTTAGTCTTGGCCAAGGAAACAAGGACGAGGGGGGCTGACTGGACGGTATCGATGAAGTGACGGAGTAGACGGGCAACGCGGCGGTGCTCAACCACTAGAAGGAGCGGAACATGAATGTCGCAGGGGCCGCGCTTGCTTATGCAACCCTTCTTGTGGTACATTGCATGGTAATGTTGTACGAGTCGAAGTGCATGTCCCGCACTCGGCAGGACATGCTAGTAAGCCCTTGGGCGAAAACATGAACTTGACGACGACGGCGGCCATGAGGGCCCGGAAGTCGTACCGGTACTCGGGCGGGGGGGTGCGTGGGGTGGGGGGGGGGGGGGGGTGCGAGGAGGAGCGATTAGCTCGGCACGTTCAACAAACGAATATATGCGATATCAACAAGTAGCGGGACCCGTAAAGCGACTTCAACTTATTCTAGGCGGCGTTGCCAGTGCATCAGGGCGCGACGCGAAGCGGTGAGGTGTAGAGTGTCATAGGCGAGGGGGTCGATGTAGTGCCGCTCAAAGAACATGTTCATGATGGCCGAAAGGAAAGGTTGGAACGACTACTTAGCCCATTTGTGGCCCCGCTCACCGATCCATGCGACGTACCGAACATCAGTAGTAGGAATATTCGCCTCCATGGGGGCTGATATTTTCCGAGTCGTGGCAGAACTCGGCGAACAAAGTCATCTTCACGGTGTAGCTATTGAGAGTCTAGGCGGTGAGGGAGCTGGAGAGGAAGTGAAGGGTGCGCTGTACTAGCTTGTGTGAACCGAAAGCCTCATATGTGGACGGGTCCGAAGGGAACCTGCCCAAGGGGCGAGGGCCTCGGCTCGTCAAGCACGTAAGTGCGACGTTTGACACAAGCGGTAACATGAGGCCGGACCATTCGGGAAAAATAATGAACAACGTCCGTTAAGTTGCCGGTAGTCGCACTGCAAATGCTGAACGGGTTAGACATGGTATTGGTTTGCATGGCAAGATTCACGTAGGCAAAGGGCCACCCCGCGCTCACCTACATTGCGCTCGTAGCGCGCGTATCGTGCGTAACATACATGCGCGAATGAAGGTCATTGCGAACTAGTTGTAACCCGTAAAGCAACACCCGAAGGACGCAGTAAAGGAATGGTACGAGAGACGGGTTGCACCGTCACGTGAATGTCGTGGATGGTTGAGCCGCACTCGGTTGTCGCTGCATGGAGCGCCGCACCGAGTAAGAAGGTCTAAATGCAGTATTCATCGAAAGGAGCCATCGCAGAGCTCCGGCAGCTTCGCGGAAAGGCACCCCACGCCATCACTCACGTTCACCTCTGCGCCCGGGCCCACGGCCGCCATCGCGCCCACGCCCACGCCCACGCCCACGCCCACGCCCGCGAATTGCGAGTGTCGCATGCACGCGAGCGGTTGATGTGGCCTCGCCACTGCTGGTGACCGTCACTGTGAGATTCAGATGTGACATACGGGCGGTGAGGAAGCACTACCGTACCGGTACCACTATTATCCGTGAAAGCTGCTGCTGGTGGCGGCATGTCCATCCAGTTACGTGCGAGTACATCCGGCGTTATTGCCGGCGGGCGATAAATCCTTTTTGTAATCATTGTGGTAGTCGTACATGACGTGTGATGTGATACATGGCACTGAAGTACAAGGTGCGAGGTTGTCGTGTAGTACCGGGTAGTACCGGGTGGTACCGGGTAGTACGCGATATATTTATTAAGCCGGTACCGGGTATCTAGTACGAACCCGGGCGCGATGACCAGTCGTCCTGTGGATAACTACGACTATTAGTACATGGGAGCGCAAATCGCAGCCGTACTATTCGGCTAGGGGCCTGCCCGCCGTCCGATCAAAGGTCATCACACGGGCGGTTTGGCTGCCATGTTTTGCCAAAGAGTGCTCACGTTACATAAATATTCGCGAGGGGGAGGGCGGGGGCAGGCAGCGGTTTGCCGAAGAATGTTTGAATTACAATATTCGCGACAGCTGCCATCGGGGAATGTGGCCCGGGGGGGGGGGGGGGGGGGGGGGGGGGGGGGGGGAGGCGGGCGGGCGTGGTCCCCCCGCCGCCCCCCCCCCCCCCCCCCCCCCCCCGCCGCCCGCCGCTCCCGCCGGGGGAGTGAGGGGAGGGGGGTAAGGGGGCGGGGGCTACTGCTTGTTCTTGTTCTTGCGTGCCAGGGTGACCCTCCGCTTCGACGATCTCGCTGCCTCCGCCTCCGCCTCCGCCTCCGCCTGCGCCTGCGCCTGCGCCTGCGCCTCCGACTCCGCCTCCGACTCCGCGACCGTCAGTTTCTTACCTCGGCGCTTCTTCACTGGCCTCTTCCGCTTCTTGTCATCCGTCAGTGTCTTCACCACCCCGGGAGGCTGTGCCGTCGACGACGCCGCCATGAGCTTCCTTACCTTGGCGTCGGGACGCCCCCTGTGCCCAGACGCCCACAACAAGCCACAATCGTTTCGTCTTTAAGCGGCTGAGGATGCGGCCTCCTCGGCCACCACGAGTTGCGCCGCTGGCACTGTGGAAGCCTTGGCGTTGAGGTGGGCCTTACGGCGCTCCCGGACGAACCTGCGCGCGGCACAAGTTAGCCACGAGTGGGTGCGTGCTAATGTGGAGGATGGAGTGTTTTGTTGCGCGCCCACCTTGTCACGAGTTTCCTCATGTATTTCTCGTCCTCCTCGATGCCGGCGGCGCGGACACGCGGGACAACAAGGCTCGCCGCCCACTTTTGCCCGGGGGGGCGAGGTCTGCCGGCCATGGCGCTGTGAGCGGTGAAGGGGCGGGGAGGGGGGGGGGGGGGGCGGCCGAGGTGGAGAAACTAACACCCAGTCGACGACCGCCTTCCGCAGCAGTCAACGACACATCGGAGGCGAGGAGCAGCGCGCCACTGCTATTTATATGCACGTATTGTCAAGAGCTAGTCGGTGCGGCATTGTGTCGGTGTAATTTCGCAATGTTCATTGTTGAAGTAGCACGGCGTAATGGATACGGCGAGTGAATCCGGGATAATATGTGCGGTAGGGCGCGCGTATATGTGCGCGACGAATGTGCGCGCGCAGCGTTGTGCGGCGGTGTGCGGCGGTGTGCACCGATGTTAATATAGTGTGAATATTATATCGGCCGTAGACGATCAGGTCTGGCAGCACCGCCCGTGCTTGTAAATAAGCGACAATGGATCTAGTCTCCCGCTAGTCTGTGCACCGCCAGTGCACTCCGCAAGCCTCGCCTCCATCCGCGTCGGAACCGGTAGTAAGTGTTGTTGTGTGCGCACATCGTGACAACATTACACGGTGGCAATTGCAATTATTAGCGGTGGATAATGTGAAGGCGTTTTCGAAATCGACAGAGAATGAGGCGGTGCTGGCGGAGTGCATTGGCGGTGCATAGAATAGCGTGTTGCTGGGGTTTTGGCTGCATCGGACGCCGTATTCCCACCCATCCGGCACGGAATGTCCGGTTTTCACACATTTGTGTGTTAATAAAGTGTGAATATTACGCGTCTTTTATGCCGGGTGGATGGGCATCCGGCGTCCGATGCACCCCAATTATTTGCAGCACGCTACTCTACGCACCCCCAACGCACTCCGCAAGCCTCGCCTCCATCCGCGTCGGAACCGGTAGTAAGTGTTGTTGTGTGCGCACATCGTGACAACATTACACGGTGGCAATTGCAATTATTAGCGGTGGATAATGTGAAGGCGTTTTCGAAATCGACAGAGAATGAGGCGGTGCTGGCGGAGTGCATTGGCGGTGCATAGAATAGCGTGTTGCTGGGGTTTTGGCTGCATCGGACGCCGTATTCCCACCCATCCGGCACGGAATGTCCGGTTTTCACACATTTGTGTGTTAATAAAGTGTGAATATTACGCGTCTTTTACGCCGGGTGGATGGGCATCCGGCGTCCGATGCACCCCAATTATTTGCAGCACGCTACTCTACGCACCCCCAACGCACTCCGCAAGCCTCGCCTCCATCCGCGTCGGAACCGGTAGTAAGTGTTGTTGTGTGCGCACATCGTGACAACATTACACGGTGGCAATTGCAATTATTAGCGGTGGATAATGTGAAGGCGTTTTCGAAATCGACAGAGAATGAGGCGGTGCTGGCGGAGTGCATTGGCGGTGCATAGAATAGCGTGTCCCTGGGGTTTTGGCTGCATCGGACGCCGTATTCCCACCCATCCGGCACGGAATGTCCGGTTTTCACACATTTGTGTGGTAATAAAGTGTGAATATTACGCGTCTTTTATGCCGGGTGGATGGGCATCCGGCGTCCGATGCACCCCAATTATTTGCAGCACGCTACTCTACGCACCCCCAACGCACTCCGCAAGCCTCGCCTCCATCCGCGTCGGAACCGGTAGTAAGTGTTGTTGTGTGCGCACATCGTGACAACATTCCACGGTGGCAATTGCAATTATTAGCGGTGGATAATGTGAAGGCGTTTTCGAAATCGACAGAGAATGAGGCGGTGCTGGCGGAGTGCATTGGCGGTGCATAGAATAGCGTGTTGCTGGGGTTTTGGCTGCATCGGACGCCGTATTCCCACCCATCCGGCACGGAATGTCCGGTTTTCACACATTTGTGTGTTAATAAAGTGTGAATATTACGCGTCTTTTACACCGGGTGGATGGGCATCCGGCGTCCGATGCACCCCAATTATTTGCAGCACGCTACTCTACGCACCCCCAACGCACTCCGCAAGCCTCGCCTCCATCCGCGTCGGAACCGGTAGTAAGTGTTGTTGTGTGCGCACATCGTGACAACATTACACGGTGGCAATTGCAATTATTAGCGGTGGATAATGTGAAGGCGTTTTCGAAATCGACAGAGAATGAGGCGGTGCTGGCGGAGTGCATTGGCGGTGCATAGAATAGCGTGTTGCTGGGGTTTTGGCTGCATCGGACGCCGTATTCCCACCCATCCGGCACGGAATGTCCGGTTTTCACACATTTGTGTGTTAATAAAGTGTGAATATTACGCGTCTTTTATGCCGGGTGGATGGGCATCCGGCGTCCGATGCACCCCAATTATTTGCAGCACGCTACTCTACGCACCCCCAACGCACTCCGCAAGCCTCGCCTCCATCCGCGTCGGAACCGGTAGTAAGTGTTGTTGTGTGCGCACATCGTGACAACATTACACGGTGGCAATTGCAATTATTAGCGGTGGATAATGTGAAGGCGTTTTCGAAATCGACAGAGAATGAGGCGGTGCTGGCGGAGTGCATTGGCGGTGCATAGAATAGCGTGTTGCTGGGGTTTTGGCTGCATCGGACGCCGTATTCCCACCCATCCGGCACGGAATGTCCGGTTTTCACACATTTGTGTGTTAATAAAGTGTGAATATTACGCGTCTTTTATGCCGGGTGGATGGGCATCCGGCGTCCGATGCACCCCAATTATTTGCAGCACGCTACTCTACGCACCCCCAACGCACTCCGCAAGCCTCGCCTCCATCCGCGTCGGAACCGGTAGTAAGTGTTGTTGTGTGCGCACATCGTGACAACATTACACGGTGGCAATTGCAATTATTAGCGGTGGATAATGTGAAGGCGTTTTCGAAATCGACAGAGAATGAGGCGGTGCTGGCGGAGTGCATTGGCGGTGCATAGAATAGCGTGTTGCTGGGGTTTTGGCTGCATCGGACGCCGTATTCCCACCCATCCGGCACGGAATGTCCGGTTTTCACACATTTGTGTGTTAATAAAGTGTGAATATTACGCGTCTTTTACGCCGGGTGGATGGGCATCCGGCGTCCGATGCACCCCAATTATTTGCAGCACGCTACTCTACGCACCCCCAACGCACTCCGCAAGCCTCGCCTCCATCCGCGTCGGAACCGGTAGTAAGTGTTGTTGTGTGCGCACATCGTGACAACATTACACGGTGGCAATTGCAATTATTAGCGGTGGATAATGTGAAGGCGTTTTCGAAATCGACAGAGAATGAGGCGGTGCTGGCGGAGTGCATTGGCGGTGCATAGAATAGCGTGTCCCTGGGGTTTTGGCTGCATCGGACGCCGTATTCCCACCCATCCGGCACGGAATGTCCGGTTTTCACACATTTGTGTGGTAATAAAGTGTGAATATTACGCGTCTTTTATGCCGGGTGGATGGGCATCCGGCGTCCGATGCACCCCAATTATTTGCAGCACGCTACTCTACGCACCCCCAACGCACTCCGCAAGCCTCGCCTCCATCCGCGTCGGAACCGGTAGTAAGTGTTGTTGTGTGCGCACATCGTGACAACATTACACGGTGGCAATTGCAATTATTAGCGGTGGATAAT